>CM053580.1:41279026-41300853 GCA_028627135.1 Pseudochirops cupreus | reverse complement strand
TATATACACAATATACACATGCCCACACATATACACACACAAATATGTACATATATGTATATACACACATATGTGTGTATACACACATATATAAAATTATTATATACACAATTCTATTAATCAGTCCTTTCTCTGGATGCAGATAGCACCTTTATTCATATGACCATTGTAGTTAATTTAGTCATTTATAATAGTCAAAATGACTTGTTTGCTCAAAGTTATTCTTAAACAATGTTACAGTTATATTTACAAGGTTCTCTTCATTCTGCTAATTTCACTCTTCATTGTTTCATGTGTCTTTCCATGTTTTTCTAAAATCATAGAGCTTATTTCTTATAGCATTAGTATTACAACACAATCATGCACTACAATTTATTCAGCCAATCCCCAATTGATGGGCATCCCTAAAATTTACAGTTCTTTGCCACAAAGAGAGCTGCTATAAACATTTTAGAACATATAGGTTCCTTTCCTTTTTCCCTAATCATCTTTGGAAATAGACCTAGTAGTGGTATTGCTGGGTAAAAAGGAATAGACTGTTTAATAACTCTTCGGGCATAATTCCAAATTGTTTTCCAAAATAGTTGGATCAGTTCATAATTCTACCAACAATGAATTAGTGTCCTAATTTTTCCACATCCCCTTTAGCTCTTTTTCACATTTTAAGGGGATTTTAAAATGTCTATCATATGACAGGAATTATTTTAGGTGCTGAGGATTAAAAAATGAAAACATCACAGTTTCTATTCCTAAGGACCTTATATACTTTACTAATTAGGAATTGTTTCATTATTTCAAGTCTACATTTACTTTTGTGTAATTTAGCCTTTAGCAACTATTTCTGTCCTTTGGGGCCAAAGAGAGAAGTCTAATTCTTCACATTAAAGTCCCTCAAAAACTTGAAGATAGCTACCACTTGCCTTCACACCTTCCCCTCACCCCCAAAAGTTTCATCTATTCTTATCCTAAAGACAAGAAAATAGCAAAGTTGGGATTTAAAACCTAGTTGCACAGCTAATTTTTTTTTGTTTGTTATTTTGCTTTTTGGAGGGTGGAAGGTAAGGCAATTGGGATTAAATGACTTACTCAAGGTCTAGTTTTTTGTGCTAATTGTCTGAGGCCACATTAGAACTCAGGTCCTCCTGACTCCAGGGCTGGTACTCTGTTCACTGAACCACATAGTTGCCCCATGACTAAATTATTAATTTGGGTTTGTTGTTGTAAAAAAATGAAACCCTAAATCTGGGCACAAAGTTTCATCCTTTCTTGAAAGTTCACTTGCCCTCTTGCTTGCATGTGGCATCCTTGGCAGCGCTACCCATGTTCCCATTGGAGATTGACATTCTATCTTTTCAATTCTGTGACCCTCCCAACCTGAGAAGACCAAGATGGGTTTGTGGGTGGGCGAGGCCATTTCCCTGTCCTCTACCTCCAAACTGCTATTCTTTCTTTACTCTTAATAGTATCACATCACCCAGTTCTATCCCCCGTTTTGTTCCACTCAAAAAGAGGGATTCCTTTAAAATGTACTATGATGTATATTATTCCAATCTCCTGTTAATTTTAAAATCCTTAGAAATAATATAAGAAACTGGAGGAGGGGAATCAGCTGAATGTAAAAACAACATGGATGTCAGAAACTGGGACTCAGAAAAACTGCCTATTTGAAAATATATTATTCTACATTTTTTCTCTTAATATAATTCTCTTCTAGATTGCCTGACATATTTCTTTTTTTTTGGTAAGAAATAAAAAAAGTCTGTATTTCAGAGTCAGTTCATGTATCATTTGATCCATTGGTTGTCATGGAGATCACCCATTTTAGGTAAATATTAGATAGCATAAGAATCTGTGTAAAATGATGTGATGTGAATTGGGCACTCCAGCTGATACTGCCTAATTTTCAAAAACACCATTTAAAAAAAAAGCAGTTTTTTCCTTTATCTCTTCTCACCCTCCATCTCATCCCTGTTTCTTGTGCTTTGCACATTTCTCCACGATATATGTGTTTTTCACATTGGAAGTGTCTTTGAGGTGAGAAAAACTTTATTCTGTATTTTTGATGGGCTTCTTTTAATTTATAGGTGGAAAAATGCAATCTTCAAATAGGTAGCTATGAATTAATTCATGTGTATTTTAAAAACAAATATTGATATCTTTTGTTATTATATTACCTACATTTTCTACCTTTCTCTCCTAGAGAGCCATCTCTTATAATAAAGAATAAAAAAAGAGAAAGAAAAAAAGTAAAGCGAGACTAACATATGAAAAAAAAAATCTGATGTTACACGTGGCATTTCACACCATATAATTGGCCAACTCCACATAGAATTCAGGAAAGTTGTCTTGTGGTAACTCCCCTCTGTGGACCAAGTTTATTCATTTTAATTTCATAACTTTCCATTTTTAATGTTGTTTTTAAAATTTACAGTATTGTAGTTATTTTGTAAATTGCTTCACTGCATATCAGTTTGCATGTCTTTCTACGCTTCTTTTAATAATTTATTAATATATAGTGATATTCCACTATGTTCTTGTAGAACAATTTGTTTATCTGTTCTCCTGGTGATGGACGTTTACTTTTGCTACCAAGTTTCTGCTGTCACAAACAGTGTTGTTAAAAAATAGTTTTTGCTTTCTATATGTCCTTTCTCTTTTTTAATAGAAGTATTTTTCATTATTATTTAAGGGTTTTGAATAGAAGTAAAAGACAACATGGGACAGTAGATAAAGAACTGGCTCTGGAGTCAGAAAGACTTCGGTTCTAGTACTGCCTTTGACATATATTGAATGTGTGACCCTGCTAAGATCACTTTCCTCTACTGTCTCTATGTCTTTTCTTTTTCTATTTGGTCTCCTTGGCTTATATTCCAAGCAGTGAATAATCTCATTCAAATGATATGAAAATTTTAGTCATTTTTTTGCATAATTCCAAAATTGTTTTCAGAATGGTTTGATCAATTAATGCTGTTTTCCCCCAACCCCCTCAAATATTAACTAGTCTCATCTTTTGTCATTTTTTGCAATTATTGTGGGCATTATATTATATTACCTATAATTTCTTTTGAACAATGGATTTCTCTCTCTCTCTCTCTCTCTCTCTCTCTCTCTCTCTCTCTCTCTCTCTCTCTCTCTCTCTCTGTCTCCCTTTTTCTTTCCCTCCCTTTCTCTCCTTCCCCCCTCTCTTAGTGATTTAGAGCATTCATTCATACAGTTGTTAATACTTTGCAACTCTTTTTTTGAAAACTTTTTGATCATTTATCTTTTGTAAAATGACTTTTGGTCTTGTATATTTCTGTTATTTGTCTATATATCCTGTATGTCACATCCTTATCAGAGATATTTCATACAAAGATGTTTTTTCTTCCCCCAAGTGACTTCTTTTCTTATCCAAGTTGTACTAATTTTGTATATTCAAAAGATTTTCAATTTCACTTATTCAAAATCATCTGTCTTTTGTAATTTTCTCATTGCTTGCTTGGTTAAGAATTAATCACCTAGTCATAGCTCTGATCTGCTTCTTCTGTATTTTTTTTAATGGTGACATCTTCAATATTCAGGTCACTTATCAATTTTGAATTTGATATACTACATGGTGTATGATACTGGTGTAACCTACTTTCTGCCTGATAATTTTCTAGTTTTTCCAGAAATTCTTGTAAATCAGGGGTTATTACCTAGGTAATTAATGTTTTCATCTTTATTGAACTCTAGGTTATAGAATTGGACTCTTTCTGATTGTTCCTTGTCTGATCTGTTGCACTGATCTACTGATCTACTTTTCTATTTTTAAAAATTAGAACCAAATGGCTTGATGATAACTACTTTGTAAACATAATTTTGACCTTAGGAAGTATTAGTCCCCTTTTATGTCTAATGTTTTCATTGTTTTCCTCACTAGTGTTTGTATTTTGTTTCATAAAATGACTATTATTATTATTTTTTGCCTTGTGAAATAACCCTTTGGTTGGTTGGTTCATATGGCATTATATTGGTAAATTAACTTCGATAGTGTCATATTTTTATCATATCATCATGTCAGCAATGAACACTGAATATGCTTCTGGTAATCGAAGTTTTTTTTTTTTAATTTCTTTAAGGAATATTTCAAATTTGTATCAACACAGATATTTAATGTGTTTTTGTAGATTGAATCCCAGATAATTTATACATTTTGTACTTATTTTGAAAACTTTATTTTTTTTTTTAATATTGCCTCCTGGATTTTGTTATTGCTAATTAAAAATGATATTCATTTTTGTTTGTTTATTTTGCAAACTGCAGATTTAGAGAAGACATTAACTGACTCAGTTAACTTCTTGACTGATTTCTTATGATCTTCTAGGTAATCCATCAAGTCATTAGCAAATAGGGCAAGTTTTATCTCTTCTTATATTTAAATTCTTGGTATTGTCTTATTACTATTTTCACTAGCATTTCAAAAACTCTGTCAAATAACATTGGGGAGAGAGATCATCATTAGTGCTTTACTCTTGTACTTATTGGATAAGCTTCTAGTGTTTTCCTGTTGCATATAATTCTAGAGTTTGAATTTAGATAATTTTTATCATATTAAGAATGGTCACATGTCTGTGCTTTGTAGGGGTTTTAGTATAAATGAGGGTTGTACTTTTTCAGAGGCTTTTTGTATACAAATTCATGAAGTTTTGAACTTGAAATGATTACTTATAGTAATTTTTTTCCTAATGTTGAATAATTCTCTCATCCAGAAAATCTAACTTTATCAAAGTGAATGATTTTTTAAAAAATAAATTGCTATTGTACTTTTTCCAGGATTTTATTTAAGAATTTTTTGGGAGAAATGCATATGATACTGGAGTGTAGTTCTCTTTGCTTTATGCTTCCCTAGTTTATCTATTAGGATTACATCTGTCTTCTAAAATGAGATTGTTGTTTGTTTTTCTGTTATTTTTGGAGAGGGGAAGGCATGACATTTGGGGTTAAGTGATTTGCCTAAGGTCACACAGCTAGGAAGTGTGTCAAGTGTTTGAGGTCACATTTGAACTCAGGTCTTCCTGACTCCAGATCTGGGGCTCTATTAATTTTTCCACCTAGCTGCCTTCTAAAATGAGTTTGGAAGAGTGATTATTTCTCAATTTTTAAGAATATCATGCAATCTAAGTACTACTTTTTCTTTAATGGAATTCTCCTGTAAATTCATCTAGACCAAGATTCCTTTAACCCTCTCAGCAACCACCTGGTACATTTTGTACATCTAGTTCAATTTCTTTTTCTAAGGTTAGATTATTTAAGAGATCTCTATTTCTTCTCTTGTTAATTTAGGCTATTTTGTGAATGGATAATTCTCTATTTCTTTTAAAATCTCACTTTAGAGTAGATTCTGATAATTGTTTTTATTGATTCTCTGTTGTGATTTCTTTATTATAATTTTCCAGTTGTTAATTTGAATTTTTCCTCTTTAATCAAGATGACCAAAGATTTTAAAGGGCAGGTAGGTGGCATAGTGCATAGGGTGCTGGGCCTGGAGTCAGTAATGCTCATCTTCCTAAAAATCTGGCTTCAGACACTTACTACTTTTGTGACCCTAGGCAAATCACTTAACCCTGATTGCCTGAGTTTTCTCATAGGTAAAATGAGCTGTAGAAGGAAATGGCAAATCATTCTAGTATCTTTACCAAGAAAACCCTGAATGTTGTCACAAAGAGGCAGAAATAACTGAACAGCCACTACCACAACAAAAAGACTTATCGGTTTTATAGTTTTGATAGTCTTTTAAAAGAAACTGCTTTTTAAATCATTTAGCACGTCTTTATCTTTATGATTTCTAATTTATTTCTCTTCAAATTTTTAAGGTTTCCTCTTTTTTAGCCCTTATTTTTATTAGTTGGCTTTCTAATTTTTAAATTCTGAATATAGTTCATTAATCCTCTCTTTTAATTTTGTTAATGTCTGATTTTAGGGATATCAATTTTGAGTCTAATAACTGTTTTAATAGAAAATGTTCCAGAAATTCTGGTATTTTGCTTTATCATTATCATTGCCTTTCAGATGGATATTGTTTCAACACTTTCTTCTTTGTTTATTATTTCATTCTCATTCTCATGTAAGTCTGAGTCTATTGATTCCTCTCTGTATGTATTATTATTTGCATTTTTGGTATGGTCTGCAGAAGAGATGTTCACTCTCTCCTTTTTAATGATTAAAAAAAATTCCTCTCCCTTTTAAATGACTGATTTTTGTAACGGTGCTGTGTGGTACTGAGAAATATGTCTTTTTTTTAAGTGGTCCTATTCAGAAGGTGCCATTATTTGTAATCTTTTCATTATCAAACATTTTGTTCACGTCTGTATTTGTCCCTTTTATCTCTTATATTTTTCTAGCTCTGAGAGAGGAATATTAAAGTTTCATATAATTTTCTTACCATCAATTTATTTTTGCAATTTTCATTTAATTTTTTCCTGTATTAATTTAGATATTTTGCCATTTGATCAAAATACATTTAATATTATTGGCTTGTTATTAATTCTTTAAGCACAAGCATTGTTTATCTCTATTGATATGATATTTTTTTTCTGATAGCATGATTACAGCTTCTGTTATTTTGGAATCACCTGATGCATAGTAAATTTTGTTCTAGCTTCTTTTGATTTTATGTGTGTATTTGCTTTTTATATGTATTTCTTGTAAACAAAAGCTTGTGGTATTTTATTTTCTTATCCATTTTATCATTTTCCTTCATTTTGTTGGATTGTTTTGTTCATTCATGTTTAAAGTTATGGGAGTAAGAAATTTTCTTTCACTTTTTAGATTTTAAAAATTCCTTTTAAATAAATTTTTTTTTCTTTACAACTAACAGTCTCATGACAAAAATTATGTCTATCCTAGATCATGTAGTCCAATTCTTTTTGCTCTCCCCCATAATTATTCTTGAAAGGGTTATGCCATTTTACCTCTGGGTTCCTGTGCTCCACTACCTCCAACATTTCTGGATGCCAGGTCCCCCTGGGTGTCTGTATATCCCTTCTTGTCCTTTAAAACACAGTGGTTTTTAAATTCTACTTTCTATAACTTTTTCACCTTTTTATGAAAGATTTTATTAAATTAAGTTTCAGATTTCTGATTATTAACCACGTATTTCTTTTCATTTTATTCTTTTATATTTTTCTTTCACTGTCTCTTTTCCTCTGTGCTCCTCCCCAGATCTTCTTGTGTGTCCTCATCATCAGTTCTCTTTACTTAATGAAATAATCTTTCCCTCCTCTGTTCCTCTTTTCTTACCCAGATCCAATCACAGGTTCTTACTTTTTCTTCTTCAGATTTGACCCTCTGAGTCTAATATGTGTTTGATTCAAGACCAATCCCTCCCAGAATCTGCCCTCCATTTTATTCAGTTCTTTTCCCTCTTCCTTCTATTTCCTGTTCAACTTAATATATTTCTACAACAAACTTGCATGTATGTTCTACTCTTCTTTTGTCAGTTCAGCTGAAAAATTAAGGTTCAGTTCCTCCCTTCTCTTTTCTTCCTTGTTTCTGTAGTTTAATATTTATGTACCCTGATAATTTGAGATAAATTCAACCATACCTTTCTTACATAATGTACTTTCCAATTTCCTTCCTTTTCATTTATTTTAAGATGTTTAATGGTATACCCCCCACCAATTACATGTCAATAGTTTTTAGCATTCATTTTTACAAGATTTTGAGTTTCTTTTTTTTTTCCTTCTTTCCATTCTCTACTCCTCTCTCCGTGAAATGGTAGGCAATTTGATAGAGGTTATACATGTGCTATCATGTAAAACGTATTTCCATATTAGTTACAGTTGTGAAAGAAGTAGATCAACAGGGAAAAATGAAAAAGAATAAAGTTAGTGGTAAAAATATGCTTTGATTTGCATTCAGAGTCCATCAATTCTTTATCTGGATGTGGATAGCATTTTACTTTATGAATTCTTTGTACTTTTCTTGGGTCATTGTGCTGCTGAGAAGAATTAATCCATTCATAACTGATCATCACACAATGTTGCTGATACTGTGTACAATGTTCTCCTCATTTTGCTCATTTCACTTTGCATCAGTTCCAGGTTTTTCTGAAATCTGCTTGTTCATCATTTCTTATTGCATAAAGTATTTCATTACATCTGTATACCACAGCTTGTTCAGCCATTCCCCAACTGATGGACAACCCCTCAATTTCCAATATTTTGCCACCATGGAAAGGGCAGGTATAAATATTTGTTTTTGCACATATAAGTCCTTTTCCTTTTTTAAAATGATCTTTTTGAGATACAGACCTACTAGTAGTATTGTTGGATCAAAAGCAGTTTTTCCTTCAGCATAATTCCAAATTGCTTTCCAGAATGGTTGGATCAGTTCATAACTCCAACAGCAATGCATTAAGTGTCCCAATTTTCCCACATACTTTCCAACATTTATCATGTTCATTTTATACTGTTTATAGTTATTTTAAATGGGATTTCTTTTTTTAAAAAAATCTCTTGCTGCTGGGCTTTGTTGGTCATATAAAGAAATGGTGATGATTTATGTGAGTTTGTCTTATGTCCTGCAGCTTTGTTAAAGTTGGTAATAATTTCAAGTAGATCTTAGCTGATTCTCTATACCGGTGGTTCTCAACCTGTGGGTTATGTTCAATTTGTAACAATGAAAATACATCCTGCATATCAGATATTTGTATTATGATTCATAACAGTAGCAAAATTACAGTTATGAAGTAGCAACAAAAATAATTTTATGGTTGTGGGTCACCACAACATGAGGAACTGTATTAAAGGGTCGTGGCATTAGGAAGGTTGAGAACCACTGCTCTATACCATCATATTATCTGCGAAGAGTGATAGCTTTGTTTCCTCATTGCCTAATTTTAATTCCTTTTTTTCTTTTCTTATTGATACAGATAACATTTCTAATACTAAATTGAATAATAGTGTTGATAATTGGTAGCATCACTTCACCCCAATCTTATTGGGAAGGCTTTTAGCTTATACCCATTAGAGATAATGCTTGTTGATGGTTTTAGATACATACTACTTATCATTTTAAGGAAAAGTCCATTTATTCTTATGCTCTCTAGTGGATTTTTTAAAAATATGGTTCTTTGTTGTATTTTGTCAAAAACTTTTTTAGCATCTATTGATGCTAAAAAAAATCATATGATTTTTTATTGGTTTTATTATCAATATAGGCAATTAGGTTAATAGTTTTCTTAATATTGAACCAACTCTGAATTCTTGGTATAAATACCACGTGTTCATAGTGTATAATCCTTTTGATATATTGTTGTAACCAGCTTGCTAGTATTAATCCAAATTTTTTGCATCAATATTCATTAGTGAAATTGCTCTATGATTTCCTTTCTCCCTTTTAGCTCTTCCTGGTTTAGGTATCAGCACTATATTTTTGTCATAAAAGGAGTTTGATAAGACTCTGTCTTCACCTATTTTTCCAAATATTTTATCTAATTCTGGAATTAATTATTCTTTAAATGTTTGGTAGAATTCACTTGTGAACTCATCTGGCTCTGGGGATTTTTTCTTAGGGAGTTCATTAATAGCTTGTTTAATTTCTTTTTTTATAAGATGAGGTTATTTGGGCATTCTATTTCCTGATCTGTTAATCAGGGTATTTTATATTTTCACAAAAATTAATTGGTTTCACTCAGATTGTCAGATTTATTGGCAGATAATTGGGCAAAATACTTTCCAATGATTGCTTTAATTTCTTCTTCATTAGTGGTGATTTCACCCTTTTCATTTTTGACACTTGGTATTTGGTTTTCTTCTTTCTTTTTTTTTAAAATCAAAGTAACCAATGGATTATCTATATTGCTGGTTTTCTCATAAAACTAGCTTCTAGTTTTATTTATTAGCTCAATATTTTTTCTTTTTACTTTCAATTTTATTAATTTCACCTTTGATTTTCAGGATTTCCAATTTGCTGTTCAGTTGGTGATTTTTAATCTGTTCTTTTTCCAGTTTTTTTTTTGAGTTGCATGCCCAATTAATTGACTTGCTCTTTCTCTATTTTGTCAATGTAAGAATCTAGAGAAATAAAATTTCCCATAAGTACTGCTTTAGCTGCATCTCATAAATTTTGAGATGTCTCATTGTTGTCATTCTCTTTAATGAAATTATTGATTGTTTCTATGATTTGTTCTTTGACTAACTTACTCTTTAAAATGAGATTATTTGGATTCCAATTAATTTTTAATCTATCTTTACATTGCCCATTTTTGAATATAATTTTTGTTGTATTATTATCTGAAAAGAATATTTAATATTTCTGCCTTTCTATATTTGATCTTGAGGTTTTCATGCCCTAATACATGGTCAATTTTTGTGTAGATGCCACATGCTACTGAGAAAAAAAAACACAGTATAATCCTTTCTGTTCTTATTCAATTTTCTCCAAAAGTTCTGTCTTTTCTAATATTATATTCATCTCTTTAGTTTCTTTTTTAAATTTTTGGTTGGATTTATTGAGATCTGAGATGGTACAATTGTGGTCCCCCACTAGGATAGTTTTTGTCTATTTCTTCCTGTAACTGACTTAGCTTCTCCTTTAGTTATTTGGATACTATACCACTTGGTGCATATATGTTTCGTATTGATATTGCTTCATTGTCTATCATACTGTTTAGTGAGATGTACTTTCATTACTTATCTCTTAATTAGGTTTTTTTTTTTTTTTTTACTTTGTCAGAGATTAGGATTGCTACCCCTGCATTTTTTTTTTCTTAATACTTCAGCTGAAACATAACAAATTCCTCTCTAGGTACTTACCTTTACTCTGTGTGTGTCTTTCTGCTTCATGTCTGTTTCTTGTAAATGACATATTTTAGGATTCTGGCTTTTGATTCACTTTGCTATCTGTTTCCATTTTATGAGAGAGTTTATCCAATTCATATTCACAGTTATGATTACTAACTTTACATCTCTTTCCATCCTATTTTTCCTCCTGTTTGTCCTCCCTCTCTTTTCACCCTTTCCCTCCTCACCAATGTTTTGCTTTTGTCTGTCACCTCCTCCAGTCTGTCCTCTCTTCTGTCAATACCCCTTCTCCCCCTTATTTAATCTCCTCTCCTCCTCCTTTCCTGTTGGATAAGATAGATTTCCATATTCAATTTATTGTGCATATTATTCCTTGTTTAAGCCAATAATGATGAGTGTTCAAGTAATGCACATTATACACCCTCCTATCTTTCCCTACACTGTAATGGGTTTTTCATGCCTCTTCATGTGAAATAATCTACTGCTTTCTCTTCCTTCTGCACCTAGTATATTCCTCTTTCTCATCCCTTAATTATTTTTAATGTCATTCCCTCCAATTCACCATTACACTCATATCTCTATGTAAACTCCTAGTTGGACCACTAGTGCTACAATTTTCAAGAATTACAAGTAAAATCTTCCCATGTATATATGTAATCAGCTCAGTTCTGTTGAGTCCCTTATGTTTTCTTTCCCCCCCCCCTTTTTTTTTTTTACCTTTCTATGCTTTTCTTGGGTTTTGATATTGGAGATCAATTTTTTTTTTCAAATCTGGTCTTCTTATGAAAGCTTGAAATTCTTCTATTTCATTGAATGACTATTTTTCCTTTATTATTGAAGTATTATGCTTGATTTCTCTGGGTAGGTGATTCTTTCTTATAGTCTTAGCTCATTTGCCTTCTGGAATATCATGTTCCATGACCTCTGATCTTTTAATATTGCAGCTGCTAAATCTTGTGTAATCCTGATAGTGGCTCTTTGATATTTGATTTTTTTTTTCTTTCTGGCCCATTGTAATTGTTTTTCCTTGACCTTATAGTTCTGAAACTTAACTATAATGTTCCTTTGAGTTTTTATTTTGAGATCTTTTTCCAGAGGCGATTTGTGAATTCTTTCAATGCCAATGTTGCCCTCTGGTTCTAGGATATCAGGGAAGTTTTCCTTATACTGTCCAGGTCCTCTTTTTGATTATGACTTTTAAATAGTACAATGATTCTGAAGTTGTCTATCCTGGATCTATTTTCCAGGTCAGTCATTTTCCCAGGAGATATTTTACATTTTCTTGCATGTTTTTTCATTCCTTTGAATTTGTTTGATTGTTTCTTGATGTCTCAGAGAGTCATCAGCCTAATCCTAACTTTTGAGGACTTGTTTTACTCAGTTAGCCTTTGTACCTCCTTTTCCACTTGATAAATTGTACTTTTTAAGGAACTGTTTCCTTCACTGGATTTTTTTTTTAATCTCCTTTTCCATTTTGCCAATTCTACTTTTGAAGCAGTTGTTTTCTTTTTCCAAGCTGATGATTCTTTTAAAAAGATAATTTTCTTGCATTTGTTTTCCCATTTTTCTTCTATTTCTCTTATATGATTGTTTTCCCATTTTTCTTCTATTTCTCTTATATGATTGTTAAGCTTCTTTTTGAGCTCTTTCATGAATCCTTTCTAAGTGTGAGACCACTTCCATTTTTCTTTGGGGCTTTGCCCATAGATGTTTTGACACTGTTGTCCACTTCTGAGTTTGTGTCTTGATCTTCCCTGCCACTAGTAACTTTCTATGGTTAGATTATTTTGTTGTTGTTTTTTGCTCATAGGTTTTGGTCTTTTTCTTTTCTTTTAAATTTCAGCTCTGCTCCCAGGGTAGAAAGGGAACCATCTCAGGCTTCTTATGCCAGGGGCTGCAGGCCCTGACTGTTTACCTGGTACTGCTCTGCTATTGCCCTGAGGCCCTCAGGGGACCCTCTTATCTGGTGCTACATTGAGGGGATGCACTGAGGTGGTGGTGGCTGGAGCTGCTGGAAGCTGTTGGGGTCTGATAGTTTGCCTGGAGCTAAGCTGGGGTCCTAGTACTGGTGTTTGGAATGTTCTGAGGTCACTGAGATGTTTCTGTCTTTCCCTGGGCTGCACTGAAGCATGTGATAGTCTGACTACTGGAGACTCCTTCTTTTCCCAGGGCTATACTGAAGCACGTGGAGGTTTGGCTGCTGAAGGTTGCCTCTTTGCCTGAGGCTATGCTGAAGCATGTGGTGATTCTTCCAGTTGTGTTGGAGTCTGCTCACTCCCCTGCTTATGCTGAAGCATGTGGTGGGAAATGGGTTGCCTGCTCCACCACACAGGGGCTCAGGATCTCCCACTGGTTTTCTGAAGTGAGTCTTGCTGCTGGATTGTTGGGATATTTCCTGTCCTGCATTGTTCTCCTGTTTATCCAAGTGAAACAGAACTTTCCTGCTGATCTTCCAAGATTCCTGGGCTAAAAGATTGTTTTACCTCATCTTTTTGCTGGTTTTGCTGTTTCAGGGTTTGTTTTGTGGTGCTGTTTTATGGTTGTTTGGAGGTGAGTATGGGAGAGTTGCAGTAATTTACTGCTTACTCTGCCATCTTGAAGAACAGTTTTAATTATGGAAGATGATCTCTCAATGAGACAACTTGCCCTGGTTGTTAAAGTCGTTAAAACTACCATAAGTTCCCCATTTTCCATCACAGGTATGCAACCCTTTCTCCATAGGAATGTTTTCCAGTGGAATCCCCACCCTGTTCAGTTGAGACTCCTACTTTCATTTTCCCAGTTTCAATTCTTCCCTTCTCCTTCTTTCATTTTCCAATAGCCCTTGTGCTATTGACTCATGGACTTTATTTCACATATGCCTCTCTGTTTTCCTGTCTTCTACCTGTTATGTACCTTTACACTAGACAGTTCTGTCACATCATCTACATTGATTGACCACTGAGCAGGGGTTATGTATAAAGTTTTGCCCATGGGGCTTCAATTTTGCTCCTCCTTTTCTTACCTCTTATTTCTTTAAATTTCAGTTACATTATCTCTCCACTTTTCTTTTCATCTCTTTTATGATACTTTTAAAAATCCTATAAATTAATCTTTCCCCAAAAAGTACTCACAAAAACCCCCATAAACTTGAGATACCTGTGCTTACATTGCTAATTGTACTTCTGTTGTTTGGGGGTGTTTGCAAATTGAATATTCGACTTATATCTTTTTTTCCCCACTGAGAACTGCAACTTCTGAATACTGTATCCTCATTTTAATTTCATTCTCTGGGGAGGTAATTACATTTCTGCTATGGAATCCTACAGAACTCTGTGTTTCGTTGGGCATTGGTTCACTTTGTCTTGTAATATGTGTTAAGACAGCTTTGGAATTTCTTTGAAGGCTTAATACTCATTTTTTTTCTCTTCAAATTTAAGATGCTCTCTGTTAATTTATCTGTTGGCTTGTGTAGCAACAACAATTTCAACAGCCAGCATTTACGTATTTCAGGGCTTGCAAGCACTGTACAAATATTATATCATTGTAAATCCACACCGATTTTGGGAGTTGGGGGCCATTATTACCCCCATTTTGTAGATGATGAAAGTGAGGAAGGTAGCTGTTAAATGACTTGCTCAGGGTAACACAGTAATTGTGTGAACGCAGGTCTTCCTGACTCCAGGTCCAGTGCTCATCCACTGTACCACCTAGCTAGCTTTTGATTTAATTTCTTTCTTGTTTGTATCTTTTATATTTCTGTTTAGATTTTTCTGTCGCTCTTGAACTCCTCTCCTTTTTTCTTTTTCCTTTTTTTCTCTCCCTTTGCCCCTGAGCTTTGATTCCAAAGCTATTTTAGTTTCCTTTTGTATTGGGTATTTAATGACCATTATTTTGGGTTCCTGACCTTAATAGCCACTGTATTCCAGGTCTACCCCAACTGGACATCAGTCTCCTTTGATTTTGACCCAGTGTGTCCATGCGTTTTAACTTCCACCCCAATTCCCTTTCTTAGCTCTCCTGCTTTCCTTTTATGGTTGAACCACAAAGACTTGACGAATATTTAAAGTGACTTTGGAATATATTACTACCAGGATGTTCTCCAAGCTGATTGTGAATTCTTGGTCACAACAGTTACCATTTACTGAGGTATTATATAGCTTTTAATCTACCTTGATAGAGGCAGTTATTCAATAACACCACAGAGCGCTTATACTATTATTTAAATATGGTATAGGGATAAAGACTGGACTTTTTCATTACTTAAAGGAAACTCCCAGGCCAGGCAACTCTCTTTACTAGTGCAGATTGGCATCTTTTATGCAATTTATAGTCTTAGAGTGATCCTTAGAGCACTGAACTGTTGAATAGCTTGACCAGAGTCACACAGTTGGCATATATCAAAGGTAAGACTGGAACTCAGGTCTTTCTGGCTTCAAGACCTGGTTATATTATAATCTATGTATTGCAAATGAGCGGTTTGGATTAGATGATCACTATAATTCTTTCCATATCCAACTCTAAGACCTTGATGGATCTTACAAGGCTCATTACTATACAGCTTTTGTATTATTGCATTGATGAATGACCTTTCACTTTATCTGGGTCAGGATTACTTTCAAATGATGCAGAATGTAACTGATCTATGGTTTATGGTTCCAGAGCATGACATGGGGTTTCCAGAGGTTCATCTATGGTCACATCCCTTGGAAGTATCAGAAGTGGACTTTTAATTCAAGCTTTCTTGATTCAAAGTCTAGCTCACATTCCACTATGCAATGCTATATTTCAGTTTCATTATGATTATTATATCTTTTGAATTGGGTTTAAACTTTCCCATAGGATTTCGTGAGTATGTTATAGTAAATCAACATTTGGACAGATATTACTCAATAACACCATGTATTTAGGTTTACTATTACAGTCATGATTAGTGGGTAATATGTGGAATTTAGAATTATAAGATGATAGGAACATAGCTTTAAACATAGAAAAGATCTTAGATACCACCCAGTCCAATTCTACCATTTTGTAGATGATGAGACTGAGACCCAGAGAGATTGTGACTTTTCTGTGATCAAAGAGGTATTAAATGGTAGATCTAGGATTCTAACAAGATCCAGCACTGAGGTTGCTATTACCATTTTATCCATAATAGTTTCTTATTTACTTTGCATATATTTTATTCTTAATCTTAAATGATATTGTAAATAATTTTACTGCCTTAAATCCCTGAGAGAAATAATAATAATAATAACAAATGATAACAATCACTAGAATTTTTGTCGTACTTTAAAGTTTGCAAAGTATTTCACAAATGCTGTTTCATTTGATCCTCACAACATCTCTGAGAGGTAGGTGATCTTTTAGGAGAGACAGGTCCACATTTTACAGATGAGGAATCTGAGACAGACAGAGGTTAAGTGACTTTTCCATAGGAAGTGTTATATGGACAAAAAGATGATTTCCAGGTCAGGAAGCTCTGAGTTAAGTCCCTCACGTAACACTTCCTGGTTGTGTGACTGTGGGTGAGTCACAGCCTCTCAACGTCTCAAGCAATTCTTGAAACAACTACATTGCAGAGAAGGTATGATTTTGCATTGGTCAAGGAAGTTCCTCACCTGGAGGTCCCTACCCCATGAAATCCTTCATATGTGCAATATTTTTTTTCTCTGTTAACTTTATGTATACCTTTTGTTTGCCAAATTTTTTGTTCTTTGTATTTCTGCTACTTTGCATGGTCCCTGTAACTTTAAGTCAATTTAAAATTATATTTTAAATAAAATCCTGTTGGGTTGAACCAAATCAAATTTCCACTGTTTCACGACACTTCAGGATGACAGATTCAAATCCCACCTTCAGCAATCACAAGTTGTGAGAAAGTCAGTTACAGTTTTTGGACCTCAGTTTCTTCTTTTTTAAAATGGGGATAATATAATACCCAGAGTAATTATCTGCATATGTCAAACCCACAGATCTGTATCCATAGCTAAGTGGAAGAGTAGATCGGGTTGGAATCAGAAAGATTTGATTTTAAATATGGTTTCACACACTTACTAGCCATATGACCCTGGGTAAGTCACTTCACCTCTGTTTGCCTCAGTTTTCTTATCTGTAAAATGGGAACCTATCACCCCCCAAATTTATTCTTTTTCTTCTTCTTCCTCCTGTTCTTGTTCTCCTTTTTCTTCTTCTTCCTCCTCCTCCTTCTTTTCTTTTTTTCTTCCTTCTCCTCCTTCTCCTCCTCTCCTCCTTCCCTCATAGAATTGTGAGACTCAGATGAGATAATAGATCTAAAGTGCTTTAGAAACCTTAAAATATGCCATCTGTTATTAGATACTATCTCCATTATTAGCAGCACATGATCATTCTATTCCATGTCCAAATAATAATGCATATGAAGACATGACCATTGCTAATTTAATAGTTTGCATAATTTTGATGAGACTCAGTTTATACATTTAGCTCTTTTGTCAACCTACTTTTTGCTTTCTACTGCAGGTATGACCATGAATTTTATTCAACAGCACATTGGCTTTCTGTGGTTGTATCATGGCACATTTTGTAGTGGCTATTTTCTAAAATAATCTTCCATTTGCACATAGAGCAGCATTTCTCAACCTGTGGGCCACAATCCCTTTGGAGGTTGAACGGCCCTTTCACAGGGGTCACAGGTGTTGCCCAAGACCATCGGAAAACACATATTTCCAATGGTCTTAGGAACCGAGACACCGCTCCTCTATCCAGGCGGGTCTGCCCACATGCAGATACACCCACATACGAGTATTAAAGAGTCATGGCATTAGGAAGGTTGAGAACCACTGACATGGAACATTTTATGAATACATTTATCAACTGACTTGTAAGGTCCAGCACACCCTAAACAACATTATTCTTGTTAGGAGATAATATAACACAGGAATAAGGCAATAGACTCAGAATCAGGAAGACCTCTGTTCAAATCACATCTACGAACCGTTACTTTGGAGAATTTGCTTACCCTCTCTGACTCATTTTCCAGATATGTTAAATGGATATAATAATAGCATCTACTTCTAGTTTTTTGGTGAGAATTAAAAAAAATAATATCCTACCATACTTTGCAATCCTTAAAGTGATATATTTCATTTATAAGAAAACTGAGGCCCTCATCACTGCAGAGACTTGCCAAAGGTCACAAATATAATAGGGATTTTCCATGGATGGTGAGATACATGGAACTGGAACCCCAAACCCACCTCTTCTATGCCTATATCCAGTACCATTTCTACCGTATTACCTATACTCCTAAATGCTACAATCTGAACCTCTCATCGTTCAAATTTTCCTCAATTACTTACTGATCATATTATTTAATGACTGTCACCATATTATGAAATGACCTTATAAACACTCAGTTTTGCTTTTTTGGAGGGGGAAGGGCAGGGCAATTGGGGTTAAGTGACTTCCCTAAGGTCACACAGCTAGTAAGTATTAAGTGTCTGAGGCCAAATTTGAACTCAGGTCCTCCTGACTCCAGGGCTGGTGCTCTATTCACTGCACCACCTAGCCACCCCTAAACACTTCTTTCTTATCCAACAGCTATAGCCATGAATGTAACTTCTAATTTATCTGCATCAGGATACACATATTTATATGTATATAGCTTCTGTATAAACATACATACTCACCTCTCTGTCTGTATTTCTCTGTCTATCCTTCTATCTATCTGATCTATCGATCTATCTATCTATCGACTTATCTACCTATCTCTCTGTCTGTCTGTCTGTCTCTCTATCTATCTCAAACAATATTCATCTTACAGATGAAGAAATTGAGTTTCAGAGAGGATGTGATTTTCCAGGGCCACACAGCTAGTAAGTAATGAAGGTATAATTTGAACCCAGATCTTCCTGAGTCCAAGTCTAGCACTTTCTCCCCTATACCAGTTGACGTCTATCGGTCAATTAATAGACATTTATGAAGTGTCTACTATGTGCCAGGCAACATGAACAATATAGCAATTAGTTCTTCAATATCTGTTGCTAAAAGTATTAGTAGAATATTCAATGTACGAATCTAAAGTTGTTTCTGAAAAGATATACTCTGTGTAAACCTACATTTAAATTCACCATTAGTTGTTTCCAAAATGTCTATTTTATCATATGCTCCTTGGGGAAATTGAGGGTACTTTTCGAAACTAGTCTAAGTAGGTTTAGAACAGACTTGCTATGCAAGCAGTCCTTAAGTTTGTGTGTTACAGGAGCTGCAGACATTAACAATGTTAATTAGTCCTTTTCTTTTTTTGGATACAAGAGAAATCCTTTTAATTTCAGACTTTAAATATTTTAAATGCTTTATCTTTAAGATACTTTGTCATTAACATCTGGTATTTCATGGAATGGGTTGTAGGATTGCAGTGTATCACAATCTTGGATGAAAGTGTTCCGACTGTCAAGAGCAACGAGTAAAGGAAAGAAAATAGCACCCCATAAGTGTTTACTAAACAGCAGGCATTGTGCTAAGCATGGGGGATAGAATTACAAAGACAATGTAGTCCCTGCTTTCAGGAAGCTTACATTCTAATAGAGGAGACAATTCATATTAGGCAAATGGGGGCTAGGAAGGGGAGTTTTGGACTGGGGAGAGCCAGGGAGGGTAAATTGATGAGCTATAGAGCAATATACTATGAAGTTTTTTGAAAGTAAAATAGTTTTAGTACTGATTTGATTATTGTACCCGGACCAAGAGGTGGGAAGGAAGTTTTTGTGTTTACATAAGCATGTATTTGTATGTGTGTTTAAGGGTGAAAAGGGGGCAGCTAGGTGGCACAGAAGATAGAGCACTGGGCCTGGAGTTAGGAGGACCTGAATTCAAATTTGACCTCAGACACTTGCTATGTGACCCTGGACAAGATACTTAATCTGTTTGCCTCAGTTTCCTCGTCTGTGAAATGAACCAGAGAAGGAAATGGCCAATCACTCCTCTATGTCAAGAAAGCCCAAATGGGGTCACAAAGAGTTGGATGTTACTGGAATGACTCAACAATAACAGCAACATTAAGTGTGTGTGTAGGTGGGTGGGTGTGAGTATGTTGAGGTAAGAAATTACATGTTTAGCAGCAGGGCAGATAGGAAGATGACCTTTCTGCACATGTTGACATCCTTTGACCAATGCACACATTGACATCAGTTTCTTGGTTTCCATTAAAAATACAGTGTGATGGGGGGCAGAGTCAAGATGGCAGCGTAGAAGCAGCCAAACTCCGCAGTTCTTGCCATAACCACCTCAAATACCTATAAAATATGACTTTAAACAAATTTTAAAGCTCCAGAACTCACAAAGTAGCAGAGTGGCAAAGCTCCTGCTGAAGACAGCCTGCCAGGCAGACAGGAAGGGGTTCATTGCAGCATTCTGGGAACCCAGACCAGCACTGCACGAACCTGAGGTTGGAGCCCTAGGGCCGCCAGAACAAGCCACAGCTAGAGCACGAATTACCAGCAGCTGTGGCATTTTTCAGAATCACCAACCCATAAGAAACAAGGACTAAGTGAAAGGTCAGTGGAACTCAGATAAATTTGGGGGAGAGGGTCTGGCTGACTGCCCCAGGGCTAGAAGCAGCTGAAGCGGTGGCATTGCAGCTGCCTCCACGTGGCTGTTTCAGAGCTTGCGACCTGCAGATTGCAGGGGGGCCAAGCAATTATTCAGAGGCTAAGTGCTCTTGCCTTGAGCTGCCTGGATCAGCATCCTGGTCTTGGGTGGTGGTTCTGAGGTGCATTTTCCATGAGCCAAAGCCGGTTGGGGCTGCAGAAATGGTGGCCTCCTAAAAGCTCCATCAGCTGCAAAAACCCCAGTGATTTGGGACAGAGCTTTCCCCTCTGAAAGCAGAGTTCTACTGAACCTAAAAGTCAAGTAATTGACTGGCAACATGACTAGGCAAAAGAAGCAAAGCAAGCCCAGCAATGTAACTTTAGACTCCTTTTGGGGGGACGAAAAGGATCAAAGCATGGAACGGGAGGGAGACAACACAGTCAGAACTCCTGCACCAAAAGCTTCCAAGAAAAATGTAGACTTGTTACAAGCCATAGAGCAACTTAAGAAGAATTTTGAAAACCAGAAGTAGAGGAAAAATTGGGAAGAGAAATGAGAACGATGCAAGAAAATCATGAAAAGAGAATCAACAACTGGACTGAAGAAAATGACACCTTAAAAGATAGACTAACTCAAATGGCAAAAGAGGCCCAAAAAGCCAATGAGGAGAAGAATGCCTTTAAAAGTCAAATTTGCCAGATGGAAAAAGAATCTCAAAAGCTTTCTGAAGAGAATAATTCCTTCAGAATTAGAGTGGAGCAAATGGAAGAAAATGACTTTATGAGAAATCAAGATACTATTAAACAGATCCAAACAAATGAAAAAAATAGAAGCCAATGTGAAATATCTCCTTGAAAAAACCACTGACCTGGAAAATAGATCCAGGAGAGACAATTTAAAAATTATTGGACTACCTGAAAGCCATGATCAAAAAAAGAACCTAGAAAACATCCTTCAAAAAATTCTCAAGGAAAATTGCCCAGATAATTTAGAACCAGAGGGCAAAATAGAACTCGAAAAAGATCCCAAAAAGACAACTTCTAGGAATGTTATAGCCAGGTTCCGGAGTTCCAAGATCATGGAAAAAATATTATAAGCTGCCAAGAAGAAACAATTTGAATACTGTGGAAACAGAATCAGGATAACTCAGGATCTAGCAGCTTCTACATTAAGGGATCGAAGGGCCTAGAATATGATATTCTGGAGATCAAGGGAGCTAGGATTAAAACCAAGAATCCCCTCCCCAGCAAAATTGAGTACATTGTTCCAGGGGAAAATGTGGTCATTCAATGAGGTAGAGGACTTCCAAGCATTCTTGATGAAAAAAACCAGAGCTGAATAGGAAATTTGACACTCAAATACAAGAAGCATGAGAAGGTAAACCGGGAAAAGAAGTCATAAGGAACTTATCAAAGTTGAACTATTTACATGCCTACAAGGAAAAACAATAATTGTAACTCATGAAACTTTTCTCAGTGTGAGGATAGTTGAAGGGAATATAAATGTATATAT
>CM053580.1:41224410-41278526 GCA_028627135.1 Pseudochirops cupreus | reverse complement strand
TATATATATCTATATATATCTATATATATGTATGCACACATATAAATATATACTTTGCATTTTTACATCGTGTCTCCATGATCAGAATGTAAGTTCCTTGAGGGAAGGGACTATTTCACTTTAGTCTTTGTATTCTTGGCTTTTAACACAGTGCCTGGCATATAGTAGATCCTTAATAAATTCATGTTCATTAATTAAATTACCTAATAAAGGCTAGCAGCTATGAGTTGTTTGTAAGAGCAAGACAGGGAGACTCTATGTCAGTCAGTCAGTCAATATTTACTAAGCTCTGTGTTGCAGGCATTGGGGATACAAGAGAAGGCAAAAGTATTTGCCTTCAAGGATCTCCAAATTTAATGGGGGAGACAATGAGCAAACAAATATGTACAGACAGGCTGTATATCAGATACAAAAGAAATAATTGAGAGGAAAGTCACTAGAATAATTCTCAGAGCTGAGAGATGGAGTGTTTTGTTCTTGAACAAAAAGGAGGCTGTTGTTACTGGATTAAAGAGTCCATGTCAGAGAGTAAGGAAAAAGACAACTAGAAGGGGGGGAGTAGATTATGAAGGGCTTTGAATGTCAAACAGAAGATTTAGTATTTGATTCTGGAGGTAAGAGGGAGCCACTGGAGTTTACTGAGTGGGAGTGGGGATGATCAGATTTGAACTTTACAATAATCTCTTTGGTGGCTGAATGGAAAATGAATTTGAGTGGAGAGAGACTTGAATCAGGAAGACTCACCAGCAGGCTATTGCAACAATCCAGGTGTGCAGTGATGAGGGCCTATACCAGAGTGATCAAAGAAAACTGGAAGTATTGCAAAGGGCTTTGAATGCCAAACTGGGGTTTATAGTTAATCCTGAATGTGAGACATTGGCATACATTGAAAGGAAGGGGGTGGGGCAGATCAGTGCCATGATCAGAAGGGTGCTTTGGAGGTTAGTCTACAATGGGAAGACTTGAGGAAGAAGGTCAACCAGCAAGTTAATGATGTAGTCCTGGCATGAGGTGATAAGGGTCTGCACAAGGATGACAGTAGTGTCAGAGGAGAGAAGAAGACATATAAGAGAGATGTTATAAAGGTAAAATTAACAATTTGGCCAGAGACTGAAAAGTCAGTTTAGTTATCAAATCATAGATTTTTGAGGATTGCCTAGCCCTACTATTTTATAAATGAGGAAACTGGGGGTGGCTAGGTGGCGCAGTGAATAGAGCAGCAGCCCTGGAGTCAGGAGGACCTGAGTTCAAATTTGACCTCAGACACTTAACACTTACTAGCTGTGTGACCTTGTGCATGTCATTTAACCTCAATTGCCTTGCCTTCCCCCCTCCAAAAAGATATATATATATACATATATATGTATATATATATATATATACATGTACATATACATATATACATATATATATACATATACACATACATATATACATACATATATAGAGATATATAGAGATATAAGGAAACTGAGGCCTGACAGGTGCAGAGACATTTAGGTCCACCACAGCTCATTGATTTGAACTTAAAAAAAATACACCTTAAACTGGTTGTTTCTTATTGTGTAGACATGGCCTCAACTACATTGGGTGGGTCAAATAGTGTGGAAGAATATTTACTTTAAATTAATTTTATGTTTTTAAAAATGAATTTTTGCTGTGGGAATTATCATGTTAAAGAGAATTCAGGGAGACAGAGAAAATTATAGTATAAGTATTCTTCCTTGTTAAGTATAATTTCAATTGAAAAAGGCATCACATTAAAGTTCTTTGCAAAGAGGGAACACAGTAATCAAAATAATTTTTGGCTGAGGTGGGTTTCCCCTACATCCTTAAAAAAAAACAACTTTATTTTTTTCTAATATAAGAGGAAGGGATGATTGTGAATTTGATCTGATTCAATTCCATTTATAAGCACCCACTATGGGCAAGGCCACAAGGATACAGAGACTAAAAAAAGAAAAAAAAAGAAACTTGCCTGCCCTCGAGGAGCTTATTTTCTACTGATGGGCTAGAATAGGCACACAAGTGAATACTTAGAAAGCATACACAGAGGAATACAAAGTAATTTCAAGGGATAAGTGCTATCTACTGAAGTAGAATCATAGGACCATAGATTTAGAGTTGAAAGAGGCCTTAGAAGTCATCAAGCCCAATTCTTTCATTTTATAGATGCAGAAACTGAGGCAGAGAAACATGGAGTAATATGTCCAGGGTCATACAGTTAGAAGGATCTGAGGTAAGATTTGAACCCAGTTCTTTTTGTCTCCAAGTTCAACATTTGACAGGGAGTAGAGTGGTGAACAAGAAAGGACTCATAGGTAATGCCTGATCTCTTTCTTGAAAGAAGTTAGAGAGTATAAGAGTCAGAAGGGAGGAAGGATCCCAATCCAGCCATGGGGAACCACTTGTCCAAGGTCTTAGAGAGACAAGAGGTGAAATGTTGTGTCCAGGAAATAATTAGCAGGCCAGAATGACTAGAATAGACAGTATATGAAGTGGAGTAATGTGGAATAAATCTTAATTGCTTTGAGGATTAAAAAAATAATAATACTGTTAGTAACCCCTAAATTTTTTTATTAAAAATAAAACAAAGAAGAAAAGTATTGTCATTAGCTACAAGGTCTTTTATTTACTCACAGTCTTTATGGGAGTGTTGGTTATTTCTTTAATATCATGTGTGTGGTTGCCCCAAACTAAAGTAGTAATGAAATTTAAAACAATCCCACATGCTCCAGTTATGCTAAGAATGCTAATTTCATGAGTCTCTTTTCTGGAGATAGTGCATGTTCTGTAATGGAATCATTTCAGAGACACAGCTGTATTTACTGTTACTCATTTCCCTGAGTTGGATCAGCATATATTTTCAGGTAGGGTCATAAAACCACATTACCCCAAAACAAACAGATCTTTAAAAAAAGTGCTGCCAGAGTGCAGTCTCTGGGAGTCAGGTGATTTCAAGTTCTCTAAACAGCATTTCTGAGATTCCATTTATATCCCCCAATTGCAATGTGCAGCTTAGACAAACGCTTCCCGCTGGCGATGTTAACATGCCCCGGACAGCATCCATTCCGGAGGATGCCAGCCTGCCCAGTGCAAGGCCTGAGTGTTTATTCAGCTGAGGCTTGGATGAAAGCCACCACATCAATGTCACAGTCTCGCAGCACATGTGAAGAAAATACATGGGATACATAGCAAATGAGGTGTCATGCTCTGGGAGGAGGGGAGTGGGATTGATTTGCCACTTTTAGCAATGCTCTTTTACTGTCAGCTGTGGCTTTGAGCAAAGCATTAGAGATTCTTGTCACAGATGTTTCTTTCATAAACTGTTGTGGGAGAATGACATTCTGCAAAAATGGTTTACTACTTGGCTTTCTTCTCTTGGGGAAACAAAGTACGCGCCAAGCCCGGCCAAATGGGCTCAGGGAACGCTCCTCATTTTGACCACAATAGCACTAAGGATCATGACATTTACAGAGCTGATCTGACAGACTTTGTTGGCAAATGTACAGTGTGGAGGTATTTATTTAAGTGTGTGCCATTGAAGGGGTTTTGTGTGACATGGGTTTGGGGGAGGGGAGAGTAAGGAAGGAAGAGCCATCTAGTTAAGGGATGGAAATTGGCAAGAGTTTTTTAGAAGGGAATAAGTAAGTTGATTCTATACTTTGAGGGGCTCACACATGTGTTAAGTATCTTACCATCTTTTCTATCCCTCACTTAGAGTACTAGAAGTTGCAATCCTTTTGTGATTGTGTAGTGTAGTGATTGTGTAGTGATCCTTTTCTACATTTATTTTCATGTAGATCTGTAATTTCATTGGTACAGGGAACTCCCAGGGAGGGAATACCTTTGATACAAACGGGGATTTACTGTGCAACTTCTTGTATTCAAGGATTACCTAGAGCACTAATAGTTTACATAACTTGCCCAGGTTCCCACAGGTCAAGAAATGAGGCTTGAACTGAGATTGTCCTGATTTCCAGAATGGGTCATTATCCAGTATACCAAGCTGCCTCTCTCCTTAATTAACTTATAGGATTATGAAGTATAGGAAGAGTGATGGAAATTCTGAATAAAGCAACAAGTTTTACATGACAGAATGTTTTCTGCTTGTTAGAGATCTCAATGACTAGAAACACCTCATCTAGACTTTCAATTCATAACTTCTGTCGGCGACAATGGGAATGTGAGTGTGGTGAGTAAAAAGGAAGCTGTCTGCACACAAACATTTGCTCCACTGTACAAAAATGTAGTTGCTATAGCAACTGCAGCATCACATGGGATCAGAGAGATAGAAAACATATTTTAGGGGAAAAACATGTTATCCACGTGTCACATTAATTTTCATACTTTATATAATGTTTGAGCCAGAAAATTTCCTCTGATGTTGCATATATTTCCTATCTTTTACTCTTCATTTAAAGGCAATATTTTCCTAGTTTGATCTAATTTTACTTTAGGGGTGACTGGATTTACAGTGGAGTAGAGGCATGTTAGAGACTGTAGTAAACATGTAACCTATCAATTTAAATGGAAGGAGGTAAGCATAACATATTAAGTGAGCAGATAAATAGGTATAATTTATGGAAAGACCTATTTTTAAACTTTTATTTTTCCCAATTACAATGTAAAAATAATTTTGAACATTTATATATTAAAAAAAATGAGATCTAAGTTCTCTCCCTCTTTTTCTCTCCTCCACTCTCCCTGAGATAAATAGTAAACAATTCAATATAGGTTATACATGTGCAATCTTTCAAAACATATTTCCATATTAGTCATGTTGTGAAAGAAAACACAGATTCAAAAACTCCCACAAAAATAAAGTGAAAAATACTATGCTTTAATCTGCATTCAGACTCCATCAAGTTCTCTGGAGGTGGATAGAGTTTTTTCATCATGAATCCTTTGGAATTATCTTGGATCATTCTATTGCTGAGAATAGCTATGCCATTCTCAGTTGATTATCAGATAACATTGCTGTTACTGTGTACAACATTCTCCTGTTCTACTCAGTTCCATGTAATTCTTTCCCGCTTTTCTGAAAAAGAATGAACTTAATATTTCTGCTTTTCTGCATTTGGTTGTGAGATTTTATTCCCTGATATATAGTCAATTTTTGTGTAGGTGCCACGTACTGTTGAGAAAAAAGGGCATATTTCTTTCACTTTCCATTCAGTTTTCTCCAGAAAATTATCATATCTTATTTTTCTACAATTCTGTTCACCTCCTTAAGTTCTTTCTTATTTATTTTATAGTTAGATTTATCTAGTTCTGAGAGGGGAAAATTGAGGTCCCCCACTAGTATAGTTTTACTGTCTGTTTCCTCCAGTGACTGATTTAACTTCTTTCAAAATTTGGATTCTATACCATTTGGTGCCTATATGTTTAGTACTGATACTACTTCACTGCCTATGGCACCATTTTAGCAAGTTGTAGTTTCCTTGCTTATCTCTTTAAGTTAGATCTATTTTTTTCTTTTGCTTTGTTTGTCTTGCAAGCGACATATTGGAGGATTCTGCTTTTTAATCCACTCTGCTTCTGCTTCCACCTTGGGGTGAGTTCATCCCATTCACTTTCATAGTTATGATTACTATGTATTTTCCTCCATCCTATTTTCCCTCTGTTTATCCTCCTCCCTCTCCCCCCACTCCTCTCATTCTATCCTTCTTCACAAATATTTTGCTCTGGATCATTGTCTCCCTTAATCTGACTTCCCTTCTATCAGTCCCCACCTTTTTTTATCCCAATCACTCCCTAGTTCACTATAAAATAGGATTTCTATACCTGAGTATATATGTTATTCCTTCTTTGAGTCAATATGGAAAACATTATTAATGTTTACTGTTTTCCACAGCAATGGTGGAGGAGAAGTGAGGGTTGGATCAGGTGGAAGGAAGTGTAGTGGCAACTACACTTGCATACCCAGGATGGCTGCTAGCACAGGTTCTTAGATCTGCTTTATGAGGAAAGATAGCTGTTTAAGGGGTCAACAATCTTTTAATTACATTCAGTAGTTCAGGGGAAAAGGCAGCACCCCGAACTTCAAAGAAAATAAAGACCAACATACAGAGATCTGACTGCCTAAATCAACTATACACTTTCCATACTTCCCCGGATCAAAAGAGCCTTTACATCTGAGCAGTCAGGGAGATCTGAACATAAGACCATTCAGAATCTCGACCAGGGAATCATAAGTTCCTTCTCATAAGCAAGCCCCCAAAGTAAAATACCAACTCAGGGAATATATATACTTCTCTGAGCCAGAAGGCATCACAATTCTCTGTGACTCAGTGTCTAATTAGAAATTAGCAAAAGGTGTGAAAGTCTTCCTACAAGCAAGCCTCCCCCAAGCAAGCTTGCCTTAATGGGCTCAATGTTAGGCTTATTAATGGTCAGGGGAAGATCTTAAATCCCATTAACATTACAGGAAGTAAGTGAGATCCTTCGCTATTTTTGTCTGCTTCTACTAGGTATAAAACCAAAAGTTTTTAAAGAGCCTATCTTAAAAGTTTTTTTGAGGCTACTTTGCCATGAATAACCTATTTTCATTTTTTAAATAAAATGAATATGTATAAATTAAAAACATATGACCAGAATTTCTCTAAATGTGTGCATGGATTTTAACATACATGTATACATAATGCATGCACACATATATATACATACATACATATCTTTTCAAAGCCAATAACAAAAGAAAAACAAACAATATCCAACAAGATGTTTATTCATCCTTAAGTATGTTCCTTCTTTATTAAGAAAATACGTTGTGTGGTTGCTCCATCCTATATTATCCCAATGTTATCTTAAGATATCAAGTCTTCATTGCATACCTGAGTCTGGAATGGGGGCAAGGTCTTGCTCAGAGAAACATGGGGTCATTGCTTTAGAATTGAAAAGATCTTTTAAAGTCCCAAACTCTCAAATTATACAATGCCAAAGAGGTTAAAGGAATTGCCCAAAGCCACATAGCAAACTGGAATTCAAACACAGGTTCTGTGATGCTAAACCTTTTTCTATTGAGTCATGGTGAAAGGTTACCTTCTCCGGGAATATGAGCATACATTGTAGTTTATTCAATTATTATAGAACTTGCCAAATGTTCTTTTTGTGGAATCTTACTACAGAATTAAAAAAAATCCAACAGCGTAATAACAATGTGTTCCTTAAATTTGGGGTCAACCAAGAAACAGAAGATTTGTGGAGTTCAGCACACATGTTGGATTGTGGTCATAATGGTGAATTGGGAGCTACATAAAATGAATATGACTGACTGGTTTCGTTTTTTTTTTTTTTTTTGTCTCTTCAAAACTTTTGTATTTCAAGGAAGACTAGACCTGGAATAGTAGAGACTCACTGAAGTGCTGGGTGATGTTTTCCTTTGATAAAGGGATATGTGAAAACGTGTTTTGTAGAAGCCTTTTGGACTTCAAATGGAGAAGGCCAATAAAATGGAAAAATTCAATAAATACTAGTTTGATGGAATCAAGTGAAATACTGTTTCAGATAAATAAATGAATTCCACTTGCTAAATTGTAGTTTGAAAATTGGTTTCTGTTACTACATAGAAAATATTTCAAAGGATCTTATTCCAGGTCTAAGGGTTGACACAAAAGCAGTATCTAATATGTATCCACCCTTTTCTCTAGTTCTTAATCTCTAGAATCTTTGAAGGATGTTTTATAGCTGACTGATCATTATATCGACAGGTTGTCTGATGTTATAGTAATCTGCTTTTTACCATGATAATGAAAATCATAGTAACTTTTGAAGATACTACCTATTTTTTTCTTAAATAAATATTGCTATTTCTGATAATTCTTAGACTTAATTTCAACTTAACTTTTCCACATTTTCTACTGCCAAAATAGGATTGAATTGGCTAAGCACACTGCAAGAAGAGGATCTACATTTTTTGCCCAGGAAACCACTAATTATAATTTCCGTGGAGACATGTGTGTATGTGTGTGTGTGTGTGTGTGTGTGTGTGTGTGTCTGTGTCTGTGTCTGTGTATGTGTGTGCTTGTGTGCATTCTCAGACTGACAGGAAACTTACTAAGTGACACAAACCAGATTTGTACTGATAAGAAAATTGCAGAATTTCAAGGAAGGGACCATTGCCACTGGCTACCCTTTCATCTCTGGGACTCCCTGTAAGTCACTAACAGTGGCATATGCTTAAGGCTAATGTATATAGATGGAAAGGGGTATAGTAGCAGCATCTGTATGGGAGATTGACCGACTACATTTTCATGCTCTTTAATTAAATGCATTGCCTTATTGGGAGACTAGTTGTAGAAGTAGGTTGATTTTAAGAATTCTACCTACCACCAGATATTTATGATGTTTCATTATTAGGTAGAGCCACTTATATAGTCTCATGGTTATCTATTTCTCTAAAGAGTTACAGTTTCTCTCTATTTAGAAGAGATAAACTCATAATTCAGACATCTGCATTTTTCTACTAAATAACTTTTTATTAAAACATAACACTCTACATTAAATGATTGTCCTGTAAAAAAAGTAGATTTGGAATCAATTGATCTGGATTAAATTTTGATGTTGCTACTTATGATAAATATGACTTGGAATAAATTGCTGAGCCTATTAGGCCCTTGGTTTCTTCATAAAATGACAGCTTGGACTACATGATCTTTATCTATTCCACCTCTAAATCTTATGCACCTATCATCTTAAGATTCTCAAATCACATGTTATAAAGAAATAGAAATCATAGACAAATCCTTGAAATTGTTAAACTTAACTCAAACTGTTTAATTTATAAGTATTTCTTTCACTTTTGTCTATTAATAAATCAGACAACATATAATTATTAAGCAACTACTATATGCAAGGCACTGTGCTAGTTTCTGGGGATACAAAGAAATACTTTCTACCTCTGAGGAACACATCTTTGTATTGAGAGGACAGCATTTACATTTATGAGTAAATGCAAAATGCATTGCAATGAAGGCACCAGCATCTGGAGGGAGGTGGTGAGGAAAGGTTTCATTTAAAAGATAGTGCTTAAGCAGAGCTTTGAAGGAAATGAACAATTCTAAGAAACGGAGGTGTCAATGAAGTAAGAACTACAACAAAAGAATGTTGGAGACAGTAGAGAAGAAACTAGCATACAGAGAGAGAGTCAAGGTTATAGAAAAATGAAATTCTTTTTTGTTCTCTTACTTTTCCTTTTCCTCCTTTCCTTTTCTTTTTATTCCCTTTCTCTTCTTTTCTCTTTTTTCCCCCTTTTCCTCCTCTTCTTTCTTCTCTTCTTCTTCATTCTTCTCATTCTCCTTTTCCTCTTTCCCCCTATTTTCTTTCTCCCTTTTTCCCCTTCTCACTAAATACAAGGTTCTGGGGAAATAGGTCAAAGGTAAACAATCTCTCAAGTAGCTTATATTCTACTTTTTACAGAAACAAGTATATTGCATGGCATCTTAAAAAAGGGAATACTAGTAATTCGAGTTGTTACCTAAGCTTCTTTTATTCAACTAGGTCTATTAAAAAATCCAGATCCCTTTGAATCTTTTTATTCTGAACAAAGAGACATTTTAAAGCAGTGGTTTCTCTGTGTATTTAAATTATGTCTTTTCTCTTTAGAAAAAAGAAAGATTTCTCTAAGCAATCCCTCTCCTCTATTCTTTGTTCATGCAACCAATTCATATTATTCCATTTTACATTTAGAATCATAAAATTTTATCATCAAAAACCATTTTGTTTTATAATTCTTCTCACACAATTTTATGTATATAGAAGGTTTCCTTATAGAAATGATTGTTTCAAGTCTTTGAGGGCTTAGCTGTGCCTTATATTTGTTTTCTCTTCCCTAGTCCAGTGCTGTGGAAATAGGAGACATTCAATAAATGCTTACTTGAGTAACTGACTTGCAAATGGATTCATTTTTAAATGAAATTGTCAGTGATTATAATTTTATAATGATATGTTAAGGAAGTGCCTGACCCTGCTAGTCCTAGTGGACTGTAAGCTATTATTAGCATGCTAAAATTGCATCCATTGTTGGTCTCTGCATTTTAAGAGAGATGTTAGGGAATTGGAGAAAGTGGTTTAAGGGTGATTAACACAAGTGATTAGAGAAATGGAAAATAAGACCTATGGGGACAAATGAAGAATAGAATAGAGGCTATTTAGACTAAGGAAAGCTATCAGGTCATCCAAGTATTATCTGTAAGATGCTGGCAAGGTTTTTAAAAAAAATTTTGTAGGGATTCAAAGAATGGGAAATCAATTTAAAAGGTAACAAGAGAAGTATAGTCCTGCATAAATATATCCAAAGTGAAATCATCATTTGCTGCACAAAATCTCTCTCTTTCCTCTATTTTGATTGATGGAACCACCACCTAGCAGTTCCTCAGGCTCAAAATATTATAGTTATCTGTGATTTTCCCCCCATCCCTTACTCCATTCGATTTGTTTCTACTACAAGTAATTAAAATGTTCTATAAATGTGAATTTTTTTTTCTATTTTTTAACCTTCTCTAGCATCCTGGAGAAGGAAAGATTCACTGGAGATCTGATAGTTGTCTTCAAGTATTTGAATGGCAGTTATTCAGAAGAGGGGTTTGACTTGTTCTCCTTGGCCCCAAGAAACAGAACCTGGAATGATGGGTGGAATTTTCAGAGAGTTCAGTTTAGGTCTAATGTCAAGGGGAAAACCTTGAAAAGCAGAATGAGTAGTGGTAGGGTTTCTCTTACTTAGAGACCTTCAGGCAGAGACTGAATAACCACTTGTCAGGTATGTTTTAATGGTCCTTTTGACCTAGGTGGGGTCCAGGTCAGTTCCAACTTTAAATTACCAAGGAAAGTTAAATACAAGGAAGATTAATACCAAATACCAAAGAAAGTCAAATGGTTTGTCTGAGGTTATGTGGTTTATAAATATCAGAGGTGGGGTTTGGACCCAAGTCCTCGGATTCAACACACAAAGTCACCTTTGGCCACTATTTGTTTTTCTATCATCTTCTGGAGCACCCATAAATTTGGTCATGGTATACCATGATCTATTATTTCACTAGGATAATATTGGGGTTGAAAGATGCAGATTGTTTTTGTTAGGGAGCAGTTTGGTGTAACTGCATACCCTAAATGCAATACAGCTTCTCTTTTTCCCCTACTTCGTATAGGTCCAGCTCACTTGAAGTGTTTGTCCAAAATACACATACAGTATCCTGATAGGCTTACTCAATTGGCCGATTTCTGACTGCAGGACAAAATCTGGATAAACTGTGTCCTTTGGAGAGGATTCTGGGAAGATGGTGGAGTAGGTCAGAAAATTCCAAGCTTGCAAGATTTTCCACCACAAAAGAGTTTAAATAGCACCTTAGGGTGAACAAATTGTGGTTGGAGATAAATAAGAACAGAGGCATAACCCGGGTTCTCCTGGGACAATTTGAGAATATTGGAAGAGAAATCCCAGGAAGAGGTTTGGTCCCTGTGAAGAGTAAATGCCTCCAGGATAGGTTCCATTTTAACAATGAGCAGCAAGCTGCTTAAACAAGTGGCAAGTCCGGGGGCTAGTTGGTTTGACAGGCTGCCTTGGCCCCAGCCACCAAAACTTTTATACCTGGGTTAGTGAGGGGAGTTGGGCATTTGAGGCTGGGAAGACTGAGGAAACCTCTGCTCATCAGGAATGCCAGAGCCAGCTGTGCTGCAAAGATGGGACGGGGAGGGTAGGGAGGAACCTGTACACATCCGATGAGTGCAGAACTAGTGGGATAGAAAGCGCTTGGCTGTGGGCACTTAGAGGAAGTTAGAGATTTGGCTGTGGTTTCAGGATAAAAGGAAGAATTGAAGATCTGGGGCAAGAGGCATCATTTCCCATACCTTAGGCTAAGAGGTGATTACAAATAATTAAGCTACCACCACAAAAAAAAAATGCACAGGCAAAGGAGAAATAATCCACCCATAGAAACTTATTATGGGAATAGAGATGGCTGGGGTTCATCTTTAGAGGAGGATATTGAAGTAGAGAAACCCCTACAGAGTAATGTCAGATGGTTACCTGCCCAAAAAGAATTCATAGATCTTAAAAAAGACTTTAAAAATCAAGTGACAGAGATGGAGGAAAAACTAAAAAAGAAAATCAGAGTAATCCAAGAAAAACAAGAAGGGTATGAAAGGAAAGTCAACCAACTAGAAAAGGAGATCTAGAATCTTAAGGAAGAAAATGATACCTTGAAAATTAGAACTGGGCAAAATGAAGTCAGTGAAATTATTAGAGACAAAGAAATGATTTAAAAAATATGAATAATGAAAAAAATAGAAGAAAAAGTGAAACATAAGAAAAACGACAGATTTAGTGAATAGATCAAGAAGAGAGAATATAAAAATAATTGGACTAACTGAAAGTTATGATCAAAAAAAGAATCTTGATACAATAATACAAAAATAATTAAAGAAAATTGTCCTGAGGCATTAGAACAAAGGGGGAAAGTAGAAATAGAAAAAATCCTTTGATCACCAAAATGTATCCTTCTTCCACTTATTTTTTCCTGTGTGTATGTGTATTGCTAATTAATCTTTTCCACAGACATGAATTTTGATAAGGAAAATCTATGGTTACTGAGAACTTGATGCAATCAATACAATGTCTTTGGCAAACAGACCAATCAGAGCAGCCCTCCATGTATTAGGAATCCTTCCATTTGGATTCTGCCCAGGACTTCCTCCTTGAAGGTGACAAATATCCTTAGCCAAAGATATGATTTCCTGCTTTATGTCTCCCTTAGAAGAGACTCATTGGACAGAATTCAGTTGTGGCTACCTCTAGGAAGGAATTTTGTGTGATTTCATAATATGCTTGGGAGATACCTTATTGGAGAAAGACTTGAATGGCTGCATTGCATTCCTGCATCAAATGTTATTTTATTATCAAATAAATACATTTAATAGGATTATATATTCCCTATGCCTCTCCATTAATTATGTTAATGCATAGAAATACTACATTGTTTGTGGTAGAGAATCATCTGCAGAAGCTTCTTTATTATATATTCCACAAGAATTCTCACAAACACTGTTCAGAGATAAGAAAGCAGGCAGAACCATAGCTACTGATAGCTTCTCAGTTTTTCCTTTCCTTTATTTTTTGAGGCAATAAGGTAATGATACATTATATTATTGTTTCACAGAGAATGTTAAGAATTTCTGTTCTTAGCACAGCTACCCAAATAATCTTCCCATTGCACAGGTCTGAGCATATCACCCCCTACTCAGAAGTCTTCATTGGCTTCCCTATTGCCTAGAAAATGAAATATAAATGACTTAAACCTATGTTTAAGGCTCTCCATAGCCTGGTTCCAACCTTCCCCTCAACCTTATTTTATTTTATTTCCCTTCACTTACTCAATATTATCACCAAACTCAATCTCATCCTGCTCTTTTCTGTCTGAGTCTTCATGCTGGTAGTGCCCTACTATGCCTGGAGCATGCAGTCCATTTCTCTGTATTTAAATCCTTCTCTTCTTTCAAGGTCCAGTTTTGGTATCACCTCCTCCCTGAAAGTCTTATGGTCTATCCCACTCCACTATCCCATCCCTCAGATGTTAAAAGCAATCTTTAACTTCTTACATTTTTTTTTATTATATCCCTGCTTCCTCTGTATCACATTCCATTTGTAGCATAGTTATTTTTGTGCCTATCTTTGTTCCTTATATAGACTATGAGCTAAATGACTATATCATTTTTGTCTTCATTTTGTATTCTGCCTTATATCTTTACTGCACATAGTAGGTGATTAATAATTTTTTAATGAAATGTTTAATGTTTGACTTTAACAATAACTCATGTCTATGTTACTTTGACATTTACAAAGCTCTTTTCTTAAACATGACTATGAGATAGGATACTTATCCCTATTTTATGGATAACAAACAGGTTCAAAAAAGTAAAGCCTCAAGGTCACATAACTAGCAACAGTCTCAGCCAGGATTTGAGTACAGTCCCTTTGATTCCACATCCAGCTCTTTTTCTTCTATATTTCACCAGTGGAAGCTGGGAAATCTTTGTTTTTAAATAGAACCTAGATCTATACTTTTTGATGATTTTAATACACACTTGTCTGGAGCCAGGAAAATTAATATTGAAGACTTTTTTTTCCACACATATTTCTAGTTAATTTCACTGCCATTCATCCCCCTCCCAAAATTACTTCATATCCATATTGTATTTATTATACCTCTTCTCCTATGTGTATACATTGTCTACCTCATTAGAATGGAAGTTTCTTGAGGACAGAGTCTGTTCAACTCTTGTCTTTGTATCTCCAAAATTTAATACATGCCTGGCACAGAATGGTGATTAATAAAATGTTTGGTGACTGTTTCATTTCCAAATTGTCTAGGGGTTTGATTCCAAGGTAGGTCAATTGACTTCACCTAGTGGGGGAAGGAAAAGCAAATCTCTGTTCTGTGCTCATAGACTCAACCTCAGTCTTGGTATTACATCAGGCAGGGAGGCTGTTATGATTGTCTTAGACAGAAATAATCTCTTCCTTTCTTGACTGATCCTGTTCTTTGTAGCCCTTTGATAAAAGATATCTCATGGCTTTACATTGCAGATATTTGGGTATACCTTGTTACTCCTCTTGTATCTCTACATTTTCTTACTTAGTGATCTCAGCATTCAATTATAGGGATTTAATTATCTTTATGTAGATTATTCTGTTTTCTGTATATCCAACATTAGATTTTCTCCCAAACTACAATCTCTAACTGCCTTTTGAACATCTCAGAAGGAATCCCTAAAGGTATCTCAAAATCAGTGTTTAAATTTGTTATCTTTACCCCCCAAATCTTTCTACTTCTTAACTTCCTCATTACTGTCAAGGCCACCACCACCTTCTTAGTCATTCAGGCTGGTAACCTTAGTGTTGCCCTTGTCTTTTCATTCTCATGCAACCCACATATCCAGTATGTTACTAAACACCATCATTTCAATGTTCACATATCTTCTACTTGTCTCCTTTTCTCCAGTGATAGAGCCACAGCCCTAGATTGAGCCATCTTGACTGGATAATTACAATAACTTTCTGGTTGTTCTCCTTGTCCTAAGTTTCTCACCATTCCAGTCTATCTTCTTCTCAGCTTCTAATGTATATCTCTAATTACAGTAGTCCCCATGTAAAGAACTCCAACAATTCTCTAGTATACACATGATCAAATAAAAAATTCTTTATTTGACATTAAAAGCTTTTCATAACTAGCAGTTCCTTGAACACAACATTCCATCTTTTAATTCTGCCTTTGCACTGGCTGTTGCTCATGTCTGGAATGCTCTGCCTTCTCACCCCCACTTTTTGTTTTCTGGGCTTTTTTTCAAGACTCAGCTAAAAACTTACCTTGTAAAGGAGGTCTTTCTTGTTTTGAGCCTTTCCCCTTCTTGATAATTTCTCCTTTCATATCACCTTCCGTCATCTATATAATCTTATATTGACTGTTTCCATGTTATCTTTCCCACTTACATATAAGCTCCTAGAAGGTAAGTACTATTTTCCCCCCTTTTTCAATAGTCCGAAAGCTTAGCCTAGTTCGTGGCACATGGTTGACTGATTAATCTTTGCTTGATTTTAAGTCCCTTTGACGGCAAATATTTTTGTATCTAAGAAAAAGAATATTATCTTGGACACAGAGGTTCTCTATGAATTTTGTATGACTGCTGAGTAAATGAAAAATAGTTATATTCCATTGCTTACAAAGGAAAGACTGACCATTACAAGCCCATTGCTACTTACCGACACCTAGTAGGAATCCTAGCTTCTCCAAGGCACTGTTCAAATGCCCATCCAATTATCTTCCTAACTGAATGTCTCTGCTCACTCATCCTCCCCTCTCTCTGTTAGTTAGTAGTGCTGTCTACCTCTGATAGTCATGTTATATTCTTCCATATATGCTTTAAAATTATTATGTGGGTTCATGTTGAATCTCCATCCCCCTCAGTATGAGATAAGAGCCCTGAGGACAGGAGTTGTCCCATTTTTGTGTTTGCATCCCCACATCTGGTGCCCTGGCTCACAAGAGATGATGAAATATTTTCTGAAAGTTAGTGAGTGAATTGAATCTCTCCTGCCACAGGGCCTTTTTTAAATTAAAAAAAAATTTCAGTTCAAAATTCTCTCTCTCCCACCCATCTCTCCCTGTTCATTGAGAAGGCAAGAAATATAATAACTACATGACATTTTGATGTTGTTCAGTCATTTTTCAGTTGGTTCTGACTCTCCATGACCCCACTGATGACAGACTAGCAATGCCATTTTCACAGAGGAAGGACTGTGGATTTTTTGTGATGCTGATTTCTCAACAGCATTTCATAGAATATGGAGGAACTAAAGAATGATTTTTTAAAATAATTTTTTTCAGAAATAATGAAAAGTAGATATACAGATTGTGTGCTTCATTAAAGATTATTATTATCTGAATTGGTGAGTTTTATTTGCTAAAATTTTTTAGAGATCATTTTTCATTATAAATGGAATAGTTTGCTGAAACCTAGAAAAAGAACATTGCCTTTGGAATTGTTGAGCTGAATTTTAACATAATCGATGACATTATACACAGATGAAAAAGAGAGCTTGGAATATTGGATAGAGCTGTCTTCAGAATCAGGAAGACATAGGCTCAAGGTCTATGTCTGATACCTATTGGCTGCCTGATATAGACCCTGGGAAAGCTTCATAACCTCTCAGTGCTATAGGCATCTCTAACTGTATGAATTACAGAAAAGGGGCCAAGTTATCCAGACAGAGGTAGTGCCCTTATTGCCTAGCTCCCTATAGTAATAAAATCCCAGGGTCACTTCCTATTTCTGCCATGTAGAGATCACTCATATGCCCTTAGAATAGCTAACACAAAACAAAACCAAAATGGACACTTTATTGTGAGCAGAACTCAATTAAATTCAATGTGCCATTTTTTACTGAATACTTTCAATAAACTACTACGTATTCTGAAAGATACTTTGGAGAATATATGGGACATAGTTCCTGCCCTCAGGGAGCCTACAGTATAGTAGGGGACATAAGATGACCAGAAATAATTATAATGCAAGATTAAGGCTATGAGCATTCAGAAGAAGGATAGATTGTGTCAGTGAAGATTCCTTGATGAAGGACAAATTTAATCTGGGCCTTCAAAGATTGGTAGAATTTAGACATACAGACAATGGAAAGAGAACATTCTAGGCAAAGAAGAGACAGTAATAGCAAAGGCCCAGAGGCAGGAAAATCTTTTCAAGTTCAGAGAAGTATGAGTATTACAGTTTGAAGAAATGATAGAATAAACATAAAGAATTAGTAAGAGAAAAGCCAGGGATATATTATCCAACGTCTTGTGTTCAGAACAAAGAGTTTGGTCTTCATTCTGTAGATGATGGGTAAACATTTTTGAGGACTAGAGTGTCATGATCACTTAAATGCAGAAAACAGACCTTCATCCAACAGATCTTAATGACAATTTCCAGTTTTTCATTCCAATGCAGTATTTCTTCCTGTTACTATTGGAGAAAATTCAAGGAAACTTTGCTTCCTGGTAGTTTAGATGGCTCTAGAGATGACATTGTTTGACATACTATAGAAATTATTCTCATTTTACTACCTTCAAGGTACAGTAAATATTTTGACAGATACCTATTACTGGATTGTTTTTGAAAAGACTGATGATGCTCCAAAATTATAACTGTATTTAAATGCATTTCAATTAGGAAATGCTTATATAATGCATATAGTTTCTTATACCTGTTGTTAGCTTCTTGAGGGCCTTGTCATAATGGGCTTGAAGTTACTCTCATGTATGGAAGCCATATGGCAAGGTATGAAGAACACTGGCTATAGTATCAGAGCACCTTTCTCTTTTGTGGTGTGGTATAAAGAGTTCTTTAGTTTAGAAAGCGCTTACTGGGTACCTGATTCAAAAGCCCAGGACCTAGTAAACATTCAATACATGCTTCTTGCCTTCCTCACTGTTTGCTACTTATTACTTTTGTGACCTTGAACAAATCACATCATTTCTTCATTTGTAAAATGAAGGGGTGACTTCTAAGATCCCTTCTATTTATAAATCTAAGATCCTGTGACCTGAGTGGCAATTATGAAGTATGTATTCTTAGGCAAATCATTTAACTTCTCAGATGCAATTTTAGAATATTCTTCTAACCTACCTTATATAATTATTGTAGAAAAGTATTTTGTAAACTGCAAAGCATTATGTATATGCCAGCTATTATTATTCCGAAAGCCTTGTGGCTACCTTAGACAAGGGTCCTCAAGCTATTTTGAGGGTGGTGAGGAACTGCTCTGTTTTCCATCAGGATTCCCTGAAAGAAACATTGACAGGGTAGCTAGCAGCTTTTATCCATTTGCCTACTACCTGTTGAACCTCAGCATTTATAATATTTGGGAATCACATACCTTGCTGTGATCCATGGTTATTCTACTCCAGAATTCCAAATCTATGCAGGCTACAGGGGAGAAGGCCAGGTCAGAGAGTGTGTTTTATTTTTTTTCCAAGATGAATCTGCTGAGGATCCTTCATATCAGGTACCAGTCCAAAATTTTACAAGGGGAATTATATGAACCACTAGGAATTAGATGCAATTTTGATTCAATCTCTATCTTTTTTGTCTTTTGTAATTATGGTTCATGGCAATACTGTTTGTGCCCTTGGAGAACTCAAATAGTTTCATTTTGCAATGATAACTTATTGGATAGAACGTGAATTGGATTCATTCCTGAAAATAGAAATTTTAATGAAAAAATTCTAGTTATTTTAGATCAGGTTCAATACTATCACAGTCCACAGGCATGTTGAATACTTTGTTCTACTCGTATTTGGAAGATATTTAACATCATCCATTTACCGTAAACTTATTATCCAAGTGATCTTTGATACACTTCCAATGTAATATTTAATTTGATAATAAAATAATATAAAGGCAGCATATTTCTTTTTATTCCTCATATATTCATCATTTCTAACTGCATAATAAAATTCCATATCTTTGTCTACATTAATTTGCTCAGGTGTTTATAAATTGATGAAATTTCCCTTTTTTTTACAAGGTTTTTTTTGCTATTACAAAAATGCCATTATGAATGTTAGATCTATATGGGCCTTCTGACCTTAAAATCCACAGGACACACAAACAGAAGTAGCATATTTGGGTCAATATGATGAGTTTAGTAACTTTTCTTGCTTAATTTCCAATTGTTTTCCAAGAATGGTTAGAATAATCTCCACCTCCACTAAGAGTGTATTATTGTACCTTTCTTTTTGTATACACCCTGCCTTCCAGTTTCTTAAAATTTTGCAAGTCAAAGTAGGACTGGGAGATTTTGAAAAGAGTTTCTGCCCTATTACAGATAGTGACTTCAAATTTGCCCTCAATTTCCCATCCATTTCAGATCCATCTAGTTTCCATGAGTGGTGCTTGGTAGTAGAACTGGTGCCATATGAATGATTCATCCCAGATTCAGGTTAATGGATTTTCCCTATATTATATAGATAGTCTGACAGCTTTCATGACTGCAAGAGGTGGAGCAAATCATGCTAATGGACTTTGTAATCCCCTTTGCTTTTCCAATAGAAGTTCTCAGCTAATCAGCCAATAAAAGCTTTCCAGGCTGGACAAAATTCTGGTCAGTGTTTTGGTGACTAGGTTTCTCTCCGAAAGGGGCTAATGCCACTTAGACAGCAATAATTTATTACTATTTGAGCCTACAAGACACATAAAACTGTTTTCCAGCATGACTTCTATTTCCATCAGCTCCTTCCTTGCCAACTATGAGTCACTTTGAGTATTCAAGGCATAAATTATGCTCTCTGTGGAAATAATTGGATGACTGCATAGATGGGATGGGTATTTTTATGGGATTTTGATTATTCATAACCATTACAATCTGGATTTAGAAGACAAATTTCCAAAGTTGTGTTTGAGAGAGGTGGCTGGGGCTTTTGTGTAAGCACAGATAAGATTAAAGCTGGAATTGCCAGTCAAAATGGTGCTGATACTGGTCCTACAAGCCAGCCAGCCTAGTTATATAATGGTAGCAATACATTTACTATGCAAATGAAATCACTGGAAAAGTGAATGGTTTCCTTCCAACTCTTTTAAATGTTGTTTAAAATAGCAAACAGTAGACATATTTTTGGGCATGGTCTTTTAACTCCAAGTTAGCTGGATTGCTGACTCAAACTGTTTATAGAGTTTTCCAAAACCAAACCAAAGGCTGAATACAGATGAGTGGTATACATTAGGATCAATAAAACTTCACAAAAAGGAAACATTTTAGACCCTCATGTGATGAAAGGTTGGCCCTGTTTGACCATATAGGGTGGCTGACCATATAGGGTGGTTTCAACCCCCCTCCAAAAAATCTCTTTCATAAGCTCGTTTTAATACCTACCATTTTGTCACTAGTGATTTATTTTTAAGACCTTATAATTTGTTTAAATGAAGATGTTGGGATCTAGGAGAGAGAACATCAAACGTGGCAGTTATTGACACTTTGGTGAGAATTAATTTATCCTATATTCTCCAAAAGGCAACTTTCTGATAGAAGGGAATGGATGCACTGAACAGGGGCAGAGTTGGAGGTCAGGTAGAGCAGACACAGACAGGGAGACACAATGGGGAGGGAGGATCATGTATAGATATAGGGAAAGAATAAAAGCACTAGAAGCTTCGATGAAGGGGTATCAATGGACTAGGGAAGGACGCTGACAAAAGAGGAGAGGGAAGAGTAAAAAGAAATTCCCAAGTTTTGCCTAATTTTGGCCCCAATTATTTCCATCATACTTAGAAGGTTAGAATGCTGTAAGATGAAAAGTGCTTTTATTAGCAAAACTGAAGGAGCATCATCTTTGGGTAATCTTTAGAGAAACCCATAGTATTTAAATGAAGACACTACTTTGGCATATTAAAAGCTTTGAGTTTCATACTGGAATCCTAAGGGATAAAAGTTCTGTTGATTTGTAGAGAGAGGAATGATTCATTACAAAATACTCTATTTCCATTTATTTGATTTCTTAGTTAATCATGTTTCAAATGGTGACATATCCCATGACATCTGGCAATATAGATTTCAGTATACTCTAAAGTCAAACTTTTCATACCAGAAGATTTTAAAACTGATTAATATATCTTCTCATACTTACCTGTCTTGATATAATTTACCCATATCTTCATCAGGATGTTTGTAATAACAGAATATTTTTTTTCTCCAACCCACATATAGGATCCAAATATTTAACTACAAGAACATAGCTAAACTTGCCTAGTCTTTAACACTCCAAGTGTTTGGTTTTTATTAATCACTGTGTAACAAACATGAAGGTTTGGAAAGGACAGAGAATTGGTTTCCTCTGAGTCTCCTTGTTATTATTTCATTTGAGCTAAATGAATATAGGGCCAGCAGATGAGTTATTCATACAATGCTAGAAAGAAATAGCACTCTAGTCCCAGGACCCCTGCAGATTTTCTCAGATTTTTACCAAAATTTTTTTTTATTTTTTATTTTTTTGCTTAAAAATATGGCAGACCTGAATGAAATGAACAGGCCTTTTTTTCAAGAGCAGGGGAAAAAAAATCAATTTCATTGCTCAGCATGTAACCTTTTTCTCTGTGTTTCAAATACACTGTGAAGGCAGATCTCCATGTCTTTTTTAATATGGAAACTTAGTACTACTTTGAAAAATCACATAAGAATAGAAGAATAGTCAGTTCTACTTTCTGTGATTATATTATTTATTATATTTTAAAACCTTTTTCTAAGGTCCTATTAGGTATACATTTTTCCATTCATCTTGCACATAAGGTAGCATTTAAGATAATATTTGGACCTTTCCTACTAAGTAGGTAATATATGCAAATATGAAGGATTTAGAAAGCAGTCTTTTTCTTGAATGTCTTATACCTGTAAGTATTGTTAAGTTTTGGCTCCAAAGGACAATTGGACCTTGTTGCGATATTTAACTGAGGTCTGATTGGGACCCAATGAGGAAACAGCAACAGAACAGGAAAAAGGATCCTTAAAAACACAAATTTTCTTAGAAAGATTCTAGAAATAGGCTGATAATTGCTATACACACACTTTATGAAATAAATGAAAAGTTCTCTTGTTTTTGATTTTAGGTAATAGCTATAGTGAGATGTAGGTCAAACTTTGTAGTCTAAAGCATTTAACAAATGTATGTATTATGATATATATGCATACATATACATGTATATATTATATCTACTGTATATATGGAAAGGGGTGTGTGTGTGTGTGTGTGTGAGAGAGAGAGAGAGAGAGAGAGACAGAGACAGAGACAGAGAAAGAGAGAGAGGGAGAGAGAGAGAAAGAGAGAGAGAGAGAGAGAGAGAGAGACAAAGAGAGAGAGAGAGAGACAAAGAGAGAGAGAGAGAAACAGAGAGAGAGAGAGAGAGAGAGAGAGAGAGAGAGAGAGAGAGAGAGAGAGAGAGAGAGAGAGTCAACATGGTGTCATGGTATAATAGATAGAGGACTGGCCTTGTCAGAGAGACATGGATTCAACTCCTGTGACCCCTTTTGGGATTTTCTTGGCAAAGATACTTAAGTAGTTTGCCATTTCCTTCTCTAGCTTATTCACACATGAGAAAACTGAAGCAAATTAGGAGAGTTGCCTAGGGTCACACAAACTAGTAAGTGTCTGAGGCCAGATTCGAACTCAGGAAGATGAGTCTTCCTGACTCCAGGCCCAGTGCTCTATCCACTGCACCACCTAGCTGCTCCCTTGTCCAAGTTAATTAACTGCTAAGTTTTCCAAGACATACTCAAAGATAATAAGTTGTAGAGCAGAAGCAATCTTTATGGGTAGAGGGTTTTTTTCATAATAAGTTCCCTACACCTATGAAATTACAGATCTAGTGTCTTCCTCCTTCCCCAATATATAATTGATATGATTTGATAGGATAGGATAGGATATAATGTAATGTTACATTGAGAATGACCATAGAGGTAAAGATGTTTTCTCCAAAGCTACCATCCGCTGATCTTATGAGACTGGGGATCTGTGACTGCTCACAGAGATTCCTGAAGAAAAGAAAGGAGGCAAACCAGGTCAGGAGGTGGACAGTGCAGAGTTCCATTCTCCAAACTGACAACACAGGAAAATTTTCCAGAGACAAGAATATAGCAGGTCACTGAGTAGTTCTTGTCTGTCTTTCCTATAGAGACTCTGAAAATTGACTGTGGCCACTGCTACCATTGATAACACAGTTGGTGCTGTACTAAAAGAGAGGTTCTGACCAATTTGGTGCCCCCTGATGATCCCTTAGAGACCATATTCCTCTGCAATGACTTCAAGGCAGAGAAGTGACTTTCTTAACCAGTCTGTGAGAGGAAAGAATTAGAGCATCTAGTTCTCTGCTGCTGTAGGACAATTCTTGTGCCACTTGAAGACCTTTCTTCTCTTCTTTCCTTTACTATCATTTATTCCCATTGTTATATGAAAAAATTAGCACCTATTATCTCCTGTGTCAATTTTGTCCTTGGTGACAAGAAGTCAATCTGGAGAAAATCAAGGACACATTCAGCCCCTAGGGTGAAGAAAAGGATGGCAAGGGACAGAATACTAAGGTCTGCCCTAGAAATCACACACCCTATGGTGCTCCTCTGTTATAGTCCTCAACTCAAAGTAATAAGCAGAAAAAGAGTAAGAAGGAAGGGAAGTAAAGTAAAACAGTATAAAGAAATCCAAATTCCTTGGATTAGAAATCTTTTGTGAGCCACCTAAGAAAAAGAGAGAATGGAGAATATTTTTTATGTGGACTATGCAGGTCCTGCTGAATAATTTCCCAGTGCACTTCTGGGTTCCCCTTTGTATACTGGCCTCCCATGAAATCATTAGATTTCTCTTAGAGACCAATCTATGAAGACTTACTTATAGAAGATTAAGGAGTAAGCCTAAATCCTTTAATTTTTCATATAATTCAGATTATAAATGGGTGACAAAGAATTGTACATATTTTATCATCTTGCCTTGTCTCATATTGTATGCCTACCATACCATACCATGACACGCCACTTCATAGTGTACCATATCACCATACTATATCATGTCATGTCATTTTATATCATCATATCATGTCATATCATCCTCTCCTCTCCTTTCCTCTTCTCTCCTCTCCTCTCCTCTCTTTTTCTCTCCTCTCCTTTCCTCTCTTCTCCTATTCTATCATGTCATATCTAGGATGGCAAAGCAATAGCACTATAAAGTACTAGCAACTAAGCTGATAGACCATTAGAATTCCAGTTATAATTGCTTCTTAATACATCAAAGTGACTTTCAGAATTGTTGAAAAGTCAAAATGATTTCAGGAGAGCTGAATTAAAATATAACTGCTTTCATAGGGTAGTTTAAATAAATGCATGCATACATGAATTAAAAAAACTGTTAAGTACTTGCTATGTGCGAAACATTATATATACTAAGTGATGGGAGAAATAGGAAAATGAAACTAGTATCTGTTTTCAAGGAACTCACATTCTTTTTTTTTAAGTAAATGACAAACGTTATTTTACCCAACAACAACAATGACAACACCACAGAAAAGTTATGTGAATGTCCATTTCTTCTATGACAGGCCTCTACTTTCTTCAAAGACTTATACGATCCTCTAAACCGGTGGTTCTCAACCTTCCTAATGCTGTGACCCTTTAATACAGTTCCTCATGTTGTGGTGACCCTCAACCATAAAATTATTTTTGTTGCTACTTCATAACTGTAATTTTGCTACTGTTATGAATCTATCTGATATGCAGGATGTATTTTCATTGTTACAAATTGAACATAACCCACAGGTTGAGAACCGCTGCTCAAAACTGATAAACTAAGGTATTGAGACTCTTCTGAGAAGAGAAAAATTTGAAATTTGGGGGGAATTGGAATTCTTCTCTCAGACTTACCTACAGTATCTATATAGTATAGTATAGTATAGTATAGAATAGTTTAGTGTAGTATAGTATAGTATAGTATAGTATAGTATAGTATAGTATAGTATAGTGTAGTATAGTATAGTATAATATAGTATAGTATAGTATAGTATAGTATAGTATGGTATGGTATGGTATGGTATGGTATAGTATAGTATCTATAAAGAACAAGTACAGATATTCACAGTATCTGCATAGTACCTATAAAGAACAAGGTCTGGTTTCATTCATCTACATCATGACTCTCTCCCTTTGCTGAAAAATCTCACAATCTAATACAGCATAAAGAGGAAGTTTTGGTTATGAATTATATGAAAAGGCACCATAGTCCTTAGGGTACAGCAGGGAAACAGATTTTAATATATCTTTAAAGCCATTTCCACTGATAAACCATATTTTTCTGATTATTAATAAGACTTTTGTATAGAGAAGTTTCTTTCTGAGTCTCCAGCAACTGTGGAACCACCAAAGAAGCAGCTGCCAGATAGCATTTCCACAAGGAATATTTCTCAGGGTGATGGCCGAGGGGGCTGAGTCAGAAATAGTATTGATGATTTGTGGAATACTTATTTCTAGGACTCTTGGTGACAATTGGTCAGTGATTGGTCCTAGTGTTTTTGAGGAACATAAGCCCCTTCTCCATGATGAAGTCTGCAGGGACACGCTGGTAGTAAGACTGCTATTAACAGGATTCTTGGGTTCATAATTCATGGTAATCTTCATCAGGGTATGAGGGGATATGGTGGTCAAGGTGGTGGGTATGATTTGACTAGCATGACACAGGCAGTATATAGATGTTAGCCATCATGACTACTATTATTAATTACCTATCGACAGGGTACCATGTTGGGTAGCAGTGAAAAAATCAGGCAAACAATGGATAGGGCTGATTGCTGCCAAAATCACCCCAGGCTAACTCCAGCCTAAATCACATGCAGCACATAAACTATGGAAACTCAGCAAGAACAAAAATCACCAACATTGAGCAAAGCACCTCCTGGCACATACCACTGTGCCCCTGGCTAATGTGGTAATAGTTTTTTTTTTCTCCATTTTAAGTCAGACATAGCTACACAGAATGATGGGATTGAGACCAGTGACTCATTTCTCGTCCACAATCAAACATCTGTTCTATGGTAACAGCTTTCAGCTGTTGGTTATGTTTCATTAGTTGACAGCTTATTTTTGTTGGGTGGCTGGTTTTGCTGGCTAGTGATTTGGTTTGTTGCAAGATGGCTCTCAAATTTAGGGTTAGATCATAAAGAGATGGCTCCATCTAAACTGCCTGGGTTTGTTTTCCTGCTTCAGGTCCAGATAACTCAGCCAAGAGTATACTTTGAACTGTGCTGACATCAAGAGAAATGCCCCCTGAACATAGTAGGTGCTGAAAAAAAAATCTATTTGGAGTTGCTAGAGTTCCTTCTTGTCAGTGAGGTTCTCTCTGAGTATATTTGGAAGCTAACAACAGGACTCTGTTGTCTGTATGAATAAGAAACTTGAAGACCGAATGTGTATGAAGAATTTAGACCTGTACCTAAACAACTCCGTGAAGTTTCTTCTTCTAATACAGTTTACAATAAAGTCAATCTGACACATTCCATTATACAAAAGTTTTATCTTGCCATGATGTAATTTAATATAAATGGTATGAAATGCATGCAACTGACTTTTGTACAGAAAAACTAATTGTTTTGCATTTATTTTCTAATTTTATTCTTTAGTGTGTTATAAATCATAATATATTTATATATTCTTTTTGTTCTCTACCTATGAATTGAATAGTTTGGAGATATCCTGGGATAGACACTTTTTCTGTTGATAGACATCAGGAATTTGTCTGAAGTTCATAATTTTAAAGAATTGTCTAGTGTAAGGGAAGCTAAATTAACTGCCCAGCATCACATAGCCAGTATGTGTCAGAGACAGGTCTTGAATCCAGATCTTGATTCAATGGCATATCCTTTATTTATCTACTATATTGTATCTCATTAGTGATAATGAAATTATAATGATAGTTTTCCCTGATATCTTCAGCTGGAATAAGTGATCTTGAAAAAAGAATCACTTTCTGCTCTAAATCCTATGATATTATCAATATCATTGCCATCATCCCTGCAATTAGGCAGCTAGGTGGCACAGAGAATAGAGTTCTGGAAATGAACTCAAAGACTTGAGTTCAAATTTGGCCTCAAACACTTATTAGCTGGATGATCTTGAGTAAGTCACATAACCTCTGGCTGCCTTGGTTTCCTCAGCTATAAAAAAATGTGGGAATAATAGTAGCACCTACTTCACAAGGTTCCCTGCTCATTGCCCTCCTACCAAAACAATCCTGAGAGCTTCCAGAAACCCATTGGGACTTCCTCTGTAAAGCTCTGACAGTTGGGGAAGTGAAAAGAAGGTATCTCCACTCCTCCAGAGTCTTCCCAGAATCCCAAGGGAGCATTTCATACACATTGGTTCCCCTGGCTAGAGAGAGAGAGAGAGAGAGAGAAAGAGAGAGAGAACAAGCATTAAGGGTGGGATTTGAACCCAGGTCCTTTGACTCCTCCAGACCCAGTTAGTAGTATTATTTCCTTTTTACAAATAAGGACAGTTTAGCATAATAGAATGCACACTGGATTGGTAGCTTGGAAGAGTAACTTTGGGCTAGCCCTTCTTGGCTTCTCTTCGTCATTTCACTGGGTAAGACGTTCTGTAAGGTTCCTGTCAGTATTGCTGTTTCATAACTCAATGAATAAAGGTTCAAGGGAATATTATTATGTACCCATAATGGTGAGATCTTCACAGTCAAGATAAAGTGGGTATAATTCAATCTAGTCAATAAGCATTTATTATTATTTATTATTACTCCTATGTGTAAAGGGGGCAGCCAGGTGGCACAGTAGATAGAACAGTGGACCTGGAGATAGGAAGAGTCATCTTCCTGAGTTCAAATCTGGCCTCAGACACTTCCTAGCTGTGTGACGCTGAGCAAGTCATTTAAGTCTGTTTACCTCAGTTTCCTCATCTATAAAATGACTTAGAGAAGGAAACAGAAAACTGCTCCAGTATTTTTGTCGATAAAATCCCAAATGGAGTCATAAAGAGTCAGACATAACTGAAATAACTAAACACCAAAAATGTGCAAGGCAGTAAGCTATAAAACTGAAATACACACTGGTAGTATTTCCCATGGATGTCCATTCTGCTGGGCAACAATACCTAACATTTATGTATACTTCAACATTTTCAAATGAAGGTGAAGATAGGCATAAGGCCTTATTGTCACCATGTCAGAGATGAGGATACTAACACTCAGAGTGATTAAGTGATTTGTTCTTTATCCCAGAGATTCAAACCCAAGTTCATGATGCCCCTTTGCCTTTGAAGTGATTGCCCTGAATAATTTAATAGTTAGACATTTTCAAGGAGCTGTGACTTTGCCATGCAAGCAATCTTTCTATCAACATAGATTAATACCCTTCTGCACTTGGATTTTTTTTTGTCTTTGAGGGTTTCTTTGGCTGAAAAATACATCACCCAGTGGTTTCAATGTATTTAGTTGAGACTAAATGTAGGTGGGACTATTGGGAACTTAACCAAAAGTTCTAAGAACATGTTAAAGTATATGCTTAGTATTATCCTGAATATTTATCAGCAAGCCTGCTTTGATCTTAGCTACCAGATTTGTTAGATCAGTTGATCTACTAGGTCTTGCACACATTATCCAGATAAACTGAAACCTTACTCAACTGAGTAGACTTGGTTTTGCTTTGTGACAGAAATAGAGCTTTCATTTGAGTCAGTTTCTACTTGTCTAGGTCTTGTTGGCCTGAAAAATGTGGTAGGAGTGGGGAGATAAGAGAAAAATGTAACCAGGTAGCAACTAACAAGAATATTTTTATGAGTAACAGTAACCCAACATTCTCAGCTCTATAGCAGTTAAGAATTCATCCATTTATATCCACAGAGTTCTTGCTTTAACACTCTCTTCCCATTCTCACTTTATTAAACGATGCTAATTACCCCAAAGAAGTCAGTCATGCAATGGGTGTGGGAGAGGAAAACCTTTTCGAGATCCATGACAATAAGATAGGGATAATTCCATGAATTAAAGTGAACATGGTTCACATGTGTAAGTAGAGGATGTGCAAACAATGGAATTTGAATGGAAATGTCTGTCACCCACACCAACCAGATGTGCTGATACTTTGAAAAGCATTCAACTTGGTGGGTGTAGTATCTGAAAATGGCTTGGGGAAGACACTAAAATAATCTCTATCGTAAATTCAGTTTATTTAGGAAGTCATGACTTTTAAAATGGCGTACTCAAATATGTCAATTACAAATGGAAAAAAGATCTAGGCAATCTTTGAGAACTTTCTATTCTAGCAACAGGAAGGAGAAAAAAGGATGAGTTAAAAAAAAGGCATAGAAGCCTGAGCAAAGGAGACAATTAAAAAAGAATAGGAAAATCAAATAAAGCACTAATTAGATGCTCTATTTTCTTATTTTCTTTTTAGTAGCTTTCTTATTTGTATCATAAATTTGAGACTTGGAAGAGTAGTAGATCAATTCTGGGGTACATATTTCTGAGTACATCCACACAATCATATGCAGATGCATTCAAACAAATATATAGTGTACATATTGGGCTTGTAGGGGTAGCTGGTCATGTTTCCTACAAGTTCCTACTAATGTCAGAGGGACATTTATATGTGAAGAAAGTGAATTTTCTCTCTGTAACTTGCACTTGCAGCACCAACCAAAACGTGGAAGCTTGAACATGAATAATGAGTCCGTGGCCAGGCGGAGATTGCGTTCATACATTTATTGCATGCCAAGCAAATCTCAAATAAGCATCCGAGGGTTCAGGTTTATATACTATATCTAAAGCACTTACATTCTACTTTTTCATGGGAAACTTCACGTAGTTCTCTACATGAGGTGGCTAGCTTGCAACCTTTAGGAGGCCAGTCCCTTGGAACACTTTCCTGCTTTCTTATCTCATGCATCACTATTTTATCTATGTCACTCAAGCAGCCAGGGTTTCAGGGAAGGTCAGAATGTTCCAAGCCTTCCTAGCACAGGGTGTGTGTGTGTGTGTGTGTATGTGTGTGTGTGTGCGTGTGTGTGTGTGTGTGCGCGCGTGTGCGTGTGTGTGTGTGAGTAATGGGTGGTGGTGAGTCAACATCCTGAGATACTGAGCCTAGGTGGGTGGAAACAGGCTCAAGGGGGTCCTAGGACTGGATTCACGCCCGTGGCAGACCCCTCAGAGCTAACCCTTGACATCGCCCCCTACATCTCTCTCTCTCTCTCTCTCTCTTTCTCTTTCTCTCTCTCTCTTTTTTTCTCTCTCTCCCTCTCCCTCTCCCTCTCTCTTTATACACATATACATATGTGTCTATCTGTGCCTTTCCTAAAGTCTTTTAACCAAAAGTTCTCAGAATATGTGTATATATAGAATATATATATATATATATATAATTTTATAGATACAAATTACTATTACTTTATATGTATATATATACATATATATACACATATATACATATATATACATATATATATATATACACACACATATATATAATGACTATAAGTATGTAATTGGCAGTCCAGCTTGGCAGAATAACAACAACAATAATAAATAACAATAAATATTTCTATGGTCAGGCCCAGTACCATCTCTGGTCATCCTTATTTATATCTGACCACTAGACCCCGATGGTTCTGGAGGAGGAAGTCAGGTTGGCGACTTTGCACAGTCCTGCCTTGCTAAAATCTAATCAATGGCATCATCTTCCTGATATCATGGTTCTCTCTGAGAATGAAGGATAAACAACAACATGTGGCAGGCATTGTTCCAAGTGCTTTGCAATTATTGTTTTATTTGACTCTCACAGTAACCCTGGGAGGTAGGTGCTGTTATTATCCCATTTTACAGACGAAGAAGTTGAGATACTCTCAAGGAGAGATAGAAAGTAACATGTTCTAGGTAAGTCAAACTACCATAACCACCTATCTCCCTTCAGACTCAGATGGAGATAACACAGGCTCTGAATCCAAGAGTCTCAGGAATAACAGTGTTCCCCCAAACATCAATATTTCTTCTAATCCAGCATTTACAGCCATCATTGAAGGAAGAAATCATTTCAGAGAAGGGACTCAATCTTTCTAACCATTACTATCAACCACTGGCCAACTACCACCAACTGGCCAATTAGCACAGAAGCCTTGGGAATGGTAGCAGCTTCCTTCCCCCCTCCCACAAGACCACCAGTTCTGCTTTCAGTCTGACCCTCACAGTCATTATCCAACTACTTATGGAGAAGGGTCCAGTCTCCCCTACCAACTGCCAATCAACTGCCACTCATAGGGCAAGCTAACCAGGCTAGCTGAAGCATTAAGGCACTTTGAGTGGGAGACAGGAGGAAGGATGTGCCATGCAGATAAAGCCACCACCACCACCACCTTGGCCACCATCTCACCTCAAACCCTGATGGAGACAGCCACAGATCAGAGACCCAAGAGTCTTAGGAATAGCAGTGCTTTGATCCCAATGCTTGCAGCCAACATCCTTGTAATCAGCCCTGTGGAGATGCAGCCTGGAAAGAGCTCCTACAAATGCAATGGCCACAGCTATTGAAGATGCAGCTTGAATTCTCTTTCCAAGAAATTTATTGATTCTTTAAAAACATTTCAAAACTGTCCCTTATAGTTATCTCTGTACCTTTCTTTTAATGAAAATAATTTTTAATTTTTAATTCCTATATATTTTATATTGACTTACCTGTTTACTTGTCATTTCTCCTCAGTAATCTATGCCTTGAAGACAAGGACAGTTTCACTGATATTTTGCGATGCAGTAGGCAGTTACTAAATGCTTATTGAAAAAATAATAATAGCTAACTGTTATATATATATATATATATATATATTATATATATATATATATGTATGTGTATGTGTTTCAGGTTTGCAAAATGCTTTGGATATGCTCTCTCTTTCCTTACAATAATCCTGGAAGGTAGATGTTATTACTACCCCCTTTTATAAATGAAGAAACTGAGGGTAAGAGAGATTAAGTCATTTGCCCAGGGTCATATAGCTAGTTAGTGTCTGAGATGGGATTTGAGCTCAAGTCTTCTTGAGTCTTTTGAGGATATCACTCTACCCCCTGTATTACCAACAGAAAGGAAAGTAAATCTTAGCTTTTATTTTAGGTACAAATGTAAATTAAGGATAAAATACATTGTGACATAAATAATACAACTCTGTCATTTAAAAATGATAATTATCTCATTTCCATGCCTATGACTATTTTCAAATGGATCATACTACTTCAATAAATTACATTCTGGATCATATCACTATCCCTTCAAGAAAATGAAGTTAAATCTTTGTAGTAACCAGCAGCTTAATTTTCATTAGGCCGGCTATTTGATAATTAGTCATGCACCATAAATCAAATCCCCAAGTCTTCTCCTGGTTTCTTAATTGAAAATTATTGTTTCTTGGCTCTCTGGTTGCCTGTGCAGCAAGTCAGAGAGTGATAGATGTAGAATCTAGCACAAACAGTTTGAGACAGTCAGACCTTGATAGATCATTGCCCTGAAGGGCCTTGTGATGGTGGCTAGGCAGAGAATTTCCAAATTAAAGGTTTGCTCTTAAAATTGCAAGTGTAGAGATGGTTCTAGTTTACCAAATCTCTCTTGACCTTTTGCCTTTTTTTCCCACATGCAGTTGGAATGCAGCCATTTTCACCAACATTCACATTAATAGGTATGATTTAAAAATATTTCAAAACCCCAAATTTTTCTTTGAGATTAAAAATAGGAGGAATCAAAAAAAAAATGCATATATGCATCTGTACATAAATTCTTTGGGTTTTTATAAAAGGTGGCTTGAAAAAAAGTGACTCAAACCCCTATACTCATTTGACAGCTAATCTGAGAGAACAGATGGCCAGCTGACTATTGCCTTTAGTCACAAAATCATTTCAGATATGATACTGTTGAGGCTAAGTAAAAGACTTTGCAAGTAATAAGGATGATATTGCTTCCTTGAATTGCTTGAGCGTGCTGCCATTTTTCTTCTGTCAAGATAGGAGGATTTGCAGAGAGCTCTGGCCATGTTGGCCATTCTTTAGTTAAAAACAGCCATGGGGTTTGCTAGCATTTACTCCTTGTTTCCTAGTGACCTGGCAGCTGAGACCTGATGAGGACCACAGCAGGGAGTAATGGGATATACACAATAAATTTCAGTGTGCTCAATCAACAGATTATGTATGTGTGTATATACACATGTGTATATACACACACATACACCCACATATACACACCTACACACACACACTATATATGCATATATAGAGACACATATCTGTTATATAGCACATACATATGTTGTATATGTAAATATCATATACATATACATGTATACATAGACAAATTATATATCTCCACAGACATTATTTATACACATACAGACACACATTGTATGTGGATATAGATAGCTACATAAATACACACACGTATACATGTACATCTATTTATGTACAGATACATATATGCAGATATGCACATGTATGCATGTGTGTATATGTATGTGTGTACGTGAATGTGTATGTGTATGCACATGTATGTGTACGTGTATATGTATTCAGGAATAAGAAAAAAACTGACAATTACCTGTGCAAATATACTATTGAAATAAAGGAAATGGATTTTCTTATTAGAGCCGTGCATTAGGAGTTGACAGCTAGATGTGGCTTGCCAAACACACAGTTCACTGTTGAAAATGGTTATCATATGTACTATTCAAATAAAACATCCTATGTAGCATGTTGAAATACACTTTAATAAAACAATTGAACAAATGAGAATTTGGAAGCAGTCTAGACAATTAGTCTGATACTGGTCATCTATATTTCAGTGAATCATGGTGCTTCAGGCACCACCCAGTTGAGTTTAACTGTCAAAAAATGCTGCTTTATATAGGAATGAACATGTGTTGTTTATGAAGGAAAACATGATGCTAGATATAATCCCTACAGGAAAATGTAGGGCCAATACATATGTGTTTAACGAATTCTCAGCGACCCTGGGTGTAGAACTGAGATGTTCAGAAGTCCACATGGCTTCAATCAGTCCATCAAGAAGTAGTTAATCAATATTTACTATGTGGCAGGCACTGTATTAATTCCTACAAGAATAGTCATTACAAAGAAAGGCCAAAACAGTCCCTTCCCTCAAGGAGCTCCTATTCTAATAGGAAAGACAAACATGAAAACAATGAAACGCATGCAAGATATAGAAAGCAGCGGGAGAGTAATCTTAAAGAGAAAGACGCTAGCAGCTACAGGGACCAGGAAAGGCATTTTATGGAAAGTGGCATTTGAGCTGAGGTCTTCTTTGGCATGTGATATCTCAAGAGAATTAAGGTTTGGAGTCCAGTGGCAATGAATTCTTTTTTTTTTTTTCATTAAGGCTGATTCTTCCTATCTTAACTAACCTGGAAGGCCACTCTCCCTCTAATCATCATGAGAACAGGAGCATTGATCTGTTCAGTTCTTGGAGGGGTTGGTTTACTTCTCCTTCAGCAACCTCATGGCTCCCTATTTCCAAAGGCTTATGTTGACAACTCTACGTATTGGCAGAAGTACTTAGCTCAAGGGATCAGCCTTCCTATAGCAAGGATTACAGGCATGATACTGTGCCTGGCTAAAGCTTGATTTTAATAATTTCACCTTGAGACACCATTTTGATTCAACAGGTGAACAGATGAGTAGCCATTTCAGTGATATTGCTTAATTTTAAAGTTCTTTGACAATCAGGTCTATTTTGTAAGCTAATCACGTAACAAAATTAGCACCCACTTTGTAACAAGCACTTAACATCCAAATACCACCCTTTAGAAACTATTATTCGGGACATAAAATCCAAAGTAAACTACAGTTTAATGAGTTTAAGACAGAAGTTCAGAAGTAAAACTCTTCTTTTGCTAACAGTTGCACCTTTTTATGTACTCAAAAAAATCATAAATTTATTTTCTAGAAGTATGTCTTCCATGATAGATTAATTTCACATACAATATAAAATTCCAGATAGAAACTCACTTAATGCTTTCTTACTTGTGTCACGTAGAATGAATGCTTTGTAGAAAATACATATATTTTTTAAAAGGATTAAGTATAGATGATCAGGTTTTTCAAATATCCTACTATATTAATTGTAGAAATCTCCAAAATTCTATGATATCCCCAGTAAATAATAATTGTAAAAATAACTATCATTTACATAGTACATATTATATGTCACACAGCATGCAAAGTCCTTACAAATATCTCCTTTAGTCCTAATAACAATCGTATAAGATAGGTGCTATAGTCATTTATACATTAGAGTCATTTTACAGATGAGGAAACTGAGGTAAATACAGATTAGGTTATTTGTTCAGCACCATACAGCTAATGCCTGAGGCCAAATTTAAACTCAGATCTTCTTGACTCTAATGCTCTTCTACTTTGCCAATTAGCTGACAGTCATGAAGAAGACATTGATTTAACCATTCATTCTGACCAAACAAAATGGATGAAAAACAGATTTCCCAGACTAGGCTACATACATTCTTGGTCAAATTGTTGGTGGTCATTATATGTTAAAACGGTCAATATTGTCTTAGCCATATCATGGCAATTTTTATCATGCCTTAACTTGTCTCATAATGTGTTCTCTATGGATTTTGGACAACTGTTTTAAATGGATAATAAGCAGGGCCCAGAACATGGAAAACAGAAGAAATCACGTCTGTGAAATTGTACTGTATTTGAATGATCTCCAAACTTCTCCCTGTCAAAAAAGCTATTGCCTGATTATACTGTGTGACCATGAATCATGAAATACTAGGATCTCAGAAGAACAAAAAATATATAAATAACCAAAGGACAATGGAAAGAAACATGGTCGGTGTAAGCGGAAGTAGCATATTAGTAAGGAGAGCTTGTGCATGAGAAGCAGAGTAAGGGAAGTTAGTAAGGACGTGTTTAGACAGTAAAAGAGGTGAGCTAGTCATATAATAAGGGAAACAAAAGATTGGAAGCCCAAGTGCTGTACTGGTAGCCATAAGATGCTAAAAGGATCCCAATAAGACCTTCACTGCATTAGGTAAATGCTTTATAGAGAAGCCGAGAAGAAATAGATAAGAATCACACAGAATAAGAAGTCTGAGAGGGTTTGTGATCTGCATTGTGATCTGCTCACATCCGCGAAATCATAAATTCATCAGAAGATTAAAAAAAAGTATCTGTAAATATCTTAAGCCTTTTTATTATATATGTAAGTTACTGTATTTTATACACATGCATCCTGAAAATTCCTGGCAGACCCAATCTTGTTAAATTGACAAGGACATTATTTTATTAATGGAACATTTCCAAAAAGAGTAGAAGTTTTAAATCTTACTCCAAGAATAAATCACAGTTTGAACAAATTAAAAAAAAAACTTTGCCTATTCGAAAAGGGCTTGGAACTGGAAAGGAGAAAAAAAAAGTTTTGGAGACTGGGGAGGATTTGGTTCTCTTTTGAGGATATTGCCTGTGACCAATCAGTCCTTGATTCTTCCATAGTCAGTGGGGCATGTAAGACTATCTATAACCTGTGCTTCCACAAAAGACAGTCAAGGGATCAAGGGGATGTATAGGAGAAATGGTTGATGTTTTTCCTTGCTTGTCTTTGGATGTCGTATCTGGGGCCGTCTGTTACCTTACTGCTCATCTCAACGCAAACTTTTCCGTGGATAGAGGGAGTGCCAGGAGTCTCTTCTTCATTTTATCCATTTTATCTTATTAAGTTATGCTCTGTGTTTGGGGGAGGAGTGAGTGGGTAGGTTAATGAGAAAGGAAGTTGCTTAGAGGTAGTGTAAGCATAGGGGAATGTCTAAGAAAGTATTTTCTGAGTGACTTCATATGCTTTTGTTTGCCTACATAGGTCAAATTATCTCACAAAAGACTCAATTGGCCCCCAAACTGTCCCCTGCCAGACTGATATTGTATCTGAAATTTCCATCAATGAAAGCATTCCTTTTGGTAAGGGTTCACCACTTAGAATGTAGCTCTATTATTTGAGAGGGGTATCAAACTTCAGTGTTCTTTTTGGAGATGTGAAAGTTTAGTGTTAAATATTGCTCAAAAATGACTTAAAAATCGACAAATTGTTGCTCTCGTGATCTCTCACTGTACAAATGCTTATAAAATAATTGCTCAATCACCCAATCAGCAAACATTTCTGCATCTGCTCCATGTCGGGCATTACGCTGGAGACCCGGGGCACCCGCACGCGGGAAGTGTCTCTGTCCTCATAAAGATGAGGGTCTGCAGGGGGCTCTCTGGAAAAACGTGCTGCACGCTCACATCGAAATGTAAGTAAAAAACTAAACCCAAACCTACAGCACACAGAGGACAAATCTGATTTGATCCCTAGGACTAGGCTTGGATCTTGTTTATGTTTGGGGAAATGCAAAGGCAAATGTGGAAGTATGTGATTTTTGTATACACAATCGCTTTGAGTGCTATTTGGGTGCATGCTTTTTATTTGCCACAGTGTGTGTGCGTGTGTGTGTGTGTGTGTGTGTGTGTGTGTGTGCATGTGTGCGTGTGTGTGTGCATGTGTGCGTGTGTGTGCATGTGTGTGCATGTGTGTGCATGTGTGTGCATGTGTGTATGCATGTGTGTGCGTGTGTGTGCGTGTGCATGTGTGTGTGCATGTGTGCGTGTGTGTGTGTGTGTGTGTGTGTGTGCATGTGTGTGTGTGTGTGTGCGCATGTGTGCGTGTGCCTGTACACATATCTACCATTACCAGGTGAATTACTAAGGTCAGAGATGCTTTTAGAAAATCAATTTTTGACAAACTGAATATTTTTAAAAAATCTACACAAATTGGTAATTATGGACTGTATTTCTAAAAACAAATTCTTTGAGATGGAAGAGGGTTCAGAAAAACCAAAAAGAATTATATGAAGTGATAGATACAGAGTGAAGTGAGCAGAACCAGGAGTACAATTTATAGATTAGCAATAATATTTTATATGTATACGCACAAACACTCATATGTGTATGCTTATGTATAAATATGTGCACATATGTGTATATATACTATATATGTATATATGAATAAATATGAGTATGTTTACGTATATACATATACAAAGATATTATTTATATGTAAACTTTGAAAGACTTGAGAACCCTGATTTATACAATGACTAGCCATGATTTCAAAGGACTGATAGATAATGAAACATGAAACCCAACTTTTCAACTGAGAGGTGCTGGAGTTGAACATGCAGAATAAGATACTCATTTTTGGACAAGCCTAACGGGAGAATTTTCTTTTCTTGCCTATAAATATTTATTAAAAGGGATTTGCTTTTTCTTCTTCCAATTTGGGAGGGCTGTGGGAGGGAAGAGATTAGGGATGTGGTAACAAAAAATAGAAAGAAAAAGAGAAAAAAAAGAAAGAATCATTTAAGGCAGTGGTTCTCAACCTGTGGGTTATGTTCAATTTGTAACAATGTATCCTGCACATCAGAGATTTACATTACGATTCATAATAGTAGCAAAATTACAGTGATGAAGTAGCAACAAAAATAATTTTATGGTTGGAGGTCACCACAACACGAGGAACTGTATTAAAGGGTCATGGCATCAGGAAGGTTGAGAACCACTGATTTAAGGCATTAAAAAAAATGCACAGAAGAGAAAGAAGGCCTGAAAGAATTATATGCAAACAAGAAAGCTTTAGAAGTTATATGTTGAATTTGTTTTCTAATTTGAAAGAAAAACTAATCTGTAACTTCATATATATATATATATATATATATATATATACATATGTACATTTTTACTCTTTTGCTTTTCTACTATGTGTATTGAAATGACCATTTTATTTCGTGTTTGTTAAATTCAGAATGAAAAAAAAAAGCCCCAAACCAAAAAACAAAAACAAAACCCAGCAACAAAATTCTATCTTGTCAGTCTGAAATTGGCGTCAACCCCAGAGGAGCGAAGAATTCTTTCCGTGGTTCTGAACTCCCTCAAATCAGGCCACAGCCTATGGTTCTGACTCAAGTTACTCTGCCAAACTCTCCCACTGGCACCATGGGGAGCCTCAATCACAAAGTCTTTGCTGTGAGTCTTGCTGAGTAGCCATTTCAATTGAATTAAGAGTAGACAGACTACTTCTCATGCCTATAGTCCAGTATGGGGTGGGGGTGGGGGAAGGTGGAGTCCTTAAAGACTCATTAAAAGTTGTTGGGTTTTTTTTTCTCCTTAAAACAGAATTTATTCTGTTTTGGAGGGAACTGAGTAAGTGTTCAATACGTGGAGTGTCTATGATGAAAGGTGCCATAAAATACAAATTATTGTTCTGGTGACGAGTGACATTATGGAATGAGGCAAAGGGAGGCATATGGAAAGAGAACTACTGGGGCACTTTCTCTAGTGCTGCTGCAAGGAATAAAATCCAGAAAATTAAAAAATACTCCACCATATTTTAGGGTTCTATTGTTTATGCTAGTCATTAAATATGTCTTTTTTTTTAAAGTATATGCACCTAGACGTTTTGGCATTTGGGAACCTTTCCAAACCCATATTAATAAAATAAAAAGCATCATTGATTGACTTTATTTGACTTCTGCACTTCATTAGAGTTTTCTTTCCAAACCAAGTTCAGGCCACAAATATGCTTTTGAGATCCACAGGAACACACGGGCTACACGGAGTTCCCAGCTTTCATGGCTTTCTCTCTGAGCGTGGTAACATGATTTCATATTTCATAGCTCACTGAAGAGCCAAAATAATTACAAAATCCCAGACCACAAGAAAGACAATTGCATTTTGGTGGCTGATGTTCGGCACTGAAAAGCCTTCGGTTGGTTCATCTGTGTTAGGCATGGGGGACTAAAATATATTAGAACTGGTCAGTAACTATATTGATAATATTATACGCTTCCCTAGAAGAAAGAAAACAAAATGAAACAAAGTAAATAATCTAATTTATTCTTGAAACAAACTACAAAATCCTTAGTTCTCTGAAAACTGGTTCATTATTAGATGAGATCAAGCAAACAATATTGATTAAAAAAAAGATATTTCTAAAATGTTTCATAGTAGACAATAAAAGCTTGTTTCCTTCCTCCATTCCCCAAAATAAAGAGCATGCCTGATTTTATTTTTTCATACACCCCAAAGTATATGACATGTCCCATTCACACATACACTCACACTGTTGTAGTCTGTCCCTTATCTCCAATTTACCCAGCATATCGCATTTTTGTACCAGTTGTTTGCATAGTTCCTTCCCCACCTCCCACCCCTATTAGACTGATTTTGTCTTAAGGGCAGAAACTGTCATTTGCCTTTCTTTGTAACCTCAGTGCTTAACACAATGCCTGGCACATAGCTGATGCTTAATTAAAAGTTTGCAGATTGACTGCAATTCTAGGAGAGAAACTAAACTTATTATATGGTTTCTTCCATATGGTTTGTAATCTGAAGCCCTAAAACTAAGAGCTATTTAGACTAGGTTCTAGTTAGACGAAAGAAAGTTAGTTTTCAGTACTATTTTCAAATGTGCTGCTTATCTCCCTTAATCTAAACAACAACAACACGTCCTCAATCCATTTGTAACAGAAATATTTTCAGTTCATGGTTAAAAAATGTATATGGGATTTGTGGGGGCATTAGGATGGTAAAATAGAGTACCAGCCCTAGTGTCAGAAGGACCTGAGTTCAAATCCAGCCTCCGACTCTTAGTAGCTGTGTGACCCTGGGCAAGTCTCTTAACTTTGTTCCTTATTTATAAAATGAGCTGGAGAAGAAAACGGCAAACCACTCTGGGATCTTTGCCAAGAAAACTCCAAAGTAGGGTCATGGAGAGTTGGACATGACTCAACAATATATGTTACTATTTTTAGAGTGTTATCAATACCTCTTATTTTTATATAATAGTCTTTTCCCACTATAATCCCCTTATTAAAATTTCCCTTGTGAAATAGAAAAAAATAAAACCAAGCAACCCAGTCTGATAGTGCCTTCAACATTCTATATCCATAGTTTCTCACTTTTCCATCAAGAGTAGAAAACTAGGTGGTATCACTTGTTCTCTGGAGTCAAAATCAGTCATTCTATTTAATCAAAGTTTGGCCAACTTTCTGTGTTCTTTTTCTTTACTATGTTGTAGGGATCATGCATGTTCTGGTTTTGCTTACCCTGATCTGAATTAATTCGTTCAATTTTTCCCATGTTTTTCTCCTGACTCCTCACAGGGCATGGCATCTATACTGAGTAGGTCAGTCTGTTTGACTCCCTGAATTTTCTCTTTACTAGTCAGCTCCTCCATATCCAGTCTTGGGAGTGGCTGGGTGCTACTATATTCCTTCAGAAGGTCTAATATTGTACTTTTCCAAAAGGGGCAGAAATCCTTAGTGTAGGATTGGAAGAAGCCACTCTAATTCTATTCCCTGAGAATTCAGAATCAAGTTCTAAACTTTGTCCACTTCCAGGCAGAAAGCTGGATCTAAAATCTCTTCTATTGTACCATTCATCTCTGTTCAGAGCTGGGTTCCATTAGTAAGGGACCTCTTCCTAATTTTTGGTCACCACTCAGTATATTTCCCAAATTTCTCTTGGTCTACACAAATAATTGATAGAGGAAAAGGGGCTGTGGAAATCTGCACAAATTCTTGTGTCCTATGACTTTTTCATATGCATTTAAGCTTCTCAAAGTCTCAGACCCTGATAAAGTATGGAATGTTTCCTTTATACCTGACAGGGCCTTAATTTTATGTCCCATTGTATTGACCTTTTAAACCAAAAACTTTGCTTAAAGGGAACACATCCTTACATTTCTTTCTCATTCCTCTTCTCAGAGGGGTCGTGTTTCTTCATACAATTCATATGTTTTAAAAACAGTAATAAATGAATGTTTCTACTTGACACTTTCCATATTTAGTGATTATTTTGACTTTAGGAAGATGGGATAGTAGCTTTTTTAAAAAATCGCATCACCTTTCAAATATTTGGAAAAAATATTAAATGAAGTCATAATAAATCATAAAGTCATAACAAGAGGCATAATAGAAATGAAGATTGAAATATCCTTCACTTATCTTAATCCATGTTACCTCAGAATGAATCCACTGTCAGGATTCTTACTGGTGTCAAAGGCCTCAAAATTTCCCCCCAGAAAAACCAAAAAATTCCCCTACGAAGGATGGCAGGAAGTGATCTGGAAACTGAGTGATGCCTTCTATCATCTTCTTATCTTTACAATACATGAGAGGGCAGATTATAATTTACTTACTCAGAGAAATTGGCTAATAAATTACTCCCTCCCAGTTTTATCAATAATTGTAAGGAGATCAATTTGTGTGCAATTAATTTTAATTAATCAGCTTCTATTTACATATGCAGTCTAATTTGTTAGTGGGTCTGAATTCGTGTATACACAGAGCAAGCTGGCTTCATGGTATAAGGTGAGGGAGTTCCTATTTAGGCCTTCTCTGAGTCAAGTTCATTTTGGGTCCGACCGAGAAAGTCATGTGAGCTAATTAAGAGGTTGTGATTTTATTTCATCTTTTTAATAACTTTACATATGCAATATGTACCTTTGCTACAATCTTGGCTTCCCGGATTTGTCATTTGTTCAAAAGATTTTGACATACATTCTCCAAGTGATCATAAAACTCTACTTTTATCCCATTGGATATTAAATGTTCTTTTGACAGAGAATCCATTTTTCCAAGTCTATCCTTGATCACAGCAATTAGCTTTTCTTAAAAAAAAAATTCAATCAACAAAATTTTATTTTCTCCCTCCCACTTTCTTTTCTATGCTGCTCCTTCCTCCATGAAAGAAAAGCAAAACTTTTGTACCAAGTATGCATAGTTGAGCAAAAAGAAATTCCACATTGACCACGTGCAAAAAAAAAGTTTCATTTTGCATCCTGAGTTCATCATATTACTGTTAGAGACAGGTAGCACGCTTCATTACTAGTATTTTGGAGTCATGGTTGATCACTATGCTGAGTGGACTTCGTAATGCTTAAAATTATTTGTGTTTAAAGTATTGTTATCATAATTTTTTTTTTGCTGACCCCACTCTGTAGTGGTACACACAATCTTCTAAGTTTTCTCAGAAAATATCCCTTTTATTATTTCTAATGGAGTTAGGAAGAAGACCTGAGTTCAAATCCTGTCTCAAACATGCACTAGCTGTGTGATCTTGGCAAAGTCATTTAACCTCTGGCACCTCAGTTTCCTCATTTATAAAATAGAGATAAGAATAGAAACCAACCTTCTAGGGTTGTTGTGGGGATAAAATGAGATAACACTTGTAAAGGGTTTCATAAAACTTTTGCCATCACAGAAAGAGATGCTCTAAATTTTTTTTTTTTACATATGGGTCCTTTTCCTCTTTTTTGATCTCTTTAGGGAATAGGCAATGCCAAGTCAAAGAAAAGGTTATGATTTTAAAAGTTGGTATATATTTAAAAGAAGAAGAAAAAAATCCCTAAAAATTTTTATTTGCTACTACAGTGCTAATGAAATTAGTACTGACTAATAAAATAAAGGTTAAAAGTACTAATACATTAGTATAATATTGCTTATCCAGGCCCTCATTCCCGGAGACCAACCAGGAATATTTCACCCTACACAAGGACTCTCTGGTACTCCTAAGAGATCTGGGAACACCAATATTGTTCTCTCAGTTGTGAGAATGGTCACCTTTACCTCTGTTCCATTTAGCCATCAAAAGTAAGATTGTTTTTACATAGAAATATTTACTTTAGAAAGCATATTTTGTTACAAATGTACAAATTTACTCCCCCAACATGTGGGAGATTTAATCTTCTTCCCTTATGCCCCTCTGTCTCTAGGGAGGGGTTCCTATAGAATACAGTCTCCAGCTTGATGTAATGTTAGTGGGATATAAGGTCTTCCCCGTCCATTAATAGGACTCACCAGGAGCCCATTAAAGGAAGTTTGCTTAGGGGAGGCTTGCTTGTAAGAAGGCTTTCACACCTTTTGTTAATTTCTAATCAAGTGCTGAGTCATGATGTTGTGATGCCCTCCAGTCTTAGAAAAGGGTATATAAACTCTAAGGTCAGCATTTTGCTCTGGAGCTCACTCATTGGAAGAATGTTCTTGTGATTTGACCAGATGAGACTCCGGGTAACCAATAAGGAATTTCCCCCCTCCCGCGCTTTGAAAAATCCAGATATTGATTCTTCTCTCTCTGGTAACTATGTATGTATTGCTTTGGTCAGACAGTTGAATCTGTCTGTTGATCTGTGCTAATTTCCCAGATAGTTAGAAGCCCTGTCAGACTTTATTTCTCTGCTTGTATTTTTTTTACTTTCTTTGTTTGAATTTTCTCTGAAGTTCAGGGCGCTGATTTTTCCCCTGAACTGATGAATGTAATTAAAAAAGATTGTTGACCCCTTAAACTTCTATCTATATATCTGTAAGCAGATCTAAGAACCTGCTCTAGCAGCCATCCTGGGTTGCTGGTGCGGTTGCTGCTACACTTGAGTGCCAGGCATTCTGGCTTCTCAGGACCTCCATGCCAGGCTCACACCATTCACTTGGAATCATGGGACCAAAGTCACTATCACTTTTCCCTTGAGAATGACCTAGGGTTCCCTGAAATTGAGTTGAACAAACAATACAGAACAGAAACCAAAGCTCCCGGGCTCATTTCTTGAAACTGGGCCAAAGGAGAGGGAGCAGGGGAGAGTCTTCTCTTCTCACCACTTCAGTCCGAACTGGAAGCAGCAGATAAAAGTTGCCAACTCCTCACCACAGCTCGATTGCTCAGTCTTCCTGATTGTATTATAATAACAGTAAAGATGAAGCCGATGATGATAGCTAATATTTGAAATATTACTTTCAGATTTTCAAATCCTCTTTTTAGGCTTTGAACAGTACTTTAATACTTTTATACCTATTACTGCATTTGAGTCTCACTTGGACCATAAGTACTATTATAATTTCTATTTTAGATTTGAGGAAGCTGAGGGTGAGAGACTTGTCCAGGGTCACACAGATAATAAATGTCTGAAGTAAGATTTGAACTCAGATCTTTCTGACTTCAGGTCCAGTGCTCTCTAACCACAGTACCACTTCGCTGGGATATGAAAAAAGGGGCAAGCTTCATGCAGTTGCCAATATAGCTTTGCAGTTAACCATAGTGTCCTTGTCCCCTGACTTTCTCTTTCACTGTGACTTTGTAGCCCACGTCCTTCTTATTATTTAATAAGCTCATTTTCATCTTGGATCTTTTCCTTTTATACTTTCTGTCTCCTGGAACCAACTAAAACAGGACATTCTTCCTTTCCTATTCTGGCTTCTATGGTTTTCTATTTAATTTTTTTCTCTTAAAAATGTTTAATTATAAAAAATATTCCCTCCCAAAGTCTGACCCTCAGAATAGAACCCTCCCCTGTACCAAACAAGTACAGTTAAAGAAATCAAATCGACACACGTCCATGTTTGTAAATGTATGCCTCATTAGGCACTCATAGTTCCCAACCTCTTTATTGAGAGCTACAAGGCATGCCTCACCATCACTCTTATGGTAATTATTTCCAGAATCTATTGTCCTTCACCCTTGATTTCCTTCCTCCCTTGAACATCCTGTGTTCAGTTCCCAAACAGGTAACCCTCATCCGTGGCTAACCCTACCCTACCTTTTCTATTCATGTTTGGGATTTGGAGTCAGAAAACCCAAGTTGAAATTGTATCTCCATCACTTAAAAGCTGTGTGAACTGGGCAAATCACTTGACCTTTTGAGTTATCTGTACAGGGAGGGAATGAGATTAAATTATCTCTAAAGGCCTCAGTTTCCTATAACTTGAGAGGGTTGGATTACATGACCTTTGAGATTCCTTTCATGATCCTATGCTCCTATGGTGTGTTCAATGACTAAGAATTGAGGGAGGAAATGGTAAAATTGTACTGACGAGATAATCTACACGTTTATGTTTGCTAACGCCATGGCTGCGCTGCATTCTTACTGATTATTTATATTCTTTATACATTCTTTATATATTAGAAGATTAAAAAACCATTTAAAATAAAGCTCCACATTTCTTTTACCTCAAATCATTTCTATGTTTTTATTCATCAATCATTCTGATTCCATGGAATAAGAAAACTCTTCCTGACCAAAGTTAATCTCTCCCACTGCTCCCTTGATAATAAGCTATTTTTTATCCCCTTGCTCCTTCAGTCATTCTTAACCCCTTAATTTACAGTTTAGGAAAATGAAACTCAGAAAGGGTGCTTGTGCACGGTCACACAGGTAGTAAGTATCAGAGCTTGGTAGGAACATTTAATTTGAGCTTGTTATTATCCCTGGTTTACAGTTAAGGAATCTGATGCAACCACAGAGGTCAAATGACTTGCTTAGGGTCACATAGCTATCATCTGAGGCTGAATTTGAACTCAGGTCCTTACACCAGACAAAGTGCCCTATCTACTGTGCCATGTAGATGTCCCTTGTATTATATTCAATACCACTTACTATACCTTTGCTTTTGAAATTCTTTGTCTCCTTGACTGCTAGAACACTGTTCTATACTGGTTCTCTCCTACCACTCAAGATTCTCTATTGTTTCTTCTTTCTCTTCCCATTTCTGAATGTGGTCATCATCCCGGGATAAGTCTTCAGTCCTCTTCTCTTCTTTCTTTACATTCTCTTCCTTGGTGATGCCATATTCACCCCCATGCCCTCAATGATCACCTTCTTGATGGTGATTCCTACATTTCTATCTTCATCTTAAAAAAATTTTTTTTTGTCTTTATTAATTTGATTGTTTACTTTTAGTTTACAAGATTCAGTTCCACAATCCCTCGAGTTTCAAATTTTCTCCCCCTCCCTCTCCTACTCCCTGACTCCCATGGTGGCATGCAATCAAGTATAGGATCTACAAATACTTTCACATTAGACATTAGTCAGGTTATAAAGAAGGATTGTAACAGATGGAATGAACAATGGGAAAGAGGAAACAAAACCAAACAAGAAAAAGAAAGAGAACAGGTAGTTTGCTTCAGTCTGCATTCAAACTCTGTTCTTTCTAGCTCTTTCTCTGAATGTAGACATCTCCTTCCATCATGAGTCTTTTGGAGTTGTCTTATAATGCTTCATTGCTGAGAAGAGTACAAATGTCTCCTCTGAAACCGATTTTTTAATTTCTAACTTCCTGCTGACATCACCACTTGGTTATATTACTAACACATCAAACTCATCATCCCTAGAACTGAACTCATCAATTTCCCTCTAAATTGTGCTCCTGACTCAGACATAAAATAAACACATATTAAGTTCTTAGTATTAAATGCTCACTGGCTTAGGCAATGATGGTGTAGAGTTGGAAGTCAACATTAATGCATACTCAACTAATTTGTAGATTCCATGAAACTAGAGAGGAGAGTTCACATATTGGATAACAGAGTCTGGATTTCTTCTAACATCTCAACAGATTAGAATAGTAGGCCAAACCTAGGAAGATGAAATTTAAGAGAGAAATGCAAAGTTTTAAACTTTGGTAAAAAAAATCAATTTCATAAGCATAGATGAGATACCTCAACAACTGTCTGTGAAAAGGAAGGAGTGATTTTTGTGATCTTCAAGCATGACTCTGTAACAGTGTATTTCTGTATTAACAAAGTCAGAATAGAACATGGGACAAATGTATTGCTTGTACTCTACTCTGCTCAGACCATAATTGGAGTGTTGTGTTTGATTGTGAACACCACATTTTAGGAAAGACATTGACAAACAGGAGAGTGTCCAGGGGAGAGCAATCAAGGTGGTGAGAGTCCTGGAGAAAGCTTATTGGGGAGGTGATATCTGTCTTCCACAGTATTTGAAGAAAGTCCTGGTGGAAGAGAGATTAATATTGTTCTCCCTATGTCCCTGGAGAGCAGAGCTAACTCCAATGGATGTAGCTCCAGAAAGACAGAAGGCAGATCTAATTCTAACACATTTTAAATTACAATACTGATACAATAAAAAAGTACAATGAGCTGCTTCAAAAGTTCGTGAGTTCATGTCACATTGATGTTTTTTCAAGTGGAGCCTGAATGATGCAATGAAAAGAATCCTGGATTTGGATTTAGAGAACCAAGGTTCAAATTCCACTTTTTCCACAATCTCCATATTGACCTGGAGCAAGCAGATTAATCTGTCTAGGCCTTAACTTCCTTGTCTCTGAGGGTTGTGCTTATTTACCTTTGAGGTCCTTCCCAGGATAAAGTCTGAAGTGTTATCACCTGCTTGTTAAGAGAAGTCACATTCAGGTAGCCACTAGACTAAATGACACCTGAGATACTTTCGAATTTATAGAAATAAGTGCCCCACAAGTGGTTTCCAAGACATTGGGGAGTCATTTAGGGAACTAGTTTCTGGATGTACTTGAGAAGTGAGAGTTGGATTGCCACGTGGAAAATGGTTTCTGTAGTCAAAATGCATTATGAATTTCCATTGCCTTCCCTAAACCCTTCTGTTGCTTCAATGTATGGTTCCAGTCTCCTGTTTCTCAACTATTTACTCCATTAGCATCCCCTTCATCCTGCTTCTGACTTTGTTTGAAATCTCACCTTGCAATTTCTGCTTCCCCCTATGGGTGTTAGACAAATTTAAGTGTGGGGGAAAAATAAATATCTTGCATATTGAGGAAAATATAAAAACCTTTCATGTATCCCCTAGATTTTAGTACTCCCCCCAAAATTAATAATATGTATAGCTAGATATAGACAGAGACAGATAAAACATACAGAAAGAGAGAAGGGTGAGGAAAGAGGGAGGTTGGAAAAAAATGGAGGGAGAGAGAGAGAGAGAGAGAGAGAGAGAGAGAGAGAGAGAGAGAGAGAGATACAGACACCATTACATGAGAGAATGAAAAATTTGGACATAAAGAAGAATTTAAGTCAGCTCAAGTAGTATTTATTGAGCACCAACTATATATTAGACACTATGCTGGATGCTAGAAATACAGAGCCAAATAAAGAGCAATCCTTGTCCTCCAGGGAGAAGAGTACTATATATACACACATAAGTAATTCCAAATATATACATATATATTTGCACAAGGAGAAAGCTTTCTTTTTCTTTTTCTTAAAGATTACACAACTATCATTCTTTCTGCCTCCTTCCACCCAAATTGTTTTGGGTAATTGTAAAGTAAAAAGTAAACATTGCTTCTTAATGAAACACATTGCTTAGCCTGTCATGTTTTAGCAGTGCCGCTCTGTAAGTACTTTAAGCATGGATACTCAGTGGGGTGTTTTCTTCAAAGTCAGTGGAAAATTTGGAAAGAAACACTCTGTATCTACTGGGTGAGGATAGGGAAGGGCAGAAAGCTTAGCAGTTCCATTCACAGTGTTGATCTAAACATAAGCCTTATACCCCCAAATGAGATCTCTTTGAGAGAAGAGAATACGAATGAACGCTGAACATCAGTTACAGCAAATTATTTTATAATAAACACATACACATATTTGCTTTAAAATTTTTATGCTTTTTCAATTCAAAGAAACATATTGCAATTATTTTCTTTATCAACTCATTTTCTTTACTTGTGTTAATGCTCCTTTACATACAGGCCACACTCAGGTTCCACACAGGCCAGATTTCGAAGGGCTGAGGTGGGGTGGGACAAGTGGCCTTGCCTTTATATGATTCTCAAAGTGAAAAGTTCCCCTAAATTTTTAGAAAGTCCTTCATTATTTCTTTTGTCCCCTCCTGAGAAAGACCTTTCATTTGGACAAAAATAAATCCATTCTGTTGCAATGGGATTTCCAAACATCCTATTTGGGTGAAGATAGTGGAAATTTTATCTCGGCATCAGCCAAAGTCATTCCATTTGACAATCAAATACTTAGAAGAAGGGGTGGTATTTAAGAGGTTTCCTTTTGTAACACAGCAAACCCGAAAAGGACCCTCCCTTTCAATATACGTGGGTGGAGGGACACCTTTTTAAATGAGATGAAGGGGGAAAAAGAGTGAGAAACCCACTTTCCCTTGGCCCTGGTCACTGCATAATCTAATGTACTTAAACTCTTCTCAAAGCATCCTGCTGCTCTGCCCCTCTGCTATCCTGTCCATTTTTGAACCCTTGAACTCAGACAGGGAGGAGGGACATGGAGAGGATGTCATCTGATCTATGCAAGGAGGCAAAAGGAGTAGCTTTCTCTTTAATATTGGGCCTTTCTGTTTAACAGTTGGTGGGAGATTAAAATGATCTAGGTGGATAAGGCAGGTTAAAGGTCAAGGGACATCACATTTATTTATTTTTATCAGCATGTCAACGTAGAGACAGGCCATTAGATTTTGGCAGATTTTTCTGCATCTCTTCTTTTGCCTACACCTAAATATTAAACTCTGTTCCTTCTTTCCCCCCCCACTAATTTTTATGGCATATATTCTAATTCTTGAAGAGGAATGGACCCCTACTGGGCTACTGTCCGGCCTGTATAGTCGTTAGGTGTTGACACCCTGAGTTTCAGCCATTTTAATTGCTGGATAAAGGCTATAATCCCCCTGTCTTTGAAGCCCAGGGCTGATTTTTAGGCACCACTTCAAAAGCAATGCAGAACTGAAGAGGCGTATTTCCTACCAGCACTGAATTACCATGATTTACTCTGCTTGCATTCGGCAACATACGCCTTCCATATCTGGCTGCCCAACTAAACAGTTTGCTTTGGATATTATACAAGTCACAAAGGGGAGGGAGTGGGGATGAATTTTCCTTCTCCAAAAGCTGATATATGGTTCTATGCGATGTTCGTGTAAGCCGTTCCTTAGTAAAATATAACCTCCTATCTCATACTTTCCTTACCTTAGCAAACATCATGCCTGGGGCCCTTCCATTTTCCTGTAATATCATATAAAGCTATCATTCAGAACTAGGATGATTAATGAAAAAAGTCCATGTGAATGAGGTATTTGAGTCATACTCATAGGACTATAAACCTTAGAAACGTTTCTCAAAGGTACACTCTACAGTTTCCTCATCGTGAAAAGGAAAGAGGTTTTGAAAGTCTTCATGATAACTCCTTCCCTTGCCTGCCCCCACACCCCACAACCCTTAAAAATGGACAAAATGCCTTGTCTAACTTTCCAAGTTAAGCAAATAGAAAATGACGGCCTGCAGAACAAAACCCGATCCAAAGCCAAGAAGCCCTCTCAAGTGTAAGGAAATTTAAAGTCTATATGGAACTTTTTTATTGGTGCGTGTTCCGCTTATGGCTTTTTGTCTCCAGGCCTGCACTTGGGGGACTTTCTCAGAAAGGGTGTGCCAAATATACTTAGTGGGCTGTGTTCAAGAAAGATTAACAATATTTCAGATCAAAGGAGGATCCTGCTGCATGGTCTTACGAGATTGTCATTCACTCCCATTATGGCTCATTTGCACAAGATTTTCATGTAATATGAGCCATTGTTTTGATGGCAGCGATGTGACATACAGACAGGGCCAAAATGCATCCCAGTGTCCTAGTTAGGCAGGCTGGGGGGTATCTTGGTCCCAAAGAACTTGCCAATCATAAAATGCAACTCTTACTCAATTATATTTAAGCTTTTTCTTTTTTCTCCTGTTTTCCTCTTTCTTCCTTTTTCTCTCCCTTCCTTTGTGCTTTTTCTGTTTTACCTTATTCTTTCTTTATTTCTTCCTCCTTTCTTTTCCTTCCTTCCTTTCTTCCTTCTTTCCTTCCATCCTTCCTTCCTTCCTCCCCCCCCCCATTCTATCTCATTTCAGAAATATTGAACAATGCCTATCTGTGCTACGTTAGAAGCAGCTTAACCACACCAAGTTTCAGATGCACTTTTTAGGGGGTAAATCACGAGTTTTTTAGTAAGTTGTTTCTCTTGTGCTTTCTGCCATGCTTATTTCGGTTTAAAAATAATCCAAGGAGTAAAAAGTTTTGCCTGGGATACATTTAAAATTTATCCTCTTGAAATATTTTTGTTTTTCTAAAGGCTTAGTTTCACGGATATGCATGGAATGTATGTATATACCATTATAAACTTCTTTTTTTTTTTCTCTTCCCCACTCTCTGCAAGAGAGTGCAAAAAGGAAAGAGGCAACAGGCTTTATGTGCTGCTCAGCATCTGGCTGGAAACTGAAAAACATCAGTGAGAATTTGAACATTTCTAAACAGTTGGATGAGCTTGCATCATTTATAGAAAATTACTCAGTTTTTGACTAATGCTTTCTTTTTTAGTATCCACCTGTATATGTCATTCACATTTATCCAGAGGTAGAAATATAAATACTTATATGTAAAAAAAAAAAAAAGTAGCTGGAGAAAGGGAAATGCAAAAAAAAAAACTTTTGTGAGTTAAATGAAACTTAAATGTTCAACAAGGAAAATTGTATTTGAATCTGGGATATTTCTAGTGTTTCATCCAAAATTTCTACCTGTTCATAAATTCAAAGCCTGCAACATTTACCTTGATGCAGTTGCCCGGGTTCGCATAACACTACTGCTTAATTTGATAGGATTTATTCTAAACTCAGATATAGTGAGGTGAGCTGAGCTGACGAGAGATTTTAGAAATTCCAAAATTTGAGATTTACTCTAGGGTTTGATCAGGTTTGTGGTTCGAAATCGAATCATGCCCTGGTTTTGCCTCTGTAGATTTATAATTTATTTTGCTTTTGGATTTGATTTGCAGTTTAATTTCTTTTCTTCACAACTGTTTGAAAATCTAGATTTTAAAGAAAAGCACAAAGTGATCATCTATTTCTTTATAACACTTTGTAGACCCTTAAGTACTCCACAAATGATAGCTGTTATTATGCTACTCCTGAAAAAAAAATAAAATCAGAAAAAATCCTGCATTTCATATTTTGAAGTTGAAAGGAATAAAATATTACATGCATGTTTGAAAGTTGTCAGTAGAAGTCACAGAATATACATTTTCTCTTAATTCTTTGTGTTTTGCATTCTGATAGACTCACTATAGTGTTGAATATTTAAGAATAACAAACAAGGGAAGCTTGAATGTTGTAAGAAGTCAATATTTCTGAACACAACTTTAAAAACAAGTATGTCAACAAAAACACAAAGCAATTTGTAATCAGATAAGGAATAAAACATTTGTAAACGAGATCCTAGAAAAGAGGTGTTGATTGATTCACTAAAAAACTTGAACTCTTAGTAAGAGTAACCTATGCCATTCGCATAATTTATTGTACAGGAGGGGCTTTCCCCTAGCAACTCCAAAATCAGGTGGAGAATTTGCATGTTGACAATTCCATTGGCTTTTAAAAAGAATTTTTAAAATTGCAAACACCAGACTGTTAAATAAATGTGTTTTCCTTAACATGAAATACTTTTTTAAAATTTATGAGCAACAGCGCCCTCTACATTTGGACATCACAAGATTTTAAAAGAGACTTTAAAAAAAGCCTTTAAATATCAATTGTTACCGATATGAGGACAAATGATGTGACTATGATGTGAAGTGTAGAAAATTATATGGAAATATATGTTCCCATAGGATTTTAAAAAGCTTTATTTGGTAAAGAAAATCAAATTCTGCAACTTTAACACTACCATTCAGTAAACAAACATAATGGTGATGATGATGATGATAGGGTGAACAGAACTCTTAAGCAACACAAAATGAATGTGGTTCTAAAATAAAATTTCGAATTACTTACTGCATTTTCACATATTGGTTACAATTAGCTAAAATGATATTTATTTTCTTATATGGTTGTATCCACAAACAATAATGAGGTTTCCCAAGTCAGTAGTATATTCAAAAATTTTGAACATTTTCATCATCTGAAGAAAATAAAGAATTCGGAAACTAATGGTGAATATATTTGCATAAATTTGAGCAAAAAAAAATTTGATGAAGAGATTAAATATTTCTAAAACTCCTTTCCTGAGAAAGTTTTTTTTTTAAATTTACAAGCAACATTATTTATACATGTAAAAATACACTGAATCGTTTTTCATGTAAAATAAAATCTACAACTTTTTTTCTGTTTATAACCAACCACTTAAAAATCAGTGATGAAAACAATCATTCTATAAGTAAATTTATACATTTGAAAATGATAATCCGTTTTGTTTTTCTATGAA
>CM053580.1:41163974-41223910 GCA_028627135.1 Pseudochirops cupreus | reverse complement strand
GAGGAAATACTATGCTAGTTAAAAATGGAAACTTTCTGGGTTGATTTGGAACAATTTAAGTCAAGAAACGTAATACTTGTTGTGTTGGATTAGAATTTTAGAAATAATGTATCTAAAGTTGGAATCTTAAAATTAATTATTAATGAATGACTTTTTAAAAAAAGTTTAAAATATTGGAGACAAGTAAAAATACCTTTAAAAATGCTAGCCCTCTAGAGTATCCGCCTAACATCAAGTCAAAGGCATGCCTTAATTATTATTATTATTATTATTAATTATTAGAAGCCTTGCAATAGGGAAAGAGCTTATGAGTGAGAAAACGATACTTGTATTTTCTTCCCTGCATGATTTACCTTTACCAAACTCATGAAAACAAAAATACTGGACTATGCCTTAAATTGATAAAGACAAAACACCAATGACTCTTGGGATCCTCTTGTTCATTTTGAGAGCAAATTAAAACAGTGAAAGGATGGTGCAAATAATTGTTTCATATGTTCCTTGCTTGTGACTGCTGTAATCATCGAGGCTGATTTACAAATGTAGACTTGAAGGTTTCTCAGCTTCCTGCCGGGTAGAAGACTGTTACTTTGGCATTCACACTGATGCCCTTGTAATCACCACTCAAAACTATGTCCTGGTCCTTCCAATTCCCGGCCCCTTGATTGAACACCTCATTCTGTGCTAACAAGGTGTCCAAGGTATTTGAACAGGGGCTGCAGTCAGGAGATTGTTAATGCTTTTGCTCATTAAGAGTTTCTGTGCTAGTTTTGGTAATTTGGTAACTGTAGAAATTGCAAGTTGATTTTTTCTCGTCCAGCTTCAGGAAGGATGCTAAATTTAAGACACTGACAGGAGTGGTTCTGTTCCCACAAGGACCACAGTGGCTCATGGACTGTGGCATATGTTGCAATGGTTTTCAGGGAGTTATTGAAATTATCTTGTTTTTGAACGTAAATCAGTTCAATGACTGTTTTCCATGGGTAGCTTAAATGTGGCCACAATAAACTTGAAGGAGAAAACATTAAAAAAAAAGGGTTGTTAAAAATCCATATACTTTTTATATTCAATAGTGGAAGATATCATAAAAGTTTAAGGTGCCAACACATTGTAACAGAAGTATTTCTTTAAAAAAATATGAGAAATCATGCAGGATTAAAGGTCTTTTGAAATCCTGGGTCAAAGGAAACTCGACTGATTCTGTTTCTTAGCATCTATCCTTTAATGGCTTAAAGAAGAAAAAAAGTATACATACAATACACTTTAAAAATTTGCTTTGAAATGATTAATAATATGGATTTACTTTCATTTGCTGTGAAAATGATCAGTTGTCACGACCATTTAATTATGACATTCACTTGCCTTGTTATAAAAAACAAACTACCCCCAACATGAGGTGCATTTGTTGCCATTGTATTCATGCCCTAAATAATAATTTTGAATGCATTTTCAGTATCAATAAAATGGACTTTTGGAAATACATATATAATGCCTTGAACTCTTCCCTTGGGAAGTTTGATGAATCGGGATGGCTTGCTTCGGCAGAAATGGTTTTAACAGGCAGTGCCCGACGTCTTTAGTTACCACATTCTTTTCTTTTCACTTCTGCACAGTACACAGAAAGATGCTAGCTCTGACATATTTTCAGATGAATTTATGCTTACTGAAATTTTCCTGCTCCCTTTATTCCCCCACCCCACCCCCACTCCCAGACACTTTGGAGGTGGAATTGAAGTACTTAACTCTCAAAGATTCTTGGGTTAGTGGAAGAGCTGAAGTCTATTTTGCTTACACAAAATTGGGATTTTCAAAAGAACTTCCTCCTGAACATTTTGCACACCCATCTGCCCAATTTTCAATCACACTGGAAAAGGTGCCACTATTAACTTTGGCCCCCAAATCTCCAGGAGTTTTCTTTGACATATTTTTAGTTTTCTGTGAAGTTGCCATTTTATCACTGAAATGAAAAGATGCAGAAGAGATTTAGGTGGGAGTTGAAGTCTCCCTCCCCTCCCCCACTCCCATATCCCAATCCGAGGCAGAGTTCTCTTTTAAGGTGATTTACATGGCAGTTTTCTTCTGTGGCACCATTTCATCCCTGCTGTCTGGGGGTGACAACTTGCTGTTTGCTCCCATTTGGGGAATCATTTATAGGGGTGAGGCCTTACCTCGAGTTCATCTTGCAATGCCTTTGACATTTGGCTAAAAGGGGGTCTGTTTTCTACCACCAAGCTTATTTATTTTTCTTTTTGGAACCCTGCACTCACACAAAAACCTGCCGACACAAATCTGCAACTTTCCTGTTTCAATGGCAGGCTGAAAGCAGACCATGACTTGTGCATATAAAAAATTGCAGAAATAATGCCCCCCAACCGTGTATGAATTTTTGTTTTTCATGAAACAAGCCCAAAGTTATTTAAATGAGTTCTAGCCTCATTGTGATAATAGAATATCATTATTTGTCTCCTTAAAATCTTGACGCATGGATGACATTTTAGTAGTCATTTTATCAACTTTCTCAAACACTTTTAATGCCTTCTCCCAACCCCCCACGAAAAAGCCTTTAAAAAAGTAACACCCCCTAATGATGACTCTAGCTTGATGTTAAGGGCTTTTTCATTCAGTGACATGAAAAGACTCTGAAATACATATATAAACCCCTGGTTTTTTTTAATTGTATTTTTAAAAACTGCAAAAGAGAGAATTTAGACATTTTTTTGTGTCTCCTGTGTTTATAATGGAAACTGGGTGATTAGTTAAAATCAATCCAGAAATCTTAGAGTTTTCTCCCTTGAAGCTAATATGTTGTGATTCAAGAGTTTCTGCTACTTTATTTAATCTGCATGTACTGTTTAAAAATAAAGACCCAAAGTTTCTCCCCTGTTTTGGAAGAAGTATGGGCAGAAGAATTTAGTCTATTGCAAATGATTAGGATTTTCTAGAAGTCACCCAAAGAAACTGGTGGAAAAGTAAAAAAAAAAAAATCAATTGACTGGGGATTTTAGCTCCAGAACACCCAAAATGAATTTGGATGGATTTTTCCATTGAATTAACTTGTTGTTCAAAGACTGCATTGAGAACCCCTCAAAAGATCTGCCTATGTCCTGGTTATCACTGTTATTCACATCAGTGAGAAATAGACTTAGAAATTAGACTGATATTTTAATTTTTTTTTTCCTCATGGGGATAGCTGTGGGGTTATTCTGTTTTGAAAATTATATTACTTTGAAGCAGCTAGGCGGTATACTGGACAGAGTGATGGATTTAAAATCAGGAGAAATGTTAGTTCAAATCCTTAATCAGATCCTTACTAGCTATGCAACCCTGTGAAAGTCACTTAATATTTTTCAGTTTCAGTTTCCTTATTTGTAAAATTGGAATTATAATAGCACCTACTTCACTGAGTTTGTGTGAGGATTGAACTTGATAGAAAATGCCATTATTTTTATTGGAAGGTGTGTATTTGGAATAACGACTGATCAAGCTCTTAATTCAAAAGACAAACATTAGTTTTCAACAGTGTCTGTGATGGTCTTGATAAAACTAAACTGTGGACTAATGCACTATTCCCAGAACCTCAGCAATAACTCACATTTCTATGGCTCTTTTAAGATTTTCAAAGCACTTTCCTTCCAGGAGCCCCAAGAGGCCCCCATCAGAAGCATTGCCATTTTATAGGCTAGAAAACAAAGGTGAAATAAGTTGCCTGAGGTCATCTAACTAGTAAGGAATTGGGATCTTCAAACCCAAGTTTCCTGACTCCTCTTCCTTCACACTTAACCAAGGTTCAAGAATTCTCTGCTTGTGTCAGAATGAGGTCAAAACAACAGACTAATCTACTCAGCTTCTTCTTTTTTTTCCAACCTAAAAAATTAATGGTAGGGAAGGGGGTAACACATTTCATAATAATAATAATAACAACAATAGCTTTAATATTTAGCATTTTACAGAGAAGAGAAAAGGGAAACATAGGTAAGAAATGGGGAAAAAACAGATGTAGATACAGAGAGACGGAGTGGTTAAACAAACAAATAAATAAATATTGATATACACACATATATACATATATATTCATGTATATGTCCATGTGCACATATACATATATTCACTTTTATTAGTTATATTGGGATTGTGTAAACATAGTCTAACTTAGAGTCATATTAATATGATGTAAAATAAGCCCAGTAATAAAATGATGACTCACAATTATATAGAGATCCTAAGATTATGAAGCATTTTCCTTACATTATTGGCCTTTAAGAAGTAACAGTGCATATATTCAATGCAAATAAATAAAATACATTAAAAATCTCACTATCTCATTTTGGAAGATGGACATGATAAACTTTGTCTTCCAAGATGCGACTACTCGCTAATAATAAAGACAGAATAACTGCTGGCATTTGGCTCATTGTGGTTATATTAATATAATTTCATATTCATGAAAATAATGACAATATTAATACCCAGATAGATTTGTTCTAAAATCATAATAACAGCATGAGCCCTAATGAGAGAGTACCCTAAAACAATTCATAGTGGAGGCAGAAAGCTCATGGTAATGTAAGTATCATTAAAACAAGATAGTTCCTGTTCTTTAAAATTGCTAACTAGTGAGAAATTATTATTCTTATGTTAGGAAAAAAATAGAGAAATGTGACCTCGACGGTGATGCAATTATGTGGATTCAGAGCTGATTTGAATGACTGGATCTTTCAAATAGTCGTTAGTCATTCAAATTCGGCTTTGAAGGAAGTTTCCAATGGAGTGCCCCAGGGATCTAGTTTGTACTATTTAACATTTTTGTCAACGACTTGGATAAAGATATAGATAGCAATGCTTAACAAATCTGAACATGAAGCAAGGCTGGAAGTGATAGTAGATGATGGGGGTGGGGGAAGGGAGAATAATATAATGCTGGAAGAATGAAAGAGTTGAAGTTCCAAAAGATCTCAATGGGTTGGAAAATTGGCTCAGATCTAAAAAAAAAAAAAAGATGAAATTACTTAGATATAAGCATAAAAGTGTTAGGTTAAAAAAAAAGGAGAAAAAAACCAATTTCACATACACAAAATGGAGGATATATCCATAGATAGCAATTCATTGGAAGAAGATTTCATTGTTTTAATGAACTACAAGGTTAATATCAGTCAAATGTATATAACAGTCAAGGAAGATAGTCGGAACTTAGATTTCATTAAAAGGAGCACAATATTTATAAGTAGGAGGAAATGATAGTCCTGCTTTTATTCTCTCTAAGAAAGATGACATTTGTAAAACTGAGTTCAGTCCAGAGTATCCCATTTTAGCCAGGGCATTAATAAGCTAGAGAATGTCCGGAGTAGCGATTCTCAACCTGTGGGTTATGTTCAGTTTGTAACAATGAAAATACATCCTGCATATCAGATAGATTCATAACAGTAGCAAAGTTACAGTTATGAAGTAGCAACAAGAATAATTTTATGGTTGGGGGGGTCACCACAACATGAGGAACTGTATTAAAGGGTCGCGGCATTAGGAAGGTTGAGAACCACTGGTCCAGAGAATGGCAAACGAGATGAGTCTCAAGATATGAGAATCCTCTGAAAGAAATGAAGCTCTTTAGCCTGCAGAAGACTTCAGAAGAGGGTGGGACATGATAATGACTTAGACTTTTCTGCTTGGTAAGAAAGAACTAGGAATAAAGGGTGAAAGTTGAAAAGGGGTAAATTGTTCTGTTGCTGAAGGTAGTGAGTTCTCTCTATTGCAGTTGTTTAGCTGAGACTGTAAATTCATGTGGTAAGTAGGTTATAGAGCAGAGGTATCACACATGCAGCCAGTGGTCCCAGAGGCAACATTATCATGTGCAGCTGAAACTAGATTAAAATACAATTGGGAAATATCTAAGAAAATAAATAATAATAATACAATAAAACATAGATAATGTAAATATGTGGTTTTCTAAGCCTGAAAGGATCCTTATTTATGATTCAATGGCCTTTGTATCTATTTTGTTTTCACCCCACTATTGTAGTGTGAATTTTGGTTGGGTGAGTTGGACTAGGTGGCCTCTGAGCCCCTTAACAGTTCTGAAATTCTGGGATTTTATGATTCCATTTATCAGAATAATAACCTATTTTGAAGCTCTACAGTTTCCATATTTACTTTATTTCACAATCATATATTTACAGCTAGAATTCACCTTCAAAGTCATCTAGTCAAAATCTTCATTTAAAAAAATGAGAAACTATATTCAAGAGAAGTGAAAAGATTTTCATAATATCATATAGGTAGTAATGATTCAAGCCCAGATTCTTTGAACCCAAATCCATTAGTCTTTCTGAGGTAAGTTTACTTGGCAGTATACTTTCCAGGGTACACATTGATAACAAAGTTGATGCAAGCATTGCCAGAGCTAGCTCAGTGTGTGGGAGGCTCCAGTGGAAAATGTGGGAGAGAAGAGATATTAGATTGCCAACCAAACTGAAGGACTACAGAACCATGCTGACCTTATTGTTGTATGCCTGTGAAATCTGGACAATATACCAAAACCATGAGAAGAAACTGAATTGCTTTCATCTGAATTGTCTTAGGAAGATGCTGAAAATCACCTGGCAGGATAAGGTGCCTGACATGAAGTCCTTTCTTCAGAAGTAATTTATTTATTTATTTTTAGTCTTCAACATTCATTTCCATGAGATTTTGAGTTCCAAATTTTCTTCCCATCTCTCCCCTACCCCCACCCCAAGGTGGCAAGCATACTGATTACCCCTTTCCCAAGTCTGCCCTCTCTTGTATCCCCTTACACCCCTTACCTCTTACTTTGTTGTAGGGAAAGATGGATTTATATATCCCATTGCTTGTATATCTTATTTCCTGGTTGCATGTAACAACAATTTTTTAACATTCGTTTTAAAAACTTTGAGTTGCAGATTCTCTCCCTTCTTCCCTCTTTACCCACCCTCACTGGGAAGACAAAACAATTCAATATAGGTTGTACATGTGCAGTTATGCAAAACATTTCCATAGAAGTCATATTGTGAAAGACTAACTATATTTCCCTCCATCCTATCCCACCCCCACATTTATTCTATTTTCTCCTTTGACCCTGCCCCTTTTCAAAAGTATTTGCTTCTGACTATCCCCTCCCACAATCTGTCCTCCCTTCTATTATCCCCCATCTCTTGTCCTCTTCCGCCTACTTTCCTATAGGGAAAGATACCCAACTGAGTGTGTATGTTATTCCCTCCTTAAGCCAAATCCAATGAGAGTAAGGTTGACCCATTCCTTTTCACCTTCCTGCTCTTCTCCTCCATTGTAATAGTTTTCTCTTGCCTCTTTCATGTGAGATAATTTACCCTATTCTATTTCTCCCTTTCTCTTTCTCCCAATATATTCCTCTCTCACCTATTAATTTTATTTTTAGATACTATCCCTTCATATTCAACTCCCCCTGTGTCCTCTGTCTATGTATACACACACACACACACACACACACACCTATACATACATACATATTTATATATGTATATATACATATATTTCTGGAGGTCCTTTCTCAAATCAAACTGCCAGGCATTCAAACACTACTGCAGAGAATGCAACTCTGATGGACTGGCCACATTGTTTGAATGTCAAATGTATGTTTACCTAAAAGGCAAGTGCTTATATGGTGGTATGAAGAAGCAATACAGGGACATTCTCAAGGTCTCTCTGAGAAACTTTGGAATTGTTTGTATGATATGAGAAGTGCTAACAAAGGACCACCCAGAATGGCATACCACATCAAAGAAGGTGCTGTGCTCTATGAGCAAAGTAGAATTGAAGTAGCTCAAAAGAAATGTGTGATGTACAGATTTAGAGAAACCCACCCAAATGTTCATATGGACTATTGAGCCTGACCTGTGGTAGAGCATTCCAAGTTCTAATTGATCTGATCAGCCATAGGCGGAAGCATTGCATAGTGATGTCATTTTGGGCCTCTTTAAGAATGAATGACAACAACCAAACAAGCAACCATTGCCTCCTCTTCTACCAAAGCTTTATGTGGTTTTTTTTTTTTTTGTAGATTCTCTTGTTGTTTCTCAGAAAGGAACCTTAGAAATGTCCTGGTCAGATCATAGATAACCTGCTTTGGTAAGGGGAATTCTTAATATCAAAGAAATCATAGATTCAGTCCCTCTTCTCATTCCTAGTAGATTAACATTTTAAAAATGTGATTTCAAGGAATCCCAGCTCTGTCACTGCTAATTTTGCAATTGGTTGTTGAAACTCTTAGATTCTTAATTTTCTTATTTGTGAAATGGAGACAAATGAGATTCTATTTCATAGCATTGTTCCAAGAACCAAATGGACATTGTAAAACTGTTTGCCATATAGGATTTTATTGTTGAGACAAAACTAGATCTGTAGTCTTGGAAAACACATCTAAGTAGGTGGAGTGATGGTCTTTTAGTGTCCTCTGATGTTTGATTCAACAAACACTTATTGTAAACTTATAATGAGCATGCTAGATGCTGGTGGTGCAAAGGAAAAATGAAACAGTTCTTGTTCTTATGGAATAGAGAGTATGATGTAAGGCAGGATGGGGCACACAATAGCTATGCCAAAATGAAGAGTACAAGGAGATTTGAGGAGGGAGATAACACTAACTAAACTGCAAAGGATAAAGTATGTGAAATTATGGATGGTTTGTAATTGACAACAATGGAAATACATTGATTTTGTTTTTTGTTTTTGTTTTATCTGACTCTTTGTGACCCCATTTGGTATTTTCTTGGCAAAGATACTGGGGTGGTTTGTCATTTCCTTCTCCAGCTCATTTTGTAGATGAAGAAACTGAGGGAAGTAAGGTTACATGATTTGGCCAGGCTCATGCATAAGTCTTCCTGACTCCAGGCTTGATTCTCTATTCACTATTTCACTAGCTGCCTACCCACATAAGATTGCTGAAATATTGAACTAAGGCAACAGGCAAAGGTGCCTCTGAGGACTTTTGGAGGGGGGAGTGACAGGGTAGTTTTTGTATATATTTTTCCATTTTACCAATTATGCTTTTCAAGACATTCTTCTCATTGGATTTTTGTACCTCCTTCACAGGGACCTTAGTAATCTCCTTCTGAACCTCATGGTAGATCCCCTTATAGTCTATGGGCTGAGAACTTGGGAAGCAGTCCCTTCTGCTGCTGATTCAGTAGCTCCGAAGACCTCCTCCTGGTTTGCTGGGGCCCAGTCTGCACTGGACTATGCTCCTCCCTCACCCAGGTGTGATAGACCTTTTCTGCTGACCTTCTAAGTTGTCTTTGGCTGGAAAAATTGTTTCACCCTGTCCTTTTATGGATTCTGCTGCTCCAAAATTTATTTTGAGGCCTTATTTTTTCAGATGGAAATTTGAGAGAGCTCAGGCAAATCCCTTCCTTTTCTCAGTCATCTTGGATCTGCCACTGACATGGTCCTTTTCACACCTTAGGGAGAATACTTTGACAAGTATGTCAAGGAAGAGAATAAAGAGCTCTGACCCTATGGAACCTTCATGTCTTTCCATCCAAAGAGTGGATGCTATTTGAAGGCAGGAGATTTTCTTTGTATTTTAATCTTTCTTTGCAAAGCATCTGGCCCAATGCTTATAAAAAGAGAGAAGTAATAAATTCTTGATGGGTTAATTACATCATGAATTTTTTTTTTTGAGAAAAGATTTGGCAAGTGATCAATATATGGTAAGCACTGAATAGTGTAATAAAATTCATTTAATTATATTTTACCATGTAGGAAATAACTCATTATTGAGGAGGGTCATTCTTGAATCAACTACATCAGTTCAGTCTGATTTAGGATTAGTAATGAGAGAAGGCAACAACTATTGTGAAGGTATCAAAGTATTTAGTTATAAAGTATTTGAAGAAACAGATGATACCAAAGACAGTTACAAATGTAAAAATTCTTGAACTTCAGTATTATTCACCCTCCCCACCAAAAATTTACTGATAGAACATCAACAACTACCAACCTGAGGCAGCCAAGAGACACAATGATTAGAGTGCTGGATTGAGAGTCAGGAAAATCACTCAAATTCCACCTGTAATAAAGCGGGAAGCAGAGACTGAGTGACAGAAAACTTTTTCCAAAAAGAAATTTGCTCATTCTACTCCTAATCAGGTTTCGTATTACTTTATTGAAGGCTTGATTAATTACTGTCTAATGAACAAAGACTTGTTATTAATTGTCTTGTGATACTTTGTCATCTTTTCTTATCCCAGACCATTAGTTTATTATCCTGGGAGTGGGTTCCTGCCAAAATCAATGTCATTTCTGTAGCTGATCAGCAAGTAAGGCCCTGGCCCATATTTGGCAGCACTGGGAGAACTGCTGTCTTTGTTTAAAGGATGCCTTTTCCAGATGTTGCCGTTTGTCCTTACTACTGGCTCACAGACTTTTTCTAAAATCAGGCATCTTAGATTATTAGTTCCAGTTATTCCTGGACCAAAAATTTTTCAAAGCTTATTATTCTTCATTGTCGACTTTACCGCACGTTGGATGAGTTCTGCGTCTGGTGTGTGGCTTCTTCACATTCTAACCTGCTTCATCGTCTTCTTGTAACCACATCATTATTTCAGTATTCCATGTTGAAACTTTCCAGATCCTTGTTTAAAATTCTAAGATATTTGTTGGTGGTGAGAGATAATATCCTGGTGGTCAACTTGTAGAAATCCATTTTATTTTTTAGGGTTAGGTTATTTTCATGAAATAATGGATAGAGAACATGAGCAACTGGGTCCAAAGTAGCCCCTGATATAAGTTTTTGTTGTTGTTGAGTCATTCAGTCGTGTCCAATAATTTGTGATTTTATGGAACGTAGAGTGGAAAAACTGTTCGTGGGGTTTTCTTGGCAAAGGTACTGCAGTGGTTTGCCATTTCCTTCTCCAATGGATTAAAGCAAACAGGGGTTAAGTGACTTGCCCAGGGTCACATAGCTAGTAAATATCTGAGTCCAGATTTGAATTCAGATCATCCTGATTCCAGGCTCAGCACTCTATCCACTGAACTACCTCTCTTTGTTCACACACTCACACAGACACATTATACACACAGAGAGACACACAGACATGTGCGAGTGTATAGAGAAAGAGAAATCTATGCTCACAGATACATACATACATGCATGCACGTATGTATATATACACATATCTGTATGTATATACACATGTATATAGATATGTTGCTCCATCATTTTCAGTTATATTTGACTCTTTGTTATCCTATTTGGGATTTTCTTAGAAAGATAGTAGAATAATTTACCATTTCATTCTCCAGATCATTTTACAGATGAGGAAAATGAAGTAAATAGGGTTAAGTGACTTCTCCAGGGTCACACACTTAGTGAGTATTTGAGGCCAGATTTGAAATCCAGGAAATGAGTCTTTCTGACTCCAGCCCTGGCACTCTATCCACTGTGCCACCAAGTTGGTTTATATATAGATATAGATATCAATATATCAGTATAAATGTATGTGTGTATTTGTGTATAGATATCTAAAATGAATGAATAAATAAATGAGTGAATAAACAAGGGAATAAACATATAAATAAGTATATGTAGATATAGACATCAGTGTATTAGTATATATATGTACATGTATATGCATATATAAGCTTAGTGGTTCAATGAACAGAACATTATATATGTGTTTATATAGATATAGATACCAATAGGTATATGCATGTATATATAGAATGCTGGCATAAACACACATGTATACATACATGCACACATACACACTCCTAGATACACACATACATATAAACATATATCTACTGATATGTTGGTATGCAGATCTAAAATGCATGTTTATTAATTCTGTCAGTTATTTACATATGTCTGTCTGTCTATCTATCTATCCATCCATCCATCCATCCATCCATCCATCCATCCATCCTTCCATTCATCCATCCTTACATCCATCCATCCATCCATCCATCCATCCATCCATCCATCCATCTATCCATCCATCCTTCCTTCCATCCATCCATCCTTCCATCCATCCATCCTTCCGTCCATCCATCCATCCATCCATCCATCCATCCATCCATCCATCCACTCATCCTTCCTTCCTTCTATCTATCTATCTATCTATCTATCTATCTATCTATCTATCTATCCATCTATATGTTTATATCTCTACTCAGGCTATGTGGCCTGAACAATTCACTTAACCTCTTGGTATTCTAGTCAATTCCTTAAGATGAGAATCTGTAGAGAATCTACAAACTTGTATTGATAGAGGGAAGTTTGTGGCTCAGGAATTTGCAATACTAAATGGAAGATGCCGTCTCTATCCTTTTGTATCAGTGAATCAAGTAAACAAACATTTTTGAAGTCACTGCTGCATGAATAATACTGAAGGGGAGATATAAAGCCTAGATAAATGAGGGCTCCTGCTTTCTGGTGACTTATAGTGGAATAGAGAAGAAGATACAAACACAAATAAGTACAGCATTACACCATAAGGTGTATCAGACTATTGTAAAATGAGATTCTTTGTGAGGTCTAAGAGAGAAGATCAGCACTGACCAGAGACATCAAAGAAATCATGGAAGAACTTGTGTCTGGATCTTTAGAGAAGATGTAGGATTTCCCAAGTGCAGAGGACAAAGTAGGACATTCCAAGGATCAGCAACTGTACAAACAAAAGTATAGTGGTAGGAGGGAGTAGCATGGATTTTGGGGATGGAGGAGCAGAGAGTAGCCTCTGAAAACCTCATCCTTCCCTGCAGTCATGGTTGATGAGAATATAGGAAATTGGAAATTTCATGATATAAACATTGGGTACAATGTTATTACCTCTCTGTGTGCAGTCCAGGGAGGAAATGGGTCACCTCATGCTCTTAGCTCTACTCATATTTATTCATCCTTACAAGAACCCATGTAAAATAAATACCTCTTCTAACCACATATTCTTTCAACATTGAATATTTACATCTTTTGACACTTTTTGCCAATTTTCTGGGTGTGTGGTGAAATATTAGAGTTTTTATGAATTGCATTTGGTTTATTATTGCCATTAAAGATTTTCCAACAGAAGCATAGCCTGACTATGTCTACGTGTAATAATTTATCTTGGCAACCGTATGAAGGATGAGGAACAGAAGGGAGAAAATGTCAGTGGAAGAACCTATCGAGGATGTTGTTGCATTAGTCTAGGTGGGGTTTAATTAGGATCCATACTACAATAGTCAAGGTAGGAGTAGAGAAGAGCAGAGAGATATAAGAAATATTACAGGTTTGCAATCAGCGTGTCTTTGTAACTGAAGAGAGAGGAGCATTATGAATTGGAGATTATCCCGTTTAAAAATGTAGAAGAAAGGGTGAAGGGTGCTGTCACAGCTAGAAGCAGAAAAGTTGGAGAAAAGACCGTAGGTTTGGACATGTTGGCTTTTAAGATCTGGCAGGACATCCAGATAGAGAGATATCCTCAAGGCAGTTGGAGCTTGGAAGGATAATCAGGACTGGAGACAAACCCCTTTCCATCTCTGGGTCTCAGTGTCCTCATACATAAAATGAAAAGAATAAGCTAAATGATGGCTAAGATCCTTATTCTGTTCTGTGATCCCATAATTATTAGTTCCTAGACAAGGGTTATTAACCTGAGATCTGTGAACTTGTATTTTTTAAGAAAAATATTTTTATGCCTGTATTTTAAAATAATGAGTTTCTTTTGTGATCCTTATATCTTATGCATTTACATACATGATTCTGAGAAGGGGTCATAGACTTTGCCAGACTACCAAAGGGATCCAGGACAGAAAAAAAGGCTAAGAATTCAGGCCCTAGGAACATCTTTATTCAGGAACAGCCTAACATAGTCATGTCAGAGAAGCACACTTACTTGGAAACATATGATCTTATGTAATTCAAAGAACTGTAGAATATGAGAGGCAGGGATGTAAGCTGTATTAGGCAAAGTCTAACTTCTTGGAATAAGGGAATTCTTGATCCTGCTATTTGCTTAATCCCACTTCACTACTAAGAACATGTCTATAATAATATGCTCAGTTCTGGACACCACATTTAAGGAAATCCTTATAGTAGAGTCAATCTAGAGGAAGGCAATCAGAATAGTGAAGGGCCTCAAGTGTACTACATATGAAGAGGGAAGAGCAGGGCTACAGCTCTAAGTTTCTTGTCCCTAGAAGTGGTGCTAAGAAAATAACTTAGCTGCTCACCTTCTAGCAGACCTAGAAACTATCCAAAGAGGTGAGATAGGGACATCATAGTATAAGAACAGAGGGCACAGGAATAGAGGTTCATTAGACATCAGAATTTATGTAAGGAAGTATGGAAGTTAAGACATTAAGAGCTATTTAAGGAAGAGAAAACAGAGAAGACTTTGGAGACATCCAAGGGACTTAGGACGACCTTAGTACTTGGATACCTGTTCAGCTCCCTCTGTGGTGATTCACAAAAGAAAAAAGATGGGGGCAGCTAGTTGGCACAGTGAATACAGCCCTGACCCTGGAGTCAGGAGGATTTGAGTTCAAATCCAGCCTCAGACACTTAATACTTAGTAGCCGTGTGACCTTGGGCAAGTCACTTAACCCAATCGCCCTGCCTTACCCCTTCCAAAAAGCAATAAAGTAAAATAAAATGAACTCATTAAAAAAGAGAATAAAAGACCTAAAAAAAAAAAGAAAGAGGGCAGGCTTCCTAATTATGCTCATTCACTGGTAGGGCAGGGATTATTCTATAAAAGAAATGAATAATAATTCTTAGAAATTCGGGGTTGGAACTTGAGCCACTTATAGAATGTGACCTATAAATCTATCTTCAGAATCCCAGTGGAAAAAGGAGAGCCAGGACAGATTCTATCAACTTGTTATAAATTTCAAGTCAATTTCCTCAAAAGAATGTTTGCCCTTGTAGACTCTGGTGCACTTCTATTTGTTATTTCTAAGCTGTATCTGCTTTTCTTATACTTCCTGAAGGCACAGATTTTATGTAGAAAGTCTGTGGCAGAGCTAGAGACTTTATCAGCCACTTTTGTCTTTTTCAATAAATAATTTCTAAATGTGATAATGAAGTTACTAATTGCAGTATGTCATCTCATAAAGAAACAATAGACTATGAAATGGTTGAATCACTGAGGAAGACTTTTTTAGGGTTTTTGAAAGCATTTGAGGAATAATAAATTTTATCCCATCTCTTTTCATTCCAAATTCTCTCAAGCATATTTTCCCTAGAAACACTTTTGGAAATAACTCACCTGTCAAGGTTTGTGGGAATTACATTAAAAACCAAATTTATCAATATACTGTGCCCAAATCATTTACTGTACCCAAATCACTTCTATTCACATACTTGCATTAGTCAAACAGTACAATCTCCCTCCTGTATCCATGGAACAACATGATATGAGTCCCATAAACGAAATAACCTCCCTCCTCAACTCCATCCCTCACTATTCTAATCTCCCTCATAGCTATTACACCCTCTGGTAAGTTTTTCCTGATCTCTTTAGCCTCTCGGTTTCTTGGTGCTCTCTCCCTCTTAAAACTGTCTTGTCTTTTAAATAGGAGTACGCGATTTTCCTGCAGTAGAACATAAACTTCTTTAAGACTAGCCCCTGATAAATTTGACTCTCTATCCCTGCCAACTATTACAATGCCTGACATACCATAGGTGTGATATTTTTTGTCATTGCAGTTGCATTGGTTTAAATTGATCTCTCCTTATTTGTGTAACTTTAGACTGCAGTTGTTTCAGGTCTCCCAGCAGCAGAACTCATTAAAGATATAAAATTCATTTTGTACAAGAAGACTGGAATGAAAGAAAAAAGAATGAAAATGCTCTTGTTCAAAATGACTAATCTGGAAATGTTTTACATGATTGCACATGTGCAACCTATACCTGATTGCTTGCCATCTCAAGGAGTGGGAAGGGAGGGGAGGGATAGAATTTGGAACTCAAAACTTAAAAAAAAGAACAAAAATTAAGAATTTCTTTTAACATGTAATTGGGGGAAAATAAAATATATTAAAATGAATAAATAAATAAATAAAAATTTTCAGTATAAAATTCATCTCCTTGGCAGAACAATCACTTCTTAACCTTTTGTAATAAGGCTTCTGACCTAATCATTCAAATGAACTAGTTCTTTCCAAAGTCACCAATAATTGCTTAATTGCCAAATCTGATGGTGTTTTCTCAGTCCTTCTCCACCTGTTTCCTGCTTTTGGTATTGTTGACAATCCTCTCCTCCTAGGTTTTCATGAAATTTCTCTCATGATTTGTCTCCTAACTACTTGTATTTCTGCACCTTCTCAAGCTCCTTTGCTGGCTCATCATCTAAATCATGGTCCTTCTCTGTGGGTACTTCTCAAGGTTTCTCTCTGTCTCTCTGTCTCTTTCTCTCTTTCTCTGTCTCTCTCTGTCTCTTTCTCTCTCTCTTTTTTTTCTCTGTCCCTCTGGCTGTCACTCTCTGTCTCTGTGTCTGTCTGTGTATTCAGGTCTCTCTCAACAAATTCATTGACTTCTATGGGTTTAACTATCATTTCTATGCAGACAACTCTTATATCTACATATCCAGCCCTAGTGTCTCCATTAAGCTTTAGCTCTGGATTGTCAATTATCTTTTCACTTCAAACTGGACATCCCAGGGACACTTTAAACTTGACATATTTAAAACTAACTTGTTATCTTTTATCTAAAGCCTACCATCTTCTAAGCTTCACTATTTGTCTTGAAGGTAGCATTATCTTTCCAGTGTCCCAGGAAATTGTGTTCATAATTTCCATATTATCATGGATTCATATTTCCTCTTCCCATATATCCAATAACTAGTCAAATCTTGCTATTTCTGCTTTTACAACATCTTTCGTATGCAAATTCTTCTCTCTACTCATAAAACTGTCACCTTTGATCAAGGCATCATTTCCTCTCATCTAGAGATGAGATGGGTCTGCCTGCCTCAAGTCTCTCTCCTCTAAAGTTCATCCTACACACTATTACAAAAGTCATTTTCCTTAAGTGCAGATGTGACCATATGACTCCCTTACTCATCTTCAGTGGCAGTATCTTTAAGATAAAATATAAATTACTTTACCTAACTTTTAAAGCTCTACATAACCCCTAGCCTAATTTTCCCACTTCAATGGATATTACTCCCTCTCCCACACTCTGCTACATAGCCAAACTGATCTTGTCGTTGTTCCTTATATGAAGCACTCCATCTCTCATCTTGGTGCCTTTGCACCAGCCTTTCCCTGTGTTTGGATTGTGCCTTCTTCTTAGCCCTGTCTCAGAGTTCCTCTCTTCTTTTAAGATGAGATGCAGGTACCATCTTCTGTATAAACAACTTTCCTGAGTCCCTTTCCCCCCTCACACACACCAAATTACCTTTTCCTTAACTATTTTGTCTATGATTCTATTTATTTTGTTCATATTTATGTTATATATATTTTATATATACTTGGCATTTTCCACATTAGAATGCAATCTTATTGTGTGTAGGGACTGTTTCATCCTTCTAGATTTATCCCAGTGTCTAGTACAATGACTGACACTTAGTAGATGCATAATAATACTTGTTTGTTGATTAGTTAAAATTCTGGCTTGGTGGGTTAGGATGGAGGACTTAAATAAATACTCCAAGATCTTTGATTTTGGTCATGAAAGATTTTAATCCACAGGTGGAGATAGTTTTCTTTGATGATACCCTTTGAGAGTTGCTATGGCTGAAAAGTTCATTACACAATACTTCTTAATACACTAAATGCTGGATGAGATGATGTTCCTTGGATTTACCATTCGTATCTCCCATATCTCTCTAAAGACACTTCTATTCCTAGAATGCACTCTTCTCATGTCCAACTCTTAGCTTCCTTCATGGATCATCAGGAGCTATTTTCTATAGGAAACCTTTCCTTATCCTATTATTCATTAAAGTCCTCTTCATCTTCAAATTTTCTTGTGTTTACTTATTTGTTTATATGTGAAATTAGAATGTATGCAAGGATCTTTTAATTTTTTTCTTTGTCATTTTATCATCATAGCTTTACATTGAGCCTTGCATATCTGACTAGGTTGATTGGGTCAAGAGCTCCTGGTGAAGAACTTTATCATTGTAGATAATTTTCTCTTTTTTTACAATTTATTTTATTTTTAATTTATGGAATAAAACAAGCATTTCCATAATACAGTATGAAAAAAAAGAGATGATTGCACATGAAATGACAACTCTATTATTCACAAGTTGCTATTCCTTTTAAATAAATAATTATAATGTAAATTTCTTTTTTTTTTCTTCCCTCCTTCCCTTTCTTCTTATCTTGTAGTTTTGGAGTTACTTGGGGAATTGAGAAGTTAAGTGATTCACTCAAGTTCATGAATTTAAGATATGTCAAAAGGTAGAAATTTAGTTCAGATGTTACTGACTCATAAGATAGATGTCCATCCATTGCACCATACAGCCTCTCCTTCAGGGACATGCTGAAACCAGCTCAAATCTAGTGAGAGCCATTTGTTAAATTTTTGGTGTGCATATTTACATTGGATAAATCAGCAAACGTTAAAAATAAAGGCTTTATTCATTATTTTGTTGGTTGGCTAGACAATAAAGTAATGGAGGAAATATTAATAATGCAGATTAAGCATAAAAATGTGTCATGCATACAGATTTCATCTCTCATACCCCCCAGAAAGGTGGTAGTTAAACATTTACCACCATATTCCTGCTCTTCTTACTCATAAAATGCCCTTAACAAATGTTTGTTGAAGCTAATTCAAGATGTTTTCTATCCATTGTGTCTAGATTAGCCAAAGAATGTTGGTATGTGTTGGAAGTTTGGTTCTTTTTTACTATATACACTTCAGTACATTTCAGTGTATTTAATGATTTGAAGCTGCTTCCCAACTCTGTCTCATATTTCCAATGCAGATGTTATCCTGGTGATACTGTACAGTTGCAGATTTTAGAACATGACAGTCCCCAAGGAATCAGTTTCATGTGCCTAAATGGCTGATAAGGACACATGGTAGGTAGGTGCCAATATGCCATAACTTATTTGCATTTCTTATGATAATGTATGTTATGTTCATCAAATCTGCAGATGACATATGGTGTGGAGTGAAAGGTAACACAGTGGATGGCAGGGTCAGGATTCAAAAGGACCTTCACAGATTAGAGCAGGAGTTTTTCACTTTTTTTTTTTAAGTCACAGACTCTTTTGGCAGTCTGGAAAAATCTATGAACTTTCAGAATTATGTTTTTTAAATGTCTTTGACAAAAATACATAAGATTATGAAAGAAATCAACTATATTGAAATGTAGTGATTGCATTATAAAATAAAAACAAGTTCACAGAGTCTGTGTTAAGAACCCTTGATTAAGAAAATAGACTAAATCTAATAAAATAAAATTTAATGGAGATAAATATAAAATCTTGCACTGGATATAAAAAATCAGCTTCATGAGTGTATGATATGGGTGGCATGGACAGATTGCAGTTGCTTTGAAAAAGATTTAGGGATTTTAGTGGAATTCAAGCTCGAAAGTAAATACAAGGCAGAAGTTTACTGTGGCAGTGAAAAGAAAACACATGAAAGTTGGGCTGCATTAAGAAGAGCAGCTCATTAAAGTTCTAGGAATAGGAGGATGACAGTTCCATTTTATTTACCAGATTGCATCTGAATTTATGTGTTCATATCTGTTATCAGAATGTAGAAATCAACAAAAAAAATCCAAGAATTTTCTTAGGCACCAATAAGCTAGTGTCTAGAGAAGGGCAGCAAGGGTGGTGAAAAATCTTAAGTCCAGGCCATATGAATATTGGTTGAGAGAACTGGGAATGTTTAGCATGAAGAAGAGAAGATTCAGAGGGAATGTGATGTCTGGGTTCAAGCATTTGAGGAACTATCATCTAGAGGATGTATTATATTCCATTTGGCCCCAGAGGACTGAACTGGGAACAAGGGATAAGAGATGAAAAGAGATAAACTGAAGCTCAACATTATAAAGAACTTCAACCAATAAACATTTATTAAGTACATACTATATTCAAGGCACTGTGCTAAACACTGGATTGTAACAATTTCAGTTGTTCTAAAGTGAAATGGACTGCCTCAGGAGGCTCTGGGGATGTCTTGAGCAGAAGCCTGACACTTCTTGCTGAGGGTGTTATAGTGGGGGTTACTTCTGTGTAGAGGTTGCATGGAATAGCTGGGTGCTGAACTCAATTTCAACTCTCACATTCTACAATCATCTCAAGAAGTGTTCTATGGAATAGTATGGAGCAAACAAATTATCAGAAAAGGACATGGGCAGATTTATAGAGAGAATGAGAAATAACAATAGTGCTTTCCTGGTATTCACAAAATGTGAAAAAGAGTTAGAATAAGATATTCTAAAGCTGGGAAATATTCACTGTGAAAGATTATTGGAGAATATGGACAAGAATTGCACAGCATGAAAAGACAAGGATTGATTTTTATTTGCTAGAAGGAGTAATAGCATAGATATGATCATTGCTCAATTGAAGTTTATTCTAGTTTACTAATTATAATTAAACCATAACAAATAAATACAAAGAAGCACTAGATAATAATAAATAACAAATATTATAAATATAACAATAACTGAATACTGTCTAGTAGATTTTTGGGAGAAATAAATTATAAATATAGTCAACTAAAAAAAAACAAAAAGGAAGTTTGGTTTCCTTAATCCTTAAATGCACTTGTGTCTTGGTTTCATGGCTAGCCTTAAAAATAGATTATAAATCATATTGTGTAAAAAGACATCAGAAGTAGCATGATTGAATGGGTAGAGAACTGATCTTGAAGCTAGGTGGGTTCAACTCTGTCTATTAACAGAAAATCTGCATAATCCTGAGTAAAGCATTTAATTTCTCAGGGATCTAGGTAACTGTCCATGAGTCACAAAAATGGTACCCACTGGAAATTTCATTATCCAGGAGTTCCCTTATCAGTGAAATTGCAAGTACAATCCTTTACACTTTTGAGCAAATTTTAGGGGCAAACTATTTCTTGAGATCTTATTGTAATGTCTCATCATTGTATGGAGTATTCTTAGTTTGCCTAAGACTGTGATAATGGATATAAACTTGAGAAGATTTCAGATAGGGACTCAATGGTTGACCTTAGATCTGTTGACCAAGGACCAGCTGGATTAAGGGCAACTAGAATCACCATCAGCAGAATAGGCAGAACATTTTTCAGATGCAGTAAGTCATGAAAGTCATTTGCCTTCTAATATGTAGATGAGCTATAATTTGCATTATCAAAAGGAAGATGAATACTGATGAAACCAGAGATTCATGAAGGATTGAAGTAGAAGTACGGGGAAAATATGCTAGGTATGAGAAGGTAGCCTCTCACAACTCTCAGATTCCTCAGGTTATGGATGGCTCTGCTGAATTTGGTGCTATTTCAAAGTTTGATTCAAAGGAAGTACTCAGAAGAATTTAAAAGTAATTCTTTTTGTATTTGTGGCCCAAATAAGCTCTGGGATATCCTTATTCATAATGGTTGCTCTCACAGATGAGTTTCAGATCCCAGAACAAGCACTTCTCCTTAAAGTTCTGAGAGTAGGTGGTGATTCTCTAATGTCATCAGCTCAAGGCTCCACAAATGTATTTCTTCCTTAAGACTGTCAGTTAAACAAAGGACATATGAAATATTTCCATCTAGAGAAAGAACTGATAAATAGAAATGAGTGTGTGTGTGTGTGTGTGTGTGTGTGTGTGTGTGTGTGTGTGTTTAATGGTGGCCATCTCTAGGTTGGGGCATGGAAGGGGAAAAAAACAGAAATTTACATGATAACTTTATTATATATTTAAAAGGAATAACAAGCTGTACATAATAGATTTTCAGTTTCATATGCAATCATCTTTTTTATTATACTGTTGTAGAAATGCTTGTTTTATTCTATAAATTAAAAGTAAAATGAATAAACCATTAAAAAAAATTTAGTCAGCTACTCAGAAGTGACTTTTAGAAAGACGCATTTACTAAGGTGGCATAGTAATAACAGTTGATATAAAAACCTCTTCTCTCTTCCCTCTGAATTTTGGGAAAATTCTCCAACCAGTGAATCCAAGGGTTAAGTGGGCTCAAAGTTAGAGAGCATATATAACAAAGGCATAAATAATAGATCCCACTTGCCAAAAATATTTTTTTCCTCTTCATGGGATGTTCAATATATTCCTTCTTGGAATTTTTTTTTTCTTTCTTTGCTGGGCTCATTATGAAGCCCCCAATCTACTTCTAGTCTGTCTTTGCCTTCTGAAGTAGCTACTGTTATCTATTCATCTAGGATGCTCTTAGGCCATCAATGAAGAGATTAGTAGTCAACATTCTCAAAGCCTTTTGAAACTCATAAGGTCCTCTTCTAGCTAGTAGGAGTGGAGTATACCTATAGGGGTGGGGAATTTGAGGCCTCAAGGCCACATGTGGCCCTCTAGATCCTCAAGTGCTGCCCTTTAATTGAACCAAACTTCACAGAACAAATCCTGTTAATAAAAGGATTTGTTTTGTAAAATTTGGACTAAGTAAAAAATGTTCCACTCAAGGACCTAGAAGAATGTGACATTGTGACCTTGGTAGTCACATGTGACCTTGGGGCTGCAGGTTCCCCACTCCTGATCCTAGACCAAAGTCAAAGCTGAGGCCCCTCCATTCTACTAGGGTGAGTTTTCCTCAGAGATTTCTTGGAATGCTCTTTACCAATCAGAGGAACTCCCCAGTTCTAGCTAACCTGATGTTTTCATAGAGGACCCAGAGAGCATTATAGAATTCCTTATCCAAGTGAAATGTCTTGTCCACCATCATTTTATTTTATTCAGTGACTTCAAACTTTGTCAAAAGATTATGATTGAGATTGTTTGAGTGAGTATCCTATAATTGACTTTAAGTAAGGTGATTTACTCAGTTGTCCCACCCTTACATATTCTTAAGTCCCTATGATTGGGAAAAAATAAAACTCCAGAAAACTTTAATAGCTGAATAACTAGCATAATACTTCCAGCATTTGGCTGTAAATGTCCACTCACATTCTCTATTTCCTCCTCATATGGGAATTCTCACAAGATTCCTTTCTTTAATTTAACCAGGTGTTAAAAATACATTTGAATGTAAAAGAACAGAAAAGGCAGTAGGAAAGGATGTTATTTGGAATAATGGAAATCTATGCTTCTCAGGAGAATTTTTTTGGGTAGTTCAGTTGGATTATCACCTAAAGGTGGATTAGTCTCAATATGCTCTTTGTACATTCGGTACTGAAACTTTTTTTTTTAAAGCGTATTAAAATGTTTTATATGTGCTTTTCTTTTATATTGATGTTCTTCTTCAAGAACTCCTCTTCCTTCTCCCTCAAAAATTCCTTTTAGGAAAGTATAGTTAAACAAAACATACTGACATACTGTCAAAATCTGACAACGTATGTCGTTTTGCTGTTGTGTCATTCAGTTGTCTCACTCTGTGTGACCTCATGGACAATAGAACTCCAGGTCCTTTTATCTCCCATTATCTCCCAAAGTATGTATACCATAATACACACCTATAGTTCACCACTCCTCTTCCTTATAAGTGGAGGGAGTTGTGCCAGCATCCTTAATCTAGTTTATATTGCCTTGGACAAGTATTGTTTTTTAAAAAATGTTGTGAATAACCGTCTGGTTTTTTAGAATGTGGGGGAATTTTAGATAACTTTTCTCTCAAATGTCAAGATAGCAGAATGAAACAAAATCACCTTGATGGCAAAATTATTGTCAGCAAAGTCACCTGCTTATAATAAATCTATGTTCTAGCAGTCAAACTCATTTCCAGTGCTTGAGAAATCTGGTTAAGGAGGGCAAATTCCTCAGTAGTTAGAAAAAATGTATTTCCTTTCCTTTTCTTTTGATGCTGTTTTTATTGAATGTCCTTTGGGTCTTATAGAGGAGAGGTTTCACCCCTTCCCCACTTGAATGTTTTCTGGCTCCCAGATGTAAACATCACTGCAGGGAGTGTGGAATTCACTTTTTACTCTTCTCTAAGGTTCACTGAAGCCTAAGTTTGGAAATCTAGATGCGTACATTACGTTTCTCTTTGTATCATGATATTTGGGTCAACTCAAGGGGCTTGTAGTAGGTGACTAAGCCAGTTATAGCCATGATAGATTGTCATGATTACCTTACCTTTTGCATCCTTCTTGTAAATTTCTAATTTTTTTTTTAACTTTTCATTCTTTTTGTCCCCATAACTCATAGCTGAGGACCAGAAATAAACTGATGACTCATATTTCCCAAATTCAACTTTTCTTAACCATTAGCCATTTGATTAAAGGGAAAGAGAAAGAGGCTACCACTTTAAAATATTATTCACTGGCTCTCTCATGGAAAAAAAAAGACAGCACTCTTTTCAAGTTCATGCTATTGTTATCATTCAAAGAACATGCTTGGTTTCTATATTTTTTTCCCCTTTCCATTAAGGTTTATTTATACCACTTTCCCTACCAAGGATATAATTATGAATCATCCATCTTCAATTACATTTTACATAAAAAGGCTTGTCGACCTGAAAATGTTATTGTGTATGGCTCCTTTCAATCTGATTTATTCCCATCCATTAAAATCTCCAGTGTTAAAACAGTAGTTTTAATTTCTTGGCATATAGATACTTTTGAATATCTCAAGGACAATCAAAAGCCAGTTTGATTTGTGTTGTTAATTTTCATGTTAATCACATCAATCAAACTTTCTATGATATCTTCCCAAGACACCTTGGTTCCAGACTCTGAAACCTATCATCCTCTTCTGAGGTTGAAGAACATTTTTGAAGTGTGGTTTATAGGTAGATAACACTCCTGGGAATGCTGAAGGGGAATGTTCTTGTCTCTAGCCTGAAAACCATGGAAAGGTCAGTTTATTTTTAGCATGACCATAGGCAAGCCAACACACTATCACCAAGGCAGATTGACCTCCATATCTGGCAAAATATTTGATAGTATTATTAAAGGGGTGGTGAGTGAGCATCTAGAAAAGGGAGCAATGATCACAAAACAAGTCATTGTGGCTCCATCAAGATCAGGTTATGCCAGACTCTTCTTATCTCTATTTTGAAAGTTAGTAGGCTAGTAGATTTTGTATATATGATTTGCACATATATTAGAAAAGCATTTGATGAAGTCTCTCTTGCTATTGTTTTGCAAAAGATGACGAGGAATTGCCTAAGTTGATTTATAAATGATGTGCCAGGCCTAGAGAGGATTCATACATAGTTTAGTGATATTTTTAGGCTTTGATTTCCTCATATGTATGAACAGAAAATTGGAATAGATCATTTCTGTAATTTCTCCTTAATATCTCCAACATTTTGTGATTTTTATGCCTTAATAGTGGAAACAAAAGTGGATGCCATAGGCAATGATACTTTCCTGTATGTATGAAAATGCTACTATCTAAAAAGCACAGGACTTTTGTGTAAAGAAGAATAATCTATTTCTTGGAAGAAAGTTATAATAATACAAAAAATTGTCAAGTAGACCATCCCTCCAGCATTTTAGGAGGCACTCTGTCAAAGCACATCCATCTATACTTAAGAATAAGGCAATAGAAAGGGCACTGCTTCTCAGTTCCTTAGAAATGACTTTGTCATATGGTGTTCTAACATTAAAGGACAGTTCCTGGCAAATTCATCATGCAGAAAATGAAAACAAGTTAGTTTTTCCCTGGTTCATTTTGTCTGATGAATAATCTTGTTTTTCAGCTCCCTCAAAGAATGCCGAAGTGTAAAGGTTCCATTAGGATGTGGTAGCATTAATTAGCACTGCTGCTTGCTCTCATTTCATTTGACTTTCATAGCTTTGTGTCCATCAAAAAGCACCACAGTGGAAATGATTCCTTCCTGCTGCCACACACATCTTTGTGTTATCACCTATGTATCATTTCATGCTAATCTCGAAAGGTTAAATGTTACAATTATTTATGCTAATTCCTAGTTTCCCTCTTGTCACAGACAGTACCAATCAAGTGGCAGCGATTGATTAGACATCGTGGACAGTATAAAGCAGATGAGGTATATGGGTCTATCCATGAAAAACCCAAGTCGTGCAACAGCTTAACAGTGATATTATAGCCTCAGGAGGACACCAATCAAAACTGAGTGATGAAGATATGAATATTTATTATGTACTTCATCCTGGTTTGGGTAATTTTAATAATTTGTCTCACAATTCTGGGAAAAAGGAGAAGTTTGAAGGAAAATATTCCTGTTTTATTCAAATATTCTCACTGGTACAGTGCCATGTGCACCTGTGGGATCTCAGGAATAGTTTGGTGATAATGAGTTCATTATCTTTTGGCTATTTCTAATCAATGCCCGTTTGATTCACTAATGGAAGAGAAATAATCCCATAATTACAAGTTGTTTCCATTTACAGAATACTACCAATATAGTGAATAAGGGAGATAACAACAACAACAATAGTTAACAATTATATAGCACTCACAAATTACAAAATGATTTATATATATATGTACATATATACATATATATTACAGAATTTGATCCCCATAGCAAACATTTTTGGTGCATATTGTTATTATCCCCATTTTACAGAAGAGAATGTCACATCCCATTCTTTACTAGTCGGATTATGCCTGAATTATAGTATTCAGCTTTTGGTGTTTCAGTTTAAGAAGGATATGTACAATCTATTCTAGTGGAAAGGATAATGGTTTAAAATAAAATTATTCCAAACTTTAATATCAAAATAAAATCTTTTTTGCATACATAGCAGAATAGGGAAAAAAAAGAGTATCATGCATGAAATAGTAAATCTTCACTATGTATAAATTGTTCTTACTTTTAAGTATATAATAAATTGAGCACATAACTTGTAAAGCTTTCCTGGAGGGCATTGGATTTGGAGTCAAAAGATTTGGGTTCAAATCATGATTCTGTCTTGACTATTTGTGTAATTTTGGGCAAGTAATTTCAATTCTCTGATTTTCAGTTTCCTGATCTATAAAATGAAGTAGATGTATAGATTATTTTAAGATAATTTCTAGCTTTGATCATGACTTCAGTTTTTACACATCACTTTTCAAACATCATTACTTTGGAATTTCATAATCTTGTGAGGCAGATATTGGAGGTGACATTGTCTTTCATTTATATATGAGAAAACTGTATCGTAGAGGTTAAGCAACTTACGCATGGTCACACAGCTTGTGTCACTTCGTGGGATTTGAACCCAGAGCCTCATGATTCCATTTCTGATAAGTACCACACTACTTAGCTATGAAAAGAGAGTTTGTTTATAAAAGAGATAACATGTTCTAGGAGGAATAGCAGAAGAAAATTAGGATTTTTAGCAAGAAAAAAATGAATTCAAGAGAGATATGAGGCATGTAAGAAACATATCCTATCATCATTGATTTGGAGTTAAAATGGCTTTTAGAAATTACCAGGTACAAACTCTTCCTTTTATAGATAAACACATTCTCTAAGATCACACTGGGAGCAGGAGGTGGGGCTGATTAATCTTTCTCTTTCTCTTGAGACCTAGCATAGTGATTTGCACATAGTAGGCTTAATAACTGAGTGAATTTAAAAGAAAACTGACTTTGACTTAATAGAAAGAGCTGTCTTACCACTAGAATAATTCTTAAACTGGTATGGGCTGTCTTGTATTTACTCTTGATGTTTCAAACTATATTCTCAATGGTCATGCACTCCAATTTTGCCCATGATGGATAAGCCAGGAGCAAGAGGAAGAGTTTTCCTAATGGAGCCTATTTTTGTAAAAGTTCCATGGGATGATGAAAAATATATGTATTCTTTAGCAATTCCATTAACGTGTTGCTATAAATTTGTTAGCTCTCATTTCTCCAGCAATTTGTTCAATTCTTCATTTTCCCTTTTTTGTTTACCTTTCCTTTGGACTTGTCCAAAACTGAGAAAGGGACACCGAAATCTCCATTTTCCACAAATTCATTTGAATTTCACAATCTTGTGAGGCAGATATTGAAGGTGACATTGTCCTCCATTTATATATGAGAAAACTCTGTCTCATAAAGTTTATGCAAATTACTCATGGTCACACAGCTTGTTTTATCTAGTGGGATTTGAACTCAAGGCCTCTTGATTCCACTCCTGGTAAGTTTCACGGTACTTGTCTATGAAAAGAAAGTTTGTCTGTAAGACAGATAACACATTCTAGGAGGAACAGCAAAAGGAAACTAGGATTTTTAGCAAGAAAAAAGTGAATTTATGAGAGATATGAGGTAGGTAGGTATGTGTTCCTATAGTTTAGTTAATTTTTCCTTTATGCATTTAGAATTGAAGGTTTTTGGTGCATATAAGTTTAATATAGGTATTGGTTTGTTGTTTGGGGTTCTTTTCAGCACAATTTAGCTTCTTTGTTTTTTTATATTATATACCCTGGTAAAAAGGAAACAAAAAAGTATTTCAGAAATAGTTGCTCTTAATATGAGTAGCACTAAGAAAGGATGTAACATAGATAGTTAAAATAAGTGAACTCTGAAACTTGAATATAAAGAAATTGTTTTCCTAACATGGGCATATCTTATAAAATAAAGAGGTATTTCCTTTAAAGAATGAGTGAAAGAAACCATTTTTTATTGCAGATTTACTAAACTGATATCATTTCCAGACTGCTATCCTTTACTCACTGAATTGCCTATCCTTTATAGGCTTTAGCAGATTTCCCTCTTGGTGGGATTTTACGAGGAAAATTCTTACTCTAGTAAAGAATCTTAATGAAGAAACCTTGTTAATAATAAATAAAATGAGATGCAATATGAAAAAGTTATGATATTTGGGAAACTATTGTATTAGCTAAGTCAGGTCCATTATCATATTTTGTAGTTTGGTTGTTTATGTAGTGATATCTTATTTGGATTCCTTTCTCTTGAATTGCATTGCTGGATATTTAAAAACCATTATGTCCACCATACTTAGCTCTATAAGGTGAGTTGATTTGGAGTCAGAAGGTCTATGGGTTCCTTTAGTGTAGTTGTCTTTAACTCCAAGTTATTTTGTGGCCACCCACATGCCCACTGACCTTGGGTCTAAGTCATGATTGTCAATGACTCAAACATTTAGTGATCTTCACTTAGCCCAATTCAAGAAAAGTTATATGTGGAGGGATAACCAGTGTTACATCACTAGGGTATGGGTGGGTGAAAGAGGGAGTTTGGTGAAGGAACCAGAAAATGAAAAGTTCTATTCAAAGGATTCGTGACAGTTTTGTTGTTGTTATTCTTGTTGTGGTCAATGCAATTCCAGTTCCATCGTACCAATTATATTTAATGACTGAAATTAGCCTCTTAGAACAAGGGAAACAAACATATGTAGAGATTTTTTCTTCAATTCTTAAAATACTTCTGAAATACAAAATAAAAGTTGGGAAAGATTTTTAGGTAATGGCCATTCTGCATAAGAGTATTTAACTTTTGAATGACAGCTTCTGTGATGCACTTAAGACACACATACTGTGCCACTCCACTTAATAATGTCCATATATGGAACATGACCCTGCAAGAACTGATATCAAGATAGATATTTGATCCCAAGTGGGTAGTGTATTACTCAGTATGTTTAGATTGAACAGAATTTCTATAACATTGAATGACAGTATAGTAACAACAACAAACTTCAGGCTGACTGGAGGAGGGTTTTTTGCAGGATCCTTTGCCTTCAGTTGCTTGTTGTCAGAGTTAGAAGATGGCTTTCTATGATAAACTCAGAGGGTGGAACACTGGGGATTGAGGAAGTGTAGTTGGATGAGAAGAACACTGAACCTAGAGTCAGGAAAGCAGCATTCCATCTTGGTTTCAACTTCTGCTAGTTTTGTGATCCTAGGCAAGTCTCTGTGTATCTCTGTCTCTCAGTCTCTTTCTCTGTCTGTCTGTCTGTCTGTCTGTCTCTGTCTCTATCTGTCTATTTGTCTACTCTCTCTTTCTCTCTCTGTCTCTGTCTCTGTCTCTGTCTCTCTCTCTCTCCCTCTCTCATTCTTTCTCATTCCCTCTCCCTCTATCCCTATTCCCATTTCTCTCTTTCACACACACATTTATCTTATCTATTTCTATTATCCATATATCATTCTTATCTCATTCATCTCTAACATTATTTAAATTAGATAGTGATAAAGTTATAGCCACATTTATACACATATACACATGGTTATATATACATACAGTCAGATTCAGTGAAAAAGGGGAAAGACGAGAGAGCATACCACATGGAAGTTGTGAACACAGACCTAGAATTGATAATATGCTTGACTTCCCTGGGCACAAGGCAACATACATTTGTTAAGTACTACTATATACAAGGTACTATTTTTTGAATCAATAATACATAGATGATATGGAAAAAACCCTCAAGGACCTTTTTTTTTTCTTTTAAAAAGGATATTTATGGGGTGGTTAGGTGACACAGTGAATAGAGCACTGGCCCTGGAGTCAGAAGGACCTGAGTTCAAATCCAGCCTCAGATACTTACCACTTACTAGCCTTGTGACCTTGGGCAAGTCACTTAACCCCAACTGCTCGGCCTTACCCCCTCCAAAAATCAAGGAAGGATATTTGTGAAGCAGGAAAAACAAACACGGTTGTTACCAGGATTTCTCTCCTACATATGAAGCACATTCTCTCCTATATGCCACCTTGGTCCCTGGGGAAAGTGATGTCAGACTTAAAATTTTGACATTAATTGTTGTTGTTCTGATAGGTTCAACTGGAGGGTTGATCCCATTTGGGGTTTTCTAGTCAAAGATACTGGAGTAGTTTGCCATTTCCTTCTCCAGATCATTTTACAGATGAGGAAACTGAGGCAAACACGTGTAAGTGATTTCCTCAGGGTCACACAGCTAGTATGTGTCTGAGGTCAGAGTTGAACTCATGAAGATGAGTCTTTCTAACTCCAGGCCTGGGATTCTATCCACTGCATCACCTAGCTGCCCCTAGATGTTGATATTTTACATGTGGCTGATATGGGAATTTGTCTTCTTTGACCATATGTGTTTGTTAGTATGGTTTTTGTTTTCTTTTTCAGTGGAGGGGTGGGAGGGAAAGAAGGGAGGATTTTGTTTTTAAAAAAAAATTTCACTTAAGAATGAAACATAAGAAGCTATTTCCATTAGCCAAGCTGCATAAGAAGTTAACAGAGGCTAGACTAAAAGTGATCATCTTTTAAAACTCTTCTTAGAGCTATTTAAACTCTTCTCCGCACTCTTTGGTATCTATCCTCTCTTCTACTATTTTCCCTGGAATCTCTGAGTTCAGTTGGCACTAATTTTGGCCAGGAATTCATTTCAGATATTAGGTCTTATTCTAACCCTGCTTCCAGGCAAAAATCACCAGATTTTGTGGGTTTTCCCCCTCAAAATGGAAAAGGAGCTGAGTGATATTGTAACATTGGCCTCTTGTGTTCCTTTGTTGTATGAAAACAGTAATGTCGGGAAAGTATAGAGAAAAACCAAAAAGCCTAGTAATTTCTGTCATTAGATAACAACGCTAATAACCAGGTTCAGTTCCTGCCCTCAGGGATCTGACAATCTAGTCAGAGAGATGAAATACATAGAAGAATAATTAGAATACAGGAAGAATATGGTCCATCCTATGTGTGAGCAATAAATAATGCAAGTAACAGGAAAAATGCAGCATGACTTTTAATCCTCATTTGAAAGCAATTTATGGGAAAGAGTTTATTAAGCACCTACCATATGCCAAGCATTGGGATATAAAGACAAAAAAGAAATATTCTCTGTCTTCAAGGGGACAGATTACTATTGGGGGAAAACAGGTACTCAAATAAATACAAAGCATAGAATGTAATTTTTGACAAGGGTTTGGTGAAACTGTTATCTAGAAGGGATCAGGAAAGCCTTTATTTAGAAGTTGGTAGACAGCTAGGTGGCTCAGTGGATAGAGTGCCAGGTCTGGAGTCTGGAAGACTCATCTCCCTGATTTTAAATCTGGCCTCAGACACTTAATAGCAGTATGACCCTGGACAAATCAGTTAACCTTGTTTGCCTCAGTTTCTCATCTGTAAAATGAATTGGAGAAGGAAATAATAAACTATTCCAGTATCTTTGCCAAGAAAACCCCAAATGGGTTCACAAAGAGTCAGACATGGCTGAAAAATGACTGACAACAGTGACGATTGATCTGAATCTTGAGGTAAGCCAGCAACTCTAAGACATGAAGCAAAGAGAAAGTGCATTCCAGATATGGTAGACAGTGTATGAAAAGGCAGAGAAAAGGGGGATGGAATAATGCTCATAGGACATAACAGGGAGGTCAACTGGACTGGACCCTAGAGTATGTGAAAGGGAATAATATGCCCAGAAAACTAGACTGGAGACATACCGTGAAGGGCTTTAAATGCCAAACAGAGGAATTTATATTTTATTCTGCAAGCAATAGAGAAGCACTAGAGCTTTTTTGAGGAGGGGGATTAAATAGCATGACTTGCACTTAGAAATTGAGGACTATCACTTGGGGATGCTCTAACTACTGGGTCTGTCTCTGTCTTTGAATAATTTGTATTTTATGACCAAGTACTTGTATGTATCTATTTGTCCATGTTTCTGTTCTACTCTATTATGCATTTATTATTTAAAGTTCATTTGTATGCAAATATATGTATAAAACACAGGGAATCAACAGGAACTATTAGGGCAGCTAAGTGACTTACAGAAAGGTTAAATTAAAATGTGTTCTATGGAATGAACTTGAGTATTGATTGAACAGAAGATCAGAAGTTTAGAGGTTTAAAGCTGGAGTTATCTTTAAAGGTCCAGGCCAACACGATCATTTTACAGATGAGGAAACTGAGGCCCAGAGAGGCTAGGTAACTTGCCTAAGGCCACAAGGTTAGTTAAGTGGCTTAGCATCTTGGGTAATATTTGAACCAAGTTAAATATATATTTAAAAAATCTTCAAAGAGTTCCATGGAGGGAATATAGTTTTACACCAGTGATTTAAATATTAATTTTTGAATATCTATTTTTTTGCAAAAATATTGAAGATTTCATCAGGATTCATGAAAACATATATGTGTGGGTGTGTATGTACACACATAACTACGCACACATACATGTACACATAATATATATCTGTAACCTAAACATCAAGAGAATACTCTTTTTTTGGCTAGTTCAGAAACACGCAAGCTGTGTGTTGGGCATTTCAAAATTCATCCTCGTGAACAATCTCTGTCCACTTTCCACTAAAGCCTGGCATTGGGCATTTAACAATATCCTAGGAAGGAATTCAGATATCTTTTTTATGGAACATCTGGTACTTACTGATGACACGCATTAAAAATGGTTTTTCACCAAGTTGATGCCAAAACCTCGACACAGCAAGAATGCATTGCTTTTATCCGCTACTCACTCTGTGTTAATTCTGGTGCCCAAATAGTGGATTGTGCCCACTGTAGCATCTGTAAATGTAATGACCATAGCCATGAGATTTTGGAGATGAAAGCTAACTCAGACGTGTGAAGTATCAAGCTGAAATAACAGATTGGGGGGGGATAATTCAACAGGAATGACATATTAAACATGCAAATAGGTTTTACGTGGCCTGAAAACTGATCAGCAAAAACACAAATGCTTTTCTTTCATGTTCCAGAATATATTTTTTTCTCCTATTCAATTTCAGATGCCCCCAATGAAAATTCTGGAGTGCAAATAGATTGCATAAATCTCTTCTAGCATTTCTCTCTGATTTCACTAGTGAAAGAGAATAGGTTGTAACCAATTTTTATAAGCTGGCAAGACTCACTATGGGGCTCTAACTCTCTTGGGGGCTGCAGGAGGCTTCCAAGACTGCCAAAGAGCTCCAAACAGCTGTCTGGTGGTGGTCTCAGCAGGGCTTGTTATCACAGCCTCTTCCCTGGGACCATGTTAACTACTTCCTCCTACTATCACTGCTGCTCTCTCTCTCACCACTTTTCTCCATTATCACTTTCTTTCCCACCTGCCCCTCTCTGTTAACACCTCCTCTCTAGAGAGGAAAGAAGCCTTTCCCTACTCTTTCTTTTTTCTTTTCTTCTTACTTCTTCTTTGTCTCTTTTCCTTCTTCTCCTCTCATACTTTCCCTCTTCCTCTTCTTCCTCACCTTTTTTTCTTTTCTCCCCCTCTTTCTCCCCTTTTCATTACCTTCCATTATTCCTTCCTTTTGCCAGTCCTCCATCTTTTCCTCTTTCTGGCTGTACTTTTCAATCTCTCACTTCTCCTTTCTTCCCTTATCCTAGCTTTCTTCTTCTTTTTCCTCAATCAATCAACAAGCATTTATTAAGTGCCTACTCTATAACAGGCATGAGCTAGGTACAAGGGACATAAATACAAAGGATGAAACATTGCCTGATCTCAGAAGTTTACACTCTCTTTTCTTAGCCTTATTTTCCTCTTATTCTTCTTTCCCTCTCCCACTGCCAAGGCGATGGGAGGAAATTTAACAACAACAGTAGGCTTTATATAATATTTCTAATGATTTTATTATATTTAATCAATAGTATTAATAACATAGAGTTTTAAGATTTCCAAAAGGTACCTGGCCCCTTTGTGCCATTTAGACCCTCTCGAATGAAAACTACCCATACTTTCTGCTCCAGAGAAGGTTTACTTATAGTAGGTCAAATTTATCTTTGGCATTTGCCAGGTTCCCCTTGGATTTCTCTTTCCCTTTAAGGTGTTCTAGATTTTCCTTAGATACATTTTCCTTTAGATTTTCCTATATTCTGGAAAGTTTTTAACATACTAGTGGATAAACATTTTAGTAACTCCCAAGGCTATTTTCATACAAATAGACAAGGTGTTCAGATTTGAAAAGCCTTCTAGAATCAAAGAAATTAATTTGATGGTGGACAGACTGGTGGAAGAGATTTTGGGGGGAATGGTTTTGTCTGACACCTTTTAAATTACAGCACTTAAGAGAATATCTATTCCTAAGAAGATATGCCAAGTAAGAAGTAGTAAATGTTTTGATGTATCTGAAGGGATGTCATATAGAACAGAATGGGGAACAGCCTTGCTCTGCTCTGCTCCAGGAGGAAAAATTTAAAAGAAATTGGGAGTTATAAAAAGGCAGCTATCAGCTTGGTATAAGAAAGAAAATCTTTCTTACAATTAGAACTGTTCTCAAGTAGAATGGGCTATTTCAGGATCCCCAGTGCAATTGATCTTCAGACAGGGGCTGGCTGTGGTAGACACTGACCACAGTCTCCCTGCAAGCCCTGACTACAAAGGTGGAAAACATGCAAAGTCTCATTTGCTAAGACAGTCAACAACACAAGGGCAGTGGAGTTGCTAATATGTAAAAAAACAAGATGAGATAAAATAACTATGACCTATTGTACCTTGCAAGGCTGAAAGGATTGTTAAGAAGCATAAGCCAATGTTCGTTTTTATGATTATTTGGCATGAGGAGCCCCTTGAGTTTGGATAATTGTCTGACTGGTCATGAGGCTGATGCTTAGAAATCTACAATTGTGTCTTATCCCTGATTACTAGTAAGACTATCTGATTTTAATTTTGTACACATTTGTTTCCAAGCTGAAAACAAATAACTGTTAATTTTGTAGCTCAGAAGTTCCTTGAAATGGTAACTCTCTCAAACTCTTCAGTCTCCAAGATGTTTCCTTTATTTCTGGAGTTTTTTTTGTTCTGTTTTGTTTTTTTTTTAGACTTAGGCAGATGAGCAGTGACTTCAGGAGCCCATATGGCTTTCCAGGACTCCACAATTCTGAAATTATGGGATGCAGCAGTAACATAGCAAATGAGAATACATGCCGCTTAGGCATATATCCCTGCACAGAACCATAGACTCTGCCAATGGGGGCCCCACAGGGAGATTTTCCTAGCTTTGTGATGGCTATGAAGAGTCCTTAAATTCTGTTTCATGAAAACCTTGGCTGTCTCCTTCCCTCCTTTCAAAATGAAAGTCATTTGGAGCTGAACTCTATGACACAGCTATATATCTTTATCTTTCTTATCTATGCCTATATCTCAGTCTATATGCATATACAAATATGTAGATTTTGGTGGTTATTGTGTCATTTTCAGTTCTGGCTGACTCTTTGTGACACCATTTGGAGTTTTCTTGGCAAAGATACTAAAACAGTTTGCTATTTCCTTCTCCAGCTCATATTGCAGATGAGGAAACTGGAGCCACCAGAGTTAAGTGACTTGCCTAAGGTCACATAGCTAGGAAGTATCGGAGGCTGGATTTGAACTCATGAAGATAAGATTTTCTGACTTCAGGTCCAGCTCTCTATTGATTGAACCACTTACCTGCCCATATGTAGTATCTACATGTATGTATTATCCCCATTTTAGATATAAATAAAATGAGACTCAATGGAGTCTCTCTGGTTTCTCCGTGAAAACAGAATTAGTAGTTGTTAGAGTGATAATTAGTACCTGGGATCTCCTAACTTCGTGGAACACTCTCGCTCTTCTATCCTCTTTGTCTCAAGACTTACACTACCTCCGTCTGAATTCTTGTGGAATTTAAATAAGGCCATGTAAATACAGCACTGTTACAAGTCAACAATTAGTGTTGTTGTTAATGCCATTTGGTTTAGTACGACTCTGGCCTAGAGTTTAAATCTCCAAAAGATTCTAAAATATTTATACAGCATAAACAATTACATGGAAATTAACACTGTCTGGGAGGTTGTGAGGATCAAGTGAGATGATAATTGCAAAGTGCTTATCGCAGTTCCTGGCACATAGCAAACACTGTATAAGTCCCAGATATTATACAACACCCCACCTCTTGGCCCTGGGCATTTTCTCTGGTGGTCTCTTATGGCTGGAATACTCTTCCTTCTCATCTCCACCTACCAGCTTCCTTAAAGTCCCAACTAAAATTCCATATTCCATGGGAAGCTTTTTCCCAATCCCTCTTACTTCTAGTGCCTTCCCCTTTCAATTATAGGCTATTTATGCTATAAATAACTTGTTTGTACATATCTGTAAGTGGTTGTATCTCCTATTAGATTATAAACTCATTAAGGGCAGGGACTGTCCTTTGTCTCTTTTTGTACCTGCAGTACTTAGCACAGTGTCTGGCATAAAGTGTTAGTAAATGGTTACGGAGTGACTGACTGGCACTTAAAATGCCAGAGAAGCTGATGATAGGCTGATGTTTCAGAAAACTTTAACTACAGGTTTATTGTCATGGTAGTTGTTCATCTTACTTACCTGGCCTATGGAAGCCTACTTGCTAATTAGCATGATTAGCATATGGTAACATGGTATTCTGTCTTAGGAACCCCAAATACTTGTTTATATTGAGTGTATGAATGAATGAAAAAAATCTTTAGTATTACTGTGTGCTGAGCAGCTAGATGGCACCAGGCCTAGAGCCAGGAGTGTCGTTGGATGCTTAACTAGCTGTCTGACCCTGGGCAAGCCACTTAACCCTGTTTGCCTTAGCTTCCTCATCTGTAAAATGAGCTGGAGAAGAAAATGGAAAAGCACTCCAGTATCTTTGCCAGGAAAACTCCAGATGGGGTCATGAAGAGTTGGACATGACTGAACAACACCAAAAAATTTCTCTGTGTAAAGCAATATGCTAGAAAAGCAAGACAGTCCCTGGTCCCAGGGAGCATTTTAACATTTTAATGGGGGAGAAAACACAAGGAGGTTCTAGCTGTTAGATGGAAAAGTCCAGCAATCCTTAGATTGCATTGGCAAAGCAGAAGACAACACTTCTATTTTTTTAAATATCATTTCCCTTGAAGGGCGCCATCCCTTTCTAACACTAAACCATTTAACAAACCTCTCCTTCAGGAGCTGTGGCTGCTCAAGAAATAGGGGCTATGGGGCAGTTGTTAGGCAGCATCTCCACAAGGGGTGTTTCCTTGGACGATGGTTTCAGTGAAGCAGAGCTGGTGATTATACTGAACCAGCTAATTACTATAAAAAACTATCAAAAGCTACTTAGAAGCTAGTGATATTTAGTGGTGGCCTTAGATTGCAATGACCTGGGTTCTAGTAACCAGATGCACACTAACACTTAGCCTATCTCATCTTCTTTTTCCTCATGTGGGATCCTTCCACTGCTTCACAAGATTTTTGTGATGAAAGTGCCTTGTAAACCTTAAATACCAAAAGAGTTTAGGAGTTGATCAATCAGGAACAGCAAAGAGAGCATTACTTACTCTTGACAAATTCAAGTCATCTGGCCCAAATGGATTATGAAATTGGATACCAAGACAACTGGAAAATGACTGAACCATTCATAAGTGGTATTTGAGCTATTGTGATGAGAAGGATAATAGGACAGGAGAATCAATCAATCAATCAGCAAGTATTTATTAAGTGATTCCTCTACGCCAGTCACTGGGTTAAGTTTTAGGACTACAAAAAAGGTAAAAAAAAAAAAAAAAAAGGCCCAGCTCTTAAGAAGCCCGTAGTCTAATGGGGGAAACAACAAATAAAGAATTATGAACAAACAAACTAGACAAGATCAGTTGATGGCAGTCTAAGAGAGATGGCACTGTCATCGAGAGGACTGGGAATGGCTTCTTGCAGAAGGTGATACTTTAGGTCTTGAAGGAAACCAAGGAAAATTAAGAAGTGGAGTTAAGGAGGAAGAGAGTTCCAAGAATGGGGAAGAGCCAATTAAATTCCTTGGAGCTGGGAGATGGTGTGGGATAACCTGTCAGACAAACAGCAAGGAGGCCAGTGTCACAGGCTCACAGCATAGAGGAAAAGAGCAAATATCTCAATTTTCAAAAAAAGGGAAGGGAAGCTTTGTCAAATAGCAAATTATGAGCCATTAACTTGACCTTGAATCCTGAGAAAAGCCTAAAAATAGTATTGTTAATAGTAACCGCTGATAGAATTTTATAGGTGCTTTACAAATATTATCTCATTTTACCCTCAAAATGACTGTGAGTTAGGTGTTAGGATTATGTTAATTTTACAAATGAGGAAAGTGAGGCAGGCAAAGTTTAAATGACTTGCTCAAGGTCACTCAGTTCATAAGTGTCTAAAGCTGGATTTGAACCCAGATCTTCCTGACTACAGGTCCAGCTTCATTAACAATAGATCATGCAGACCAGCTTCATTTTCATTTTTCCATAGGGCTAATGAATTGATAGACATTGGAATATTCTTTTTTCTTCTTTTTTTATATATTTTTTTCTTTTTCAATTTTTAAAAAAATATTGTATTTTTCTAAGTAATTGATAATCAGTTTATTACTTAGATTAGTAAAAATCAATAAAGTTATGATCACTGGTCTCTCTCACTAACCAAAGACCATGGAGACTGTAAAATGCTTAAATACTTTGAAAAAGCTGGGGGGGGGGGGCCCTAGCAGGTGAAAATCAACCCTGGCTGGTGAATAATCAATGAAAGCAGGCTAAAATCCTTCAGCTCCTCAGGCTAAGCACTTGACTTGATCATGAGACTCAGCCACCTCCAGCAATCTGAGCAAAGGAATTGATCTCCACCCAGACCATTCATTGGAATATTCTAAATGTGGTTTAATAATATTTAAGCAAAGTTTTTGACCGAATATTCTGTGCTATTCTTGTGGAAAAGAGAAAGATGTGCATTTTGTAGGATCATTGATTTAGAACTGGAAAGGACATTAGAAGTCAATTAGTCAGTTAGAAATTGACAGGCTAAAACACTGGGCAAATTGAAAAAGATAATTTTAGTAGGGATAAATAAGAAGTCATAGACTTTGTTTCAAGAAATTGGCTTTACAAGTTCAAGATGGAGGAGATGCAGTTAGACAACAGTTTGAAAAAATGATCTATTTGTTTTAGTAGATGCCAAACTCAGTATTAGTCAATGGTAGGAAAACATGACAAAGAAGAGTCAAACAGTTTTGATCCGCTTTGAGATGGTATCCAGGTATAAGGAGAGCATAGTTCTGTTACTTACTTCTCAGGTCATACTATATTTGATATATTCTATTCAGTCCTGGGAATCACATTTTATAAATGACATTGACAAGCTTGAGAGCACTCAGAGAAGGCTGAGAAAAATGATGATGGCTCTTGAGACCAAGCCAATGAAAATAATTGGGGATGCATGCCATGAAGAAGAAAAGGCTTAGCAGAGACATGGTTAATGTGTTGACAAAGTTAACATATGGAAGATAGATTAGGTTTATTCTGTTTGGTTTAGGAAGATAGAATTGGGAGAAACAGGTAAACATTGCGAGGAGAATAGTTTAGGTTTGATAAGAAAAAAAATTTTCTAACAATTTTAGCAATCAAAAAGTAAAATGGATTAAATCAGGAAGTTGTGGGTTCCCCATCATGAGAAGTCCTCAAACAAAAGATAACGACTACTTGTATTCATGTGTTATAGTTGAACTCTCTTTTGGATTTGGGTTGGACTGACTGTCATCTGTAACATGATCTGGAGAAGAAAATGGCAAACTACTCCAATTATGTTTGCCAAGAAAACTCCAAATGAGATCATGAAAAGTGGTACGTGACTGAACAACAAAAATTATTTAGCAGCTAGGTGGTATAGTAAGTAGAGCACGGGGATAGAATCAAGAAGACTCACTTTCATGAGTTCAAATGCAGTCTCAGATATTTACTTAATAGTTGTGTGACCCTAGGCAAATGACTTAACCCCGTTTGCCTCAGTTTCTCATCTGTAAAATGAGCTGGAGAAGGAAATGGCAAACCACTTCAGTATCTTGACGAGAAAACTCCAAAATGGGGTCATGGAGAGTCAGACACAAATGAAAAATTGGCATATGAGATCTCTTTTAACTTTGAATTTCTGGGATTATATTATATGAATATGGTGGTGGTGGTGGTGGTGGTAGTAGTAGGAGTAGGAGTAGCAGTAACAATAGTAGTAACAGTAGCAGCAATAGTAAAAACAAGTCAGTTTAACATTAAAGCAGAGATGTTTTCTTTATTTTTACAAGGATAATTATTTTAATAACCATAAAGATAACAATCATTTAAGTAGTCTGTTAAGATTTACTAAGTGGAATTTCATATGTATATATGTATGTATATATGTATATGTGTGTGTGTGTGCATGTGTGTGTATACATATATTCACACATATACATATATACAATGTTTCCAAAGCACTTTAATGAATTATCTAGTGTTTACCTTAAGAAATAGCCTTGATTTACCCTTCAAACAGGCCAATTTTTGTATTTACCTAACAGATTTTACTTTGACTAAAAGGCCTTGACACATGAAATTGCATTTGGATGTCCCAAGTATGTCTGAATTTCACGCTGGTGTTTCAAATTGGAGGAAATCAGTTCGCACTTGCATTAGAAGCACCTCTGTCCAAGTAAAGCCTTTTTAAACAAATACCATTTAACCTTTAGAACTAAAGTACAAACAGAAGGAGGATTGCTGTATTTGCTAATTGTTCTTCCCTGCTGTGGATACTAGCAGGCCTTCAGTCTTTACAGAGTATGGAGAATATCCACAAAGAGAATAATTAAAACAATACCTAGAAATATTAGATTAAAAACAGCCAGGTCATTTTTAGATCACTAGCTACTTGTAATGTTTCTTATTTCATCCTTTGTCATACTTTTTAAGCCCTGAAAATATTTTACCCAGTATACAATAATCGGAAGATATAATCACTTTAAGGAAGTATATCTATAAAAGAAGTAGGTTTTAGAAGAAATGAAAATTTTCCATCTGAATGCAAATTTTTTTCATTTATAATGATAGAAGTGGATTTTAAAAAATAATAAAGGGTTTTCCTAATAAAATTCATTAGATGACTGTGTGTTGGATACAGAAGATTTGACTTAAATCTACATATATAAATAGAGTATAAGAGATCTTAACTGGAACTTTTAGAAGTGCCTTATCATGGATTCAGGGAATTTCATTCTGTTTATACAGTACTGTGAATTATAATTTATACTTATCAGGGCATAAGAGACTATCTCTCTTTGTAACAATGGCTTTTCTTCAAGCCCATCACCTTTTGTAAAAGCTTTCTTTGGGGGCATTTGTAAGATGCACAATTACTGAAAATTCTTCCACAGGAAAGTCTGATTTTTCACACTTTTCATTAGACTTCAATTTTACTTGCTTCAAAAATTTTATCTTAATAAAATATATTTATTTTATCTGTTAACTGGTTAATAAGAGATCCTGTGTTTCCAAATCTTGGAACCCTTTTTAGTTTAGTTTAATTTGGATGTACTTTAATAAATTCAATGGCCAAATTAGTCTTTAAAAAAAGTTACCAGTCAATGTGTGGTGTATTGTAAAGTATTGAATTTGTAGATAGAGAAGCTGGGTTCAAATTGATCTCTTTTCCTTTTTGCCTGGGTAATCTTGGATAAATCAATTTTCCAATCTGGACGTTAGTTCCCTCATAGGTAAAATGAAAAAGTTGGTCCTGATGACATCTAAGGTCTAAATCTATGAACCTATGTAATATACAGGAACTCAAGTCTTCCTTTCCTCTGCCTTTTTGAATCCTTAGCTTTGTTCAAGGTCTACTTTCAGATACTATTTTCTGTGGGAAGATTTTCTTGATTCTCTTAGTCATGAGTATTATTTCTCTCCCCAGATTATGCCATATTTACTTGGATGTTAACAGGTTAAAAGCCTTAATAATTTAAGTTCCTTGAAGGTAAAGAGTTTTTACTTATTTGTTTCAAACTTGTAAGTCTAGAATCCAGGATAGTGTATTACAAACACCACCATTTAATAAAGGCTTCTCTGTTCTCATCAATACAATGATCCAAGGCAATCCAAAAGGACCAATGATGTAGCATATTATTCACTTCCAGAGAAAGAACTGATATTGACTGAATATCCATTAAAGCACGCTATTTTTACTTTCTTTTGTTTTTTTCTTTAATTCAAACCTTCTTGTATAAAATAACTAATATGAAAATGTTTTACGTAATTGCACATATATAACCTATGTCTGATTGGTTACCATCTCAGTGAGGGGGAAGAGGAGGGAAGGAGGGATAGAATTTGGAACTCAAAACTATAAATAAAAATGTTAAAAATTAAAAAAATAAAGGCTTCTTGTTGATTAGATTGATCACAAAGTCTGAACAGCCCACTAAACTTCCTTTATCTCCCTTTTTCAAATTAGGCATAATGCTTGTGTGTGTGTGTGTGTGTGTGTGTGTGTGTGTGTGTGTGTGTGTGGAGTGACCATGCACATTATAGCACTTCACATCTTTGATCCAGGGTACACAGACACCCATTTACTCCAACCTACTTGCACTTTGGCAGGTCTAAGTTCACAGAGAAGGACCACAACCAACTTTCAATATTCAGATTTTCATGGAGTTCTAGTGGTAACTGTATTTTGAAAGGCTTCAGTCTCTCTGCATTCTACGTTAGCTTCTGAGCCCCTACTGATGCATTTCCATTTACACAAACCAGCTACTCACAAGGATGGCATTTTTAGATTTAAATATAACAATTTACTTAACAATAAGAGAAGAGAAATAATAAAAATAATGGCATACATATATTAAAGCAAATGAAAGAATTACATATGTATGCATACATACATAGATATATATACGTACATGTATATATATCTGTATATACGTGTACGTACACACCCACTCACACAAATATAATCAAAATACATGTTTAAACCTGAGTCGTAATTTCCCATCATTTTACTTAGTACCTGCTAGGAATAGTTGGGAGACACTTATAGAAATCTTCTAAGGAAAAATATGAGTGAGGAAAAACCCTTGTGCTTAGAACAATTTACAATTCTGAACTGTAATCCTTGGTGCTATGTTGTTGTCTTGGGAACTTTCCATAAAACTTCCTTGTTGAACATAATGTCTGCATTGAACAAATGCTCCCACTATTAAGCTGAATTGATTTGCATTGTGCTTGACTAACATCTCATTAGGTACAATGTCTCAGTCTATCTAGTTGATCCCTTGGGTAACTTTTCTGATTCTTTACTTCCAAGCTGTTTCTATGCTCAGCTGGAATTACTCAGCAACAACTAGAGTATCCACCACTTCTAGTTTCAAACCTAGTAAATGCCGCTCTGAAATCTCCCACCCCCCAACCGCCCAGTTTATTTTTCTGTGTTTAGACTTTGGGTCCTTCTTAGGAAGGACCTCAGTTTAGCTTATGGTTTGCAACCAAATTATCATCTTCTGTCTATAATTATGTAAATTCTATTTACATCATGACCATAGAATAGTTCTGTTATCCATATCACTCCAGCCTGTCCATTCAAAATGAACAATTGTTTCAGAATTCTCAGTTGAAGTAACTGCTTCAGTAGATGTTTCTGTTAGAATTTTGAGCAGTCATAGGCCAGACAAATAAAATGTTCAAGCAAATTTAACTTAGCAATAAACTCTTCCTTATGACAAGGAAGTACCTTAAAGGCACAATACCTTACATAAGAAATGTGAAAGTAACAAGTCAATGGCTGTAAAGAAAATAAATGGAATATTAAGATTGTGTAAAAGAGATGCTTCTAATGTGTCTGTCTCTATTATTAATACTTTGGCAACGTTGGTACTGGATCTAAGATTTTAGCCAGCAGAACCAAAATACTACAGTCTCATCTACTATTTTTAATTCCAGAACCACCTCTTGTCTTCTCTAATGCTGATAAGTTCTGAAATATCATGAACTTTTAGGATCACTTCTAGATATGGAAAAATGGAGTATTTCTCCATTAATCATTTGACTCAGTTTATTAGGGCTCCTCCATTTCAGTTGAATGCTCTGAGTATGCAAGGCTACTGAATTACATCTGCTATGTTATTGGTGGGGTACCTTGGACATCCAGTATACCAAAGGTGTCCCTGACCAGCACATAGTAGCTAAGGATACAGTGTGTATACCATAATGCCACCTCTCAAAGTGGTGTGATAGTGAATTTTGAGGGCTACCACCTTTGAACTCATCATTCAGAAAATGGCAACTTTTAGAGTATGACTGGAAATTATTGACTACCAGAACTCTAACTATGATATAATATATAATACACTGCTAAGGAACAACTGGGCATTGTGGCTAGACTTCTGGCCTTAAAATCAGGAAGATCTAGTGTCAATTACTGCCTCAGACACTTACTACTTGTGTGACCCTGGGAAAAAATCACATAAACTCTCTATGTTTAGGATTAATCTACAAAGTAGTATACAGGATGAATTCTTCATTGGTGGAGGGAGTTCTCATAGAATTTCCCTACATTGGCAAAATCATAGCTATTACATATCTTACATATGCTTATATAAGTGCCTGATTTTTCACCAATAGAATGTAAGCTCCCTGAGGGCAAGAACTGTTTTATTTTTTTATCTTAGTATCATTCCCACCCCTCACGCCCACCCCCAGGCCTACACAATGATTGGCACATGGTATGTGTTGATTGATTGGAAGACCGTTAGCATTCCTGTGTGTGCTGTTAAATCTTGGGAGTGAGGGTGTGAGTAAATAAGGAAATATTTCAACAGTATTATTGAACATCCTGTGCATTCTTTATTACACAGCTTTTTCTTGTGCAATGTGTTTTATACTTAGATAAATTGAAATGTTTGACTATAGAAAAATTGCTTCTGGAAACTCAAAAATGGAAGAATAGGAGAAATAGATTTATATTGAATCACAGATTTTGAGAATTAGAAGAAAGATCAGCGGGTACTTAGTCCAAATCTTACATGTGTGTAATTCCTACTAAAATAAAACCAATAGCCTCTGCTTGAATATTTCAGGGAATCTATGCCTCAAGAAAGCAAGATAATAAGTATATACAGAAGATGATGGGGGTAGTACAAACATACTGGGAACAGTGGGTCAAAACCAATAATTTTCTACATTAAAAAGATGACTTTTTCAGTTGTTTTCATTCCAAAACTTTGAAAAAATGTTCATTTTTCATTAAAAAACCTGAACACATGTCTAACCTTAATTAACAAGAAAACAAATGGAAAACTGAAATGCTTTTTGGAAATGCCTTCGCATCTTCTGAATAAGCCTGTGTTTATGGTTCAAAGAAAGATAGATGTGGGACTCACTATGCCATGCAAATCTGAGAGTCTGGGGAGAGCAAAGAAGGATTTTGTTAAGGTTAGCTAGGAAGCCATGTGGAAAATCTGTGTGTTCTGCAACACTGACAACTGTATTAACCTCTGTTTTAGCCCAAGTAAGTTTGAAACAAAACTTTTGTTAAATTGCTATATCTTTGTTTTCTCAGCTACAGTGAATGTATGTGTGTGGCATTGGTCAACGCAGCAGTTCAAAGCTAAGTGATGCTTACACCAGTCTCCAGTATGCTTCAGCAATTTTTCACTCAGATGGACAGCATATAATTTTCAGCTATCCCAGGGCAATAGTAACTTGCACGCCCTCATTTTTTATGATTTGTTCAAAGCTTTTTTGATGAATATGTACATTATATATGGTTGAGCTATAGCTGCCCATTTGCCATCTGACACTTCTTTCTCCTTTTATTTGGGCTGCTTGGAGGTGCTTACTAGGGAAGAGGTGGCCATGTGGGACCAACCACATTGGAAAATGGAAATAAAGGCAGTTTAATGGATGTCAAACAAGGGAAAGGATATATGTAGGAAGAAAGTGTTATATACTTCCCCTGAGGAAAAGATAACACAAATTGAATGGGTATGAGCCAACTATTTCTCCATGAATAAGACTTTTAGTTATTAGCCCTATGAGTCAGGGACTCTAAACAAAGTTTTCCATACACTCAAAAGGTTATTTCTGAAGGAGCCTGACCTTCCAAAACTAATGAGTGATGAAGCATGGACTCAACAGCATAGTGGGTACTGGAAAGGTTTTTCTTCTTCATTTAGCCAATTTATGACATTTCTATAAATTTATTTCTGTCTTTTGAAAACTGCAGAATTCCATTTACATGGGCACACATAAATGTGTTATGGAACATAGGAAGGAGGTGCTCAGGATTCTTTTTTATGATTATTTATAATTCAACTGAAATGCTATAATAGTAATGAAATTTGAAGATCCCTCTGTATTGCTAAGCTAAGAAGTACTTAGCACTTAGTTTCAAATTAAGCCTCTGTTAAAGAAACAGAAGGTATGAACCCTTGTTGCTGACATAAACAAGAACTGCTGAACAGGGAGAAGCTATATTGTATTTAAGGAAGAGCACAAGCTGGACAGTCAGAACTTCTTGGGATAAGCATCATGGAGGCAGGGCAGCTGCTGCTGGACTGAAGACTGAACTAAGAATTGAGAAGAACTGAGAAGAGGAATGAGAATTGAGAAGTGAGACAGAATTTCTTGGAGGAAGCCACATGGAGGCTGGATAAAGTGATTTTGATTTTAAGAACAGAGCTTATGGTGCTGACGACTTCCAAGGGCCAGTCAGAGCTGCTGAGGATTTCTGAGGGCCAGCCAGAGTTGCAGAAGACTGAGGAAGCATGACCGTGATGCCGGTACATTGTACAAATGTTGTTGTGACTTTGTTAACATGTACAAATGTTTTTGTGGCTTTGTTAAGCCTTCTCTTTCCAGGGACAGAGACTGTGAAGGATTTGAGATGGACTAGACACTGTGAGCTTCAATGTGGAGCAGAAACTGCATGGAAGGCTGGACAAGGAACCAGGAGCTGTCTGCCTTTGAATCCAGGTGACTGTTTGGTGGATTCATATAGGAGCTACCTGCCTCAAGTCAAGATGAAAAAAACTCTCTGTGAATACTGAGTAGTGACTGATATAATTGTAACTTACTTGTGACCTAGTGGTGGATGGCCTGTGTATTTTCCACTACCCCTTAAGAGAGTACTGAGTAGTGACTGATATTGTAACTTAATTGCACCCCATGGGTGGAGAACTTTGACTATTGTACTTTCTTGACTCCTTAAGGATGAGTGAATTCAGGATTAAGGAGGCTCTCCTCCTTAAGATTGATTGAATTAAGGACTTAACTAAATGACTGATTGTTTAAATGAATGCACCTTTTTAAAAAGAGAACCATTGAATGACTGAATTACTAAATGATTGTACTTTGTTTAAAACTATGTGACCACTTTGGTGAAAATTATGTGGCCATTTTAGTGATAAGTTGGTGAGTTGTGACATGGTGAATGCTGGAATTTGATTTTCTGTGATAAGTTGTAACATTGTGAATGCTGTACCTTGATTTTCTATGACTGTTTTGCTCTGATTTGTTATTGAGTAAATAGAGAGCTCACTATACTATGTAATCAAAACTTGAAAGCTGTTCACAGAGCAGACTTCTGGAAAGCTGCTTGTGCTTGCCTTTACAAATGCTTCTAATGTTTACATGCTTTCTTATCTATTTCATGAAATACTCCTGCTGAAAAAACAGTTGATATCTTTTTAGTGATATAGGATGTTTGCCTTTGATTCAAAAGAATGTTTTAAAAATGTGTTTTCTGCCATTTTGTTCACCCCTCATCTAGAATCGTGGTTGGCAGCCTACCTCATGCTTATTGGTGGAATGAGTGGTCATTTTTGTCCCATAATTTTTGACTCACGCAAAATTATATAGTTGAGAAAATTTATCATTGTTATCTCTCAATGACCTCATTGTTATTTCTTTTCTCTCTTTTGTTATTGCCTTTTAATGAGACATCCTCCCAAAACACTACCACCCTAATCCATTCAGAGCCTTATCCTATATCCCATTCTTTTTCTTCATTAGCAGGGCCATTAAAATATCTTAAGGTATACCCTTTCCCAGGGTATTTGCATTCTAAAAGGAATCAAGATGATGGGAAAACCATAAAGACCCAAAGTAATCATACCATAAGGGTGCAATGAAAGGCTGATGCTGTAGAGCATGGAATTCTTACTTTGCCTAAGCCTGGCCTTAGGATGGCTGCTAGAGTTTTAAAACAACTGTGTTCTTAGTTTTCAGGACATCTCTTTCCACTCTAGATTGCCTTCTACTATAGAAATCCATTTCTTCTTTTTATACTTTCATTTGTAAAGAGTATAAAATATCTTGGCTATACTTCAAGGCTATCCGGTCACCCTGCTGAGTTCCTGTTTTTCTTCAGTGCTAAATAAACTCTATTCTTATGCCATTTCCTCAGAAGTCCTATTTTCTAGCCTCGAAATCGCTTTCCTTGAAACGGCCTCCAAGTTGCCCATACTTCTCAAGCTGTGGATTCAATACCTAGACAGAATACCATGGCACTATATCTTCTATGGAGCTCACTTGGAGACTCTCAGGGATTCTAGAGGACTGGGGTTCTAGAGCATGCTGAATGCAATTTAACAGTGGGATGTAGTGGCCAAAAAGTCTAATATGATTGCCCTAGTCAACCAATGCTAGCAGCTTCCTGTTGTCTCTAGAAAGAATAAAATTTTATTTCCTATGTTTAATTTGTAAAGCCACTACCTAGAACCAGTGAAATTTTGTAGCCTGTTTTGACATCAATTCACTTCCTGTACTCAGTGACCTAGTCAAATTGGTTTCTCTATTTTCTTTATTCAAAAGTCATCTCCATGCCTTTGAACTGACTGTCGCCCATGCCCAGAATTATTTAAGACTGCATTAACAAAAGTAGAGGGTATTGAATGAAAGAGTTTATCATTCTTCTCTACTCTATTTTGTGAGAATATACTAGGAATACTGGGGTCAATTCTGTGCACTATACCCTAGGAAAGACATCGAGAAGCTACAGGATGTTCAGGGGAAAGTAACCAGTAAGCTGAGGACTTAAACTGATTGAACATGCAGGATTGTGGGTATTTAAACTGGATAAGTGAAGACAAAAGCTACGACTAGAAACAATGGGTGTATGTGGTGGGATAGAGTGGTGGAGTAGGCTTATGGCTAGATTTATTTTTAATGTAAGGGAGAAAATTCTCACAATTAGAAATGCATGGAATCTGAAGGGGTTGTCATAACAATTTTTCAAGTAGCATCTAGATCGCAATTTAACTAGGATGTAGGGAAAGGGTTGGGGATGGGGACAAGGTGTCTTGTAATGGTTTTATTAGTTGATCTCAAAGGTCCTTTAAAATGCTAAGATTTATAACTCATGTAATAATATGACTAAAGTGGAGAATTGTAATATTTCTCTATTTTTTAGTGACTATATACCTTTCTCTACCTTTAGCACGTAATTCCCTTCCTTCAATAGCAAGGATGCCACAAGTGAAATGTTTACCAAATTAACCCTCTTTATATATTAAATGCTGAGTGATGTTGTCAAAAGCAATATTGACATTATGTTTCAGATTCTTATTCAACTCCCTTTACCTCTTATCTAATTTTCAATTATACTTGGCCATACACAATCATTTTTGCATCTAGGATTTGTATTTCTTGAGGCTCTTCTCAAAAGGTTCTACCCTGAATTTAGTACCTTTGAAACATCTTGCAATTCCCCCCTGTTTGCCCAGCATTTTCTCACCTCACTCAGTTTTCTTTAAACTTTAATCCCATCTTCCAATGGGCAAACCATACCTCCTGACAAGATGTCATCCTTAAACTTAATAAGCAGGCTCTCAGTTCCATCATCCAGGTCCTTGATGACATGTTAAACAGTCCTGGGCCCTAGTACCTACTGCTGTGGAACACAACTAGTTAGTCCCCCTAGGTTAACATAGTTATGCATAAATAATAAATAAGGTTTCTCTAATGCTCAACCACAGCTTTCACAGACTTGGAAATGAAACATCCAATTCCCAAACCATTTGCTGAACTTGGATGTCTTCATGTAACTTGAGTAACAGCCAATTAGACTGAAAGCTGATGAATGTCTTTGGGTACTGCTGTAATGAGATAGTAGAGTTGGGGGGGGGAGTGAATTCATGAAAGGTGACAGACTTCTATACGGGATAGGTACAGTGTAGTTATTCTTCCCCAAACCATGCCTTTGGAACATACTCAACTCTGTTTTCTAAGGGTTGCCTTTATCTCTGTGGTAGATTCTCACACTTTATCTTTTATGATAATGGCAAAACCTACTTGCTTGTCATGGTATAAACAGCACCAGAATTGCCCTTAGGGCATCTGGGCTCACATCCCAGCTCTACCACTGATTACTTATGTGACTTTGTACAAGTCATTTAATATTTTAAGCCTTGGGTGCTTATTAGTGAAATAAAGGGATGGACTAGATGATTCCTTAGGTCCTTCTAGTTCTAAATCTAAGATTTTAGACTTCTTCTGTTTGAAACCAAAGGGATGAACTAGGAACAATAGGTAGGAAGTTTCAGAGAGGCAGATTCAAGCTTCATATAAGGACAAACATCATAACCGTATAAGTACTTGTGGAGTAAAATGGATTATCTTATTTTTTCCTTAGTTGGGGTCTTCATCTGGAAGCTGACTGATATCTCATCTTCAATAATATAGAAGGAATTATTGTTCTTGTTCAGGTATGGATCAAACTCGATGGCCTCTGAAAGCTTTTGAAAAGGGAGACCTTTTAGGGAATGCATAGTTTTCATGAAGCATTATAGGAGAGACTACTAGAGGACTTAATATGTATGGACTAGGCATGAGTTTGTAGCTAAACTTGGTACTAGTGAGAACACAAGAGTATAATGTAAAGTGTAGAATGGGCCTTCATGACTGTATAGGTAAACATGGACCATAAAGATGAAGGAAGCAGGAGGAGAAGAGATGATTTGGAGGTTCATTTAGAAATGGGAGAAAGGGAGTACCAAACGGGAAGATGTGCTTATTGGAGTAGTCTATATAATTTATTATCTCCATTGTTTTATTGGAATATCAGTGTGGTGATGTTCTTGTGTCGTTTTTTTGTCACTAGACCTGGGATTTGGCTTAATGGTGTCTATACTTCATCAACTCCGTGACGCAGACTCAATGTTCTAACTCAATCAGTTTCTTTACTGTTCTCTACATCTTCCCTTATTTCAATATTCTGTTGTTTAGCTCATTCTGGTTCCCCTTATAAGAATGAACTTTCCCCTCTGATTCACTAACTGAAACTCTTTGCTTCTTTCAAGGTCATTTTTAACTTCACCTTCCCCCAGGGTTCTGAGTTAACTCAGCACTTGACTTAATTTTTATTGTTATCTGCTAATTTAAAATTTTAATTAACATTTTTATATTACCTTCATTTTCCCATATTTTTCTCTCAGAAATATTATCCCTTGTGATTAGAAAAAAGAATCATTTAGCGGAAGGAGCCCATATAGTAACCAGTTTGACATTAGATTCAGTTTTTCTCTTTCAGAATCCACAGCATCTTGCAAAGAAGGAAGGCAGGTGCTTCCTGTTATGTCTTCTCTGTAGACAAACCAGGTGATCATCATTTTATAGCACTGAGTTTTGATTTCATTATTGCTATTCTTTTCACTGACGTCACAGCCATTTCATATATTATTTGCCTTGTGTTTACATTCTTTTCTATAAGTTACTATATCTTGCTGTCTCTCTGAAAACATATTTATCTCATAGTGTAGCAATATCCCACTACCCTCCCGTACCACACTTTGTTCATTCATTTTCCAACTGATGGGGGCTTTCTTTATGCACAGTTCTTTGCTATTACAAAAAAGGACAGTCAACTTCAAAAGACTCATGTTGGAAAGAGATGTCTATATTCAGAGAAAGAGCTAGAAAGAACAGAGTTTGAATGCAGACTGAAGCAAGCTACCTGTTCTCTTTCTTTTTCTTGTTTGGTTTTTCTTCCTCTTTCCCATGGTCCATTCCATCAGTTACAATCCTCCTTTATAACGTGACTAATGTCTGATGTGAAAATATTTGCAGATCCTATACTTGATTGCGTGCTGCCATGGTTGCGGGGAGTGGGGGGGGAGAGGGAGGGACAGGAAATTTGAAACTCAAGGGATTGTGGAACTGAATCTTGTAAACTAAAAGTAAACAAACAAATTAATAAAGACAAAAAAAGTAAAAGAAAAAAGACAGTCTTCAATTTTGTAGCTTCCTGTGTTATTCTCTGGTTGTTTCTTGAAGACACATCTTTACCTGATAAGAACATAAATTCCTCAAGTGCAGGGATTATTTCCTTAACTTTTAGCATAGAACTGGGGATACCCCAAGCACTCAACAAGTGTTGGATTTATGGAAGGATAAACACATTTCATTCTTGCTAAATTTCAAAGTGGAACAGAAATGGAAATAGATGGAAACTCTGACATTCATCAACTAACATTTACCACTTCACATTGCATGAATGCAGCTGAATCTTTAAAATCTTTAAAAATCTTTAAAATCTTTAATCTTTAAATCTTTAAAAAGATTCAAATTCAAATGACATTAAAAGGAGTCTGCTATTTGCCTAATCACGTGGTCCAGATAGGGAAGTGACTTGCCCATTGCCACACAGCAGCAGAGCCACTGAGATAAGATAGTCTCTGCCCTCACCTAATTTGTACTTGAATGTTGACCAATTAATAAACATTTAAGCACTTACTATATGGCAGACACTAAGGTTAAGTACTGGGTTCGCAAAGAAAAAGTAAAATTCAGTCCTATCCTTGAGGAATCTACATTCTACTGGAGGAGACCACATATGCATAAATTTGTACCACCAGTATAAATGTAGAGGAGGTGAAAGGTATTAATGAACAGTATGGTAGACCAAAAAAGGACATGGCAGTTGAACTGAATCTTAAAGGAAGCCAAAGCTTCCAGAAGGCAGAATTGAGTAAGGATAGCATTAAAGGCCTGGGTGCAGTCAGTGAAAAGGTAAAGAAATGACAGAGCATCTTAGCTGAGCAGGAACAAGGCGGTCTTTATGACTGTAGTGAGAATGCCTGGAGATGTTTTTTCCTTCCAAGCCCTGCTCCTAGAGCCTGGTTCTTCCCTCAGCCCATGGGTCTGCTTTGCTTGGGACCATCCAACCATCCTTCAGGTCTTCTCAGCTTAGGAGACCCTTCTGTAATATTGCTGCTCTTCCCATACTCCCTTCTTCCATTGGTGAGTTCCTGCTGGAATTTCTACTTTGGGGAGGGGTTTAGGCTTGCATTCATTTCCCTTCAGGCCCAGTTCCTGGCTTTAGGACTTTAAAACCTTGCTGTGTGTTCCATGCCTCCCTCCCCAACTGTTCAACTGCCTTTTGTTATGTTGTAGTCTACCATTAGAATGTAAGCTCTCTGAGGGCAGGGACTCCTTTTTTTTGCTTGTATTGGTATCTGCAAGGCTTTGTCAGGAAAAGTAATTGTGTAACCTATATCAGATTGTTTGTTGTCTTGGAGAGTGAAGAGGGGAGGGAGGGAGCGAGAGAGAAAAATTTGCATCTTAAAATTTTACAAAAATGAATGTGGAAAACTATCTTCATATGTAATTGGAAAAAAATGCTATTAAGGAAAAGAAAGATAAATGCTTGTTTCCTTCCTACCTCATCTCCTGGAGTAATCATAGAACCTATAGATAGATAGATAGATAGATAGAGAGATAGGTAGATAGATAGATAGAGATAGAGAGAGAAGATATAGATATATCTATATTCAGAAATAGATGTGGAGATATCTATATCTAGGTAAGTGTGCATATATCTAAATATATAAACTAATATACATAAACACATATTGTATATACACAAAATATAGATAATCATATAACCCTTTATGCAGTTATATTATGGCATGAATCACAGAATGTAGGGCTGGAAGGGCCCTCAATGGCCATCAAGTCCAAAGTGCCCAAAAGGAATCCCCAGTAGAACACCCAATAAGTGGACATCTAGCATCTGCTTGAAGACCTTCAAGTTCAGGGAGCTGACCACTGCTGCGGGGGGGGGTCCGGGGGAGGGGGTGGGGGAAATGCCATTTTAGGACAGTTCTAATGTTAGGAAGATTTTCCTGATATCCAGTGAATAATTGGCCTCTTTGCAACTTTAATCCACTGCCTCTTGATCCAAACAGGACTGGTCATATCCCTCATGCACACTGCAGTCCTTCCATGGCAGTGGATGGAGTGCTGGGTTTAGATTTAGTATTCCCTTAAGTTCAAATCTTGAGTCAGACAAGTATTAGCCATGAGACCCTGGGCAGGTCACTTCCATTTATCTCAGTTTCCTCATCTGCATAAAGAGGAGTAATAATAGCACCTACCTTGCAGGGTTGTTGTGAGGATCAAATGTGCGATAACAATTGTAAATCACTTAGCACAGTGTCTGTCACAGAATTAAAACTATATAAATGTCAGTAGTATTATTATTCTTATTCTGTTCTTACAGGTCTAGGCAATCTATTCCTAGTGGTCAGTGATGAAAATAAAATGTAAGGAAAATGGATACTTAAGAGATAGGGCAGAGTGAAGTTTAATTGGAGAATTTGAGCCAGGGAAAAGCTGGTTAAATGCACTACTGTGCTTCCCATATTGAGTCTCTAATCCCACCTTCCAAAGAGAAGTTTATTCTCTTTTTGCCTAGGGGATCAAATATTTGTTAACAGGATCTGAAATCTGAACTTGAGTAATTGCTAAATGTTTTAACCCATATGTTAATGTATCCGACACCAACCTTGTAAAACTTGTCCACTCATCACAAGTCCTCAAGGAAATTGTTGAAAATGAAGGACAAGTCACCATAAAATTCTCAAGTGGTGTTTCAAGGAAAGAGAGGTTAGGAAGAATGTATTCCACAAATGGCTGGACATGTGCTAATGGAAAGTTTACTAGGATCTGGCATATTTGACATGCTAGACTTCTAAAGCCTTGCCATACACTTGGGAACCATTCCTGCTCTAAGGATGGGATCTTGTCACTGGTATTCCCTTTGATTATAAATGACCAATGTTATGTCCTTGAAGGGTCAGAAGGTGTTCCAGGTACCCTCTAAGAAGGGAGCAGTTCTTGCTATACAACTGCAGTTGGGGCTGTTCTGAGGGGCTTGTTTATCATTAATTAACTTGAATTCAGAGATTTGTTCCAACTAAATATTTTGCCATCTTATTAAATTTGGATTACCCAAGGGTCAGCTTTTTGCCCATAACCCTTTGTTCAAGTTTTTCCTTAAAGTCAGAGTGATTCAAGGAAAGTTATAAAACCTATGATGTTGTGGATTTCCAGTCAAGAGGCTTGGTTCTAGTTCTAGCCAGTCATTTCCTAGTTGTGCAACCTTGACTAAACCCCACCCTCTGAATTTCAAATTCCAGATCTGTTAAATGGGGTCAATAATCAACGTGCTACTTACCTCAAAAAGTTATAGGGAGGAAAATTATTTGTCAACCTTAAAGTACTGTTGAAATGAATGGTGTGGCAGCCACATTTGTGGTCTGGTCTTTGTTCTGGCCTTTTTTGGGGGCAGCACCTGCCTTATTCAACTGCAAAATCAAACATTTCTGCTCATTGGAGATAAGTAACTTAACAAACCCTCATAGTAGCCAATAGAAAGGCAGGAGAGCAAAGGGAATAGAGACTGGCCTTGGAGTCAAGGTGACTGGGGTTCAAATTTAGACACTTAAAAATCAGACCCCTTTGCATCTCAGTTTTCCCATCTGTAAAATGGGAAATTAATAATTGTAATTAATGTAATTAAATATGTGAGTAAATGTAATTAGCAATTACATTTACTACATTTACTTCAGAGTCATTGTAAGGATCAAATGTATATGTATGGTGGGATCATCAGGAGAATATTATAATTTTCTAGATAGAGTCATTCCACTTGCCACTGTCTAGGGGCTCTGGTCTCCTTTCTGTGTGATATATCTTTCCCTTCATTCTTCCCAGACATCCAAGAGAAAGAAAGCACTCATCTTCCAAAAGAATCTGAGTTATAGAAAGTTGTATATCCTTCTGTGGGGGCCCAGAAAACATATGCAGTTTCATAGCAGCTACCCTGATCCACCAACTCAGTGAGTACCCTGATTGCCTTTATTACATAAGGCAGTTACTATTTTTATAGAAAGTGATCTTTGGAATAAAATATATTTCTCTCCTCCAGCCTCCCCTTAATCAGAGAGCTGCTTTAGAATTCCCTTGCCACATTTGTAATGTGCTTTTAAAGCAGATTGGAATTGACATCAATTAGTCACATGTCTGAATATTTGATGGAGACTAACAATGAGCCCCTGTGCAGCCCCGTCCCAAATTCATTTCTTTTTGGCCTAAGGTTGTCTATTCTTGATATCAGTTTAATATAATATTGTTGACTTAACAATGATATATTTCAAGCTGAAGGCAGAAATGCATTTTGCATTAATAAATTGTTTTGAGATGGGCTTAAAGAGTATTTCATTATAGAAGAAGGGCAGCTATAAAGCGTGTTTGGTGGTCTTTCCATCAAAGCTACCTGTGGCCTATTTGTGGAGATGGCATTTATCAGTGTGGCAGGAAATATTGAGCAAGTGATAGACAGCTATTAGCTCCCTCCCAGCCTAAGTCCTGCTCCATTTACGCCATGGGAAAACGCACTTGGTATTTTCTTTCTGGAAACTGGTCGGCTGTTCATAATTTGATGGAAAATTGATTAATCACACATTTAACTCAATGCAAGATCTTCTGCACTGTAATAAATTATGGCCATTAATCAATAAGTACAAAGTAATTCCAGGAGTCTGGAGACATGCTGGTTTCTAATAGAAAAACTTGTGCTCAGGCCTTTCTACCAGTGACCACTTCATCTGAGGTATTTTGCACCTGCCTCAATCCAATTAGATGACATAATTAATGAAGCTGAATGCACTTGATAATTTGTTATACAAAAGAAAGAATGTTTTGGCACATCCATTAAATCCTGATGTATAACACTTTGCAGATGGGAAAGAATGGTGAGCCAAATCTTAGAGGGGCTTATGCTGGGAATGTTCAGAGTTCAGATGGAAGTGTGGAAAGCCCCGGGATTTGTCCTTCACTGTGGATGGAACATGTTGCCTCATTCTTAAAAAAAGGACCCTGGAAGTGCCTTTGCTGATGTTAGGAAAGCAAAATCCACCTGTGTTCTGAAACCTTGGTGTCACCTTGTTTCTTTTATGGCAAATTAAATGAAAGAAAGGATTGAAAGAAGGATTCGAGAAGTATTATTTCCTGGACATTCTAAACAGTATTTCCCTGAGTAAGTATCAGTTACAGCTTTACATATCTGGGCTTTCTGCACCTGTTTTAAGCCTCCAACAATAGGCTCTCCATAGATTTTAGGAGGGAAGACCCTGGAAAGATAAAAAGGAAATCAGTTCGCCACTAATTCTGTCACTAGGAGACGCCAGGAGTAGATTTTGTTTAGAGACTTTGAAAAAACAATTAGCTGAGGATTATGGGCCTAAGAGGTTCTCTGTTCTGCTGTACCTGCAAAAGACTTTGCCCATTTAATGCCTCCTAAGCTGTCACTGGGCTTGAAGTTCAGTCCTTGTGATTAATGGAAAGCTGCAGGGCACAGCTAGGAGCTCAAGTCTCAATTATGAAAAAGCCGTAACTAGTTTAATGTGCTGATGCTTTGATACTTAAAGTGACAGCTGTGAAAAATGGCAATATTTCCAATCACGCTTTAATAATTTATCATTCATTTATTGGCATGCCCAATGTACTTTACTCCCACTATTCTTTTTCTCTTTCTGGCTTCATGACATTATGACAACTGAAGAACAAAATATGCTCCAAGTCTTAAAGGCCGAGCTTCCTTTAGGTGACGGGAGAGCTATTATTTTCACAGTTGTTTTTTCCCTATCCATTTAAACAATCAGCACCAAATATACCAAATAGAGGGTAAAAGAGTTTGACCCTAACATGCACCCATGAGTCCAAATCTATTTCTGGGTCATAGGTCATATTCCTCTCTGCCCCTTCTCATCCTAATTCCATTCAGCCATTCTGTAATTTCATACCATTGCTTACAAGGAGGATGGGGAAGGGGCGTAATAGAAAATGAATGAATCGATGTAAATAAAATCTCAGTTAGCAGAACATAAGGACGCCTGAGTCATCCTGGGCATCATTACGTTGGGTCCGTATATGTCTCATCATAAAGGGAAGACAGCACATTTGAAGAATGTTTTGAGTTACAGGCAACTCTCCCAAGCCTAAGACTTAACTATAAATTATATTCATCTTTTCTCTATTTTTATTTCTATGTATTTTATAGGAAGCTAAGTGGCATAGTGGATAGATCTCTGAGCCAGGAAGACTGATCCTCCTGAGTTAAAATCTGGCCTCCTATGCTAGCCTTGTGAACCTAGGCAAGTCATTGAACCCTATTTGCCTCCGTTCCTCATTTGTAAAATGAACTGGAGAAGGAAATGGCAAACCGCTTTGGTTTCTTTGCCACGCAAACCCCAGATGAGGTCATGGAGAGTTGGACATAACAAGCGTAGCAGCAAAAGCAACATATTTTTACCCATAAAGAAATACTAGTTTATCTATAAATGAGAGTAATCGCTATACCACCCACTCACCAAAGTGCTCTTGTTTTGTTTTTCCTTTCTCATGGCTTCTCCCATTGGTTATATTTCTTCTATACAATATGACTAATGAAGTAATATGTTTAATAAGAAAGTATATAGAGAGCCTATATCAGATTGCAGATCATCTTAGGGAGATATGGGAGAGGGGGAGAATTTAAAACTTGTGGAAGGGAATGTTAAAAACTAAAAATAAATAAATTAACTAAAAATTTTCAAAATGAAAGCCATTCAATTATCTAATTAGCAATTTGTATCTATATCTTAATTTTTTTTTGGACTAAAACTGTGATTTCAGTGGTGTAGAGAATAACCAACAAAGAAATTTCTTCTCTGATGCAGATTCATATCTGTTGCAATTTAAAATCTAAAAATGTTTCCTGGGAACACTGAGAGGTTAACTGAATTGCCTGTAGTAAGAAAGTCAGTATGTATGAATAAGAAGTCTTGACCCTAGCTCTTCCAGACTCCAAGACCAACTCTCTGTTCACTGTGGCACTTTGTATCTACTTTGAATGTATATATATATATATATATATATATATATATATATATATATATATATATATATATAATTTCTTTCTTTCTTTCTTTTTCTTTCCTTCCTTTCTTCCTTCCTTCCTTCCTTCCTTCCTTCC
>CM053580.1:41141602-41163474 GCA_028627135.1 Pseudochirops cupreus | reverse complement strand
AAATATGTAATTTAATTTATGTAAAATTGTCATTTTTATTATATTAGCTCGACCCAACCATGAGCAATTAATGTTTTTCCAATTAGTTAGATCTGATTTTATTTGTGTGAAAAGTGTTTTTGTAGCTGTGTTCATAAAGGTACTGGATTTATTTTGGCAGGTAGATTCCCAAATATTTTATAATGTCTACATTAACTTTAAATGGAGTTTCTCTTACTACCTCTTGCTGTTGGACTTCATTGGAAATATATAGGAATGCTGAGGATTTATGTGGGTTTATTTTATATCCTGCAACTTTGCTAAACTTATTTATTGTCTCAAGAAGTTTTTTACTTGATTCTCTAGGATTCTTCAAGTCTATCATCATATCATCTGCAGAGTGATAGCTTTGTCTCCGCTTCACCTAATTTGATTCCTCTGATTTCTTTTTCTTCTCTAATTGCTACTGCTAACATTTCTAGTACCAGATTGAATAAGAGGGGTGATAGTGGACATCCTTGTTTCACCCCTGATCTTATTGGAAATGCTGCTGGTTTATCCTTATCACATAAAATACTTGCTGATGGCTTTCAAGTACTTTTAAGTTGATTGTCTAGGATTTTCTAAATAGAACATCATATCATCTGCAAAGACTGATAGTTTTGTTTCCTCATTGCCTATTCTAATTCTTTTAATTTCTTTTTCTTCTCTTATTACTAGAGCAAGTACAATATTGAATAATTGAGGTGATAATGGGCATACTTGCTTCACCCCTGATTGCATTGGGAAAACTTCTACCTTTTCCTCATTATAGATAATATTTACTGATGGTTTTAGATCAATATTAATCATTTTAAAGTAAGCTCCATTTATTCCTATGCTCTCTTGTATTTCTAATAGGAATGGGTACTGCATTTTGTCTAAGACTTTTTCTGTGTCTATTGAGATAATTAGATGATTTCTGTTACTTTTGTTATGGATATGGTCAATTATGCTAACAGTTTTCCTAGTATTGAACTAGCCTTCCATTTCTGGAATCCTTCCTGGTTATAATGTGATATGTTGCTGTAATCTCTTTGCTAGTATTTTATTTAAAATTTTTGTATCAATATTCATTAAGGAAATTGGTCCATAATTATTTTCTTTCTTTACATTATCTCTTCCTGGTTTGGATATCAGCATCATATTTGTGTCATCAAAGGAATTTGAAAGGGCTCCTTCTTTGCCTATTTTACCAAATAGTTTATATAGTATTGCGATTAATTGTTCTTTAAATTTTTGGTATAATTCACTTGTGAATCTCTTTGGTGTTGGGAATTTTTTCTTAGTAAGTTCATTGACAACTCCTTCAATTTCTTTTTCTGAGATTGTGTTATTTAAGTATTCTATTTATTCTTCTTTTAATCTGAGTAATTTATGTTCTTTGTAGATATTCATCCATTCCATTTAGATTGTCAAATTTTTGGCATATAATTGGGCAAAATAGTTCCTAACAATTGTCTTAATTTCCTCTTCATTGGTGGTGAATTCACCCCTTTCATTTTTGATACCAGTAATTTGATTTTTTCCTTTCCTTTTTCATAATCAAATTAACCAATAGTTTATTTTATTTTTTTATAAAATCAACCTCTAGATTTATTTGTTAGTTCAATGATTTTCTTCCTTTCAGTTTTATTAATATCTCCTTTGATTTTCAGGATTTCCAATTTGGTGTTTAATTGAGGATTTTTAATTTGCTCTTTTTCTAGGTTTTTTCAGTTGCATGCCCAATTCCTTAATCTGCCTTTTCTCTGTTTTATTGATGTAAGCAATTAGAGATAGAAATTTTCTCATAAGTACTGCTTTGGCTGCATCCCATAGATTTTGGTATGTTGTTTCATTGTCATTTTCTTTAATGAAACTGTTTCTATGATTTGTTCTTTCACTTTTTTTTTTAGTATTAGATTATTTTCTAATTAATCTTAATTTCTCTTCCCATTGTCCATTATTGAACGCAATTTTTATTGCATTTTGATCTGAAAGGGATGTGTTTACCATTTCTGCTTTTCTGAATTTTGTTGTGAGGTTTTTATGTCCCAATATTGGTCAGTTTTTTGTATATGTGCTACTACTGAGAAAAAGGTATATTGCTTTCTATTCCAATTCAATTTTCTCCAGAGAGCTCATATCTAACTTTTTCAAAGTTTCATTCATCTCTGTAACTTCTTCCTTGTTTCTTTATTTTTGGTTAGATTTATCTAGGGAAAAGTAAAGATCCTCCACTAGTGTAGTTTTATTATCTGTCTCCTCTTGTAACTCATTTAACTTCTCATTCAAAAATTTAGATGCTATACCATTTGGTACATATATATTTAGTCTTGATATGACTTCATTGTCTATTTTACCTTTCAGTAAGATATAATTTCCTTTTTTTTTATCTCTTTTAATTAGATCTATTTTTGCTTTTGATTTGTCAGAGATCATGATTGCTATCCCTGCCTTCTTTGCTTCAGCTGAAGCACAATAGATTCTGCTGAATCCCCTTACCTTTACTCTGTGTGTATTTCTTTGCTTCAGATGTGTTTCTTGTAAACAACATATTGTAGGATTTTGTGTTTTAAACCATTCTGCTATTTGCTTCCTTCTTATGGGTGAATTCATTCCATTCACATTTATAGTTATGATAACTAACTATAGAGTTCCCTCCATGCCATTCCTTTGTTTATACCCCTCTTTCACTTGTCCCCCCCCCCTTTTCCCTCCTCATGAGTGTTTGACTTCTGATTACTGCCTTTCCAAATATACCCTCCCTTTTCTCATCCCCACCCCTGTATCATCCCCATTCTTTTTTACTTCCTTATAGGGTAAGATAGATTTCTATATTCACCTGAGTGTGTATCCTTCTTTTAGTAAATTTTGATGAGAGTAAGGTTTAAACTTTGCCTACCCATTTCTCTCTCCTCTCACCCAACTTACTTTCCATTATAATAACTCTTTCATTCCTCTTTCATGTGGGATAATTTACTCCATTCAATCCTTCCCCTTCCTTTTTCTTCCAGGGCAATTTTGTTTCACACCTCTTAATTTTTTCCTTGTATCATCCCATCAAATACACCTCCTTTCCTCCCCCCCGGCCCCACATATACCCCTTATAATTGCTTTTATACTAATAAAGTTAAGAGTTAGGAATATTATCTTTCCATATAGAAATATAAGCTGTTTAACCTTATTGAATTTCTTATGTTTTCCCTTTCTTATTTCTTTTTTTACCTTTTATGTTTCCCTTGAGTCTTGTATTTGGAGGGTAGATTTTTTATTCACCTCTGTCCTTTTAATTAGAAATGCTTGAAAGTCTGCTATTTTAGTAAATGTCTATTTTTTCCCCTGAAAGATTTTTCAGTTAGGTTGGGTAGATGATTCCTGGTTGTAATCCTAACTCCTTCCCCTTGCTGTATATCACATTCCAAAGCCTGCAGTTCTTTAATGTGGAAGCTTCCAAATCTTGTGTAATCCTGACTATAACTCCATGATATTTAAATTGTTTCTTTTTGACTGCTTGCATTGCTTTTTCCTTGATCTGTGAACTCTGGAATTTGGCTATGATGTTCCTGAAAGTTTTCGTTTTAGGTTTTTAATGTATCAAGACAGTTTTCTTTGATAAATTCTTGAAAGTTGTTGTCCACCCCACCCCTACCCCTTTTTTAATTGTGGCTTTCAGGTGGTCCTATAATTCTTATATTATCTTTTTAGGTCTGTTGTTTTTCCAATGAGAAATTTCTCATTTTCTTCATTTTTTTAAAAAAATTTGCTTTATCCTGTATTGATATCTCATAGAGTCATTAGTTTCCACTTGTTCAATTCTAATTTCAAATTTGTTCAATTCTGGCTTGTAGTAGAGCAGGGCCTTGCTAGTGGATTGTCCCAAGCTCAGAATCTTGCTGGAGGCCCCCTGACTGGCTGCTTCTACTCTTGAACCTCAAACCACCCCACCCCTCTAATCCCAGTGAGAAAGACTTTTCCTGTCATGCTGGTAAGCTGCTTTCCTGCTCCCAGGTCAATTCTGAGACAGTTTTCTAGTTGTTTGGAGGGAAGTTTGGGAGCACTTCAGAGTGTCCTTCCTCCATCTTGGCACTGGAAGTCTAATCATTTTTTCCCCCCTTCTTTGATCCTTACAACAAACCTTCAAATATTATGTTCATTATGAAGATGAGGAAACTGACACTTCAATAAACTGACTTTGCTCAGGTACACACAAATGATATTGCATGAGGCAAGTTTCAAACTTAGATTTTGTTATTCCTAGTCCAGTAGTAAACCCATGAACACCTCTACACTATGATGAGGCATCAGAGTCCAATTTTAGCAATCAGCATGTGAAAGAATTTTACTCTATTATTTGTATACATCTTTTTTTTCTGTTCTCTCTATATACACATTTTTATTTCTGTTTTTACAATTTGCAGCAGGTGGAAGGATTTCTTATGCCAGGAGTTTTCCACACAGATGGAATCACCAATCCTTTGTGTTGTAATATACCCACAAGTTGCAAAGAGTCCAGAGAAGGGTAATCATGATATTTGGGGAGAAGTGACTATGCTGTAAGAGGAACGGGGCAGACTTATCCTGGGGATCCTGCCTCCTGCAGGAAACTTTCTCTGATGTCCCCAAATTATGAGTGTTCTCTTCAACCTCCAAGCATTTCCACTTACTACTTTGGATAAACTCTTTAAGGGTAAAGACTGGTTTTGTTAGAACATTTGTGACCACTCAATTGCTATACTATCTCTTTGAGATTGTGGATTGACTCAATCCGTGTCTCCCCAGTGCCTAGCATGATGTTTGACACATAACAAGTGATTTATAATTGCTTGTTGACTGATTGATAATTATTAGAAACTCAATTATTATATATTTATATAATTTTATTAATAATTGATTGATAATTATTAAGAATCTTCTGTGGATGGAGTACTGTGACAGTTCTGTTGTTATACCAAGTATTGTGTTATTCACATCATTTCATGATCTTAACCACCTCATAAACTCAGCAAAGATTTGGGTTTTATGAAAAAAATCTAACATTTTAATAGCATTGATATCTTTTAGGGATAACTGTTTTCCATCCATTTAAAGAAAATAAAATACCATTTCCTCCCCTGGAGATGTTTCTTTGTTATTTATGAGAAAAGGATCCCTTTTGTCATTTTTTAGCTTAGAAATGAGAATATTTCCCAACCCTTTCTCCTTTCTCCACCTTTTCCCTTATTCATTCTAGTTCAATGTTATAATATGTTCAGTATTAGGTATAAATTCCTTTCTCCACCAAGGATGGGAATAAGAGGATTTTTCACAGCACTGTGTCTTTTTTTTTTCCTTTTTTTACCTAATGGTCATTTACACAGTAAAGAGCTTCATGGCTTTCTGTTTATTTAGGAAGACAATCAATGAATCTATAAATCAAGAACTATGCATTAGAGACCCCACTATGTGGCAGGGACTGTGCTAGGTGCTAGAGATATAAGTACAAAGAAAGAAATGATCCCTATTCATAAGAAATTTACTACATCCTAATGTGCAAGACAACAAGCACATATAAGATATATAGACAAAGTTAACAAAAATACAGATACACAGAGCAGCTAAATACAAGGTATTATGGGAGGGAGAAGACTTTTAGGGGAATCCAGAAAGACTCCATGCAGAAGACTGTATCTGAGCTGCATCTTAATGGAAGAGAGGGACTTTGTGAGGTAGAGATAAGGAGAGAGCTCATTCTGGGCATGGAGGACAGTCAGTGCAAAGGCATAGAGATGGGAGATGACTTTTGAGTGAAGAACATAGAGGAGACCAATTTGGCTAGGTCACCGAGTACACGAAGTAGAGTGATGTCCAAAAAGACTGGAAAAGTACACTGGTACCACTTTGTATATAACTTTTAAAAGTTAAACATAGGAAATAATATTTTATTCTTTATAGAGTCAACAGGAAGCTGCTGAGAATTGTGGACTAGGTCATCATATGGGAGGAACTTGGAAGAACCATGTGGAAGTAGAAACACAAGGAGCCAGCTTGTAGAACCCCTGGCTAGATTTCAAGTGTCCATCCTTCTAGTGAGGATCTGCCTGGAACAAACCCATTCTCTGGGCAGGATGGGACCATCTTGTCCTCTTGGGCTGCTGAATATACATTAAACCAGTGAAAGAGCAAGATGTCCTTGGTAATGAGTTTCAGGGATGTGCAGAAAGCCCATTTGATAAGCTTGTTTTCAGATCATTTTTAATGCTTTTTCATTATATCATTTATAATTAAACTACTTCATATATGTAATTATGTTGCATTGTAATAAAGACACTATATTACAGAACTGTATAAAACAAGTCATCTAGATTTGTACTTTTTCAGTATTCTGTTAGTACTTAATCTGCCTCTGACCACCTGCAGAGCTGGCCTGGAATGAGCTGCCTTTTGATCTCTTTTATGAAATGACCTTTGAGGGTGAAAATAGATGAGGATGAACCTTGAAAGGTTTGTTATAAATATTCTGTTTGGCATCATGTATCCTTCAAAAATTCCAGAATAAAACACTCAAGTAAAAAGGGCACCTTTAATGTGGTAGGCAAATGTAACTAGTGAATGCAAGTCTGTAATGTGTTCTTAGACTCTCTTTCTGGGCTTTCCCCAACAATTGCCCTCTCAAATAGGGAATAGCCATCTAAGATGAAGATCATACTCTCGATAATGGAGTCAATCCTTTGATTATTGTAGCATATCTTTTCTCAAATGTCATGTGCAGTTAAATCTGTGGGCAAGCAGTGTAACAGACCAATATGCCCATCTGCCTTTAGGAGAAGCATGCACATTGAAAAGGAAACAGTTCCAACTGATGAAGTCCAATAACTTTGTCTTTAATCAGGTAAGACTGATGTAAAGCAATTGGAGTTGTGGCTGACATTTCATCTCCCATCCCAGTCTTTGCAAAGGTTGCCCAACATGCCTGGAATGCACTTTCTCTTAGAATCCCACTATCTACAAAGCCCAGATCAAATGCTACCTGATATGTGAAGCTTTCCTTGATTCCTAGACTGAAAGAACCTGGTTTTCCAAATTCCCTTGTCATTATTTCTCCCATTCTTTGCTTATTTTTTTATTCACATTGCCTCTGTCCTTAGAATGTAAGCATCTTCAGGACAGAGACCATTTCATTTATGTCTTTGCATCCTCAGCAACAAGCCTGGCACAGGGCAGTTGATTCATCAATGTTTGTTCATTGATTAGCTATATAACAGCCAAATCTGACTTCCTGTGTGATGGCATCTGTCTTAGTGTCATGTATTCAAATTGTTTCCTTAAAGCTGGGCACTGCAGGGACCGAGTAAAATGATAATCAGTTACTTTTCTGATACAAAATGAGGGCAAAGAGGTAAGTCCTTCTTTTCAGTCTTTTTTCACTCAAAGTCACATTAGACCTAATCTTTGAAACCCCAACTTATCTTTGGCCAAATAGCATACACTATTTGTAATGTTAATGGGATTTAAAATCTTTCCAGCCCATTAATAGGCCTCACATGGAGTCCATTAAGGGAAGCTTGCTTGGGGAGGTTTTCTTGTAGGAAGGCTTAAACACCTTTTGCTAATTTCTAATTAGACTCTGAATCATGAAGATCCTGATGCCTTCTGGCTCTGAGAAGTGTATATATACTCTGAGCTGATATTTTGCTTTGGGGGCTCACTTATGAGAAGGATATTGTGGTTCCCTGGTAGAGACTCTGAGTGACTGTATGTTCAGAGCTCCCTGACTGCTCAGATGTAAAGGCTCTCTTGATCCAGAGATGCATGTAAAGTGTATAGTTAATTTAGGCAGTCAGAGCCCTCTCTGTTGGTCTTTATTTTTCTGCTTATATTTTCTCTGAAGTTCAGGGTGCTGACTTTTCCCCTGAAATGGCAAATGTACTTAAAAAAGATTGTTGACTCCTTAAACAGCTATCTTTCCTAGTAAAGCAGATAGCAGAACCTGTGCTAGTAGCCATCCTGGGTATGCCAGTGTGGTTGCCACTACATCATTGTAGATAACTCTCTGTGTGAGAAATCTCTCCTCAAACAGATGGCAGACCTAATAATGATAACCAATAACTTTGTGTAGCACTTTTCAACTGCCAGACACTGCACTGTTTTACAATTAGTAGCTCATTTCATCCTCACAAAAACCCTGGGGAGGGGTGCAATTATTATCCCCATTTTGCAGATGAGAGAACTGAGGCAAGCAGAGGCTAATTGACTTGCTAGGGTCACACAGTTAGTAAGTATCTGAGGTCAAATTTAAATTCAGGTCTTCCTAACTCTAGACCCAGTAATCTATTCAGTGTGCCACCTAACTGCCCTCTTAATCAAGTGAGGGATCACCTGGGGTGTATAGAGGTTAAAGAAATTCCCCAGGCTCACGTTAATGATGATAATCAAGAAGGAGGACTTGAATTCAGATCTTATTGTAGCTTTAAAGCTGGAAGGGACTTTAGCGGCTATCTAGTCCCACTTTCTTAGTTGAGGAAACAGACCCAGAACAATTTAGTGACTTGCCCAAGGTCATACTGGTGACAAGTGATAGGAGTAGGACTTGATCCAAGGTGCTCTCATTCCAAATCTAGGATGCTTTCCATTTTGCCATAATTGATTTTTTCTGTGATGAAGACTCTGAACCTAGCCTTCTACCTTCTATGACCTTCTATCTACATTTAGTGTATAAATACATACATAATGCATTTCCTAGATAAATGCATGAAAATGCCTGCATTGTTGGTTTAATAAGAATCTATTTTTTCCTTTGTCTTTTGGCTATGACTACAAAGGTACAGTATAGTTTAGAACTGGACAACTTTGGAACTCCAAGTGACCCTAGACGGTCACTTAATCCAATTTTATTTTCAGTTTAGGAAACTGAAGCTCAGAGAAGTTAAATAATTTTATATTATTTTCTCTTCCAAACTCTGTGCTTCAGCCAAACTGACCCATTAGCTTTTACCATTCAAAGACCATTCCATCTCATGTTCCTGGGCCTTGGTATAGGTTATTCTCATCTGGAATGCTATACTTTCTTACCACTACCTTTTAGCTTCCTTAAAGGCTTGGCCCAAGGTGGTTGTTGTTGTTTGTCCTTCATTCTAGATGAGGACCATGACATCAGGAAGCTCATGCTAAGACTTTCAAGTTAATTGGATTTGAGTGAGGGACCACTGGGCAAAGTTACCAGCCTTACTTTCTCCTCTGGAGTCATCTAGGTGGCAAGATATAGATCAAGATGATTGGAGATGACCCCCAGCCTATAGTTTTATCTCTCACAGAAGGCCTCTCTTGATCTCCTCTGTCATCAGTGCTCTCTCCTTCTTTCTGGAAATCACTTTATACAAACAATTTTTACTTGTCTGTGTATGTGTTGCATTCTCCCCTCCAGGAAGAATGGGAACTTATTGGGCCATTTCACTTTTGTTTTGGCCAAGTGTCTTGGGCATTATAGACATTTAGTAATGTTTGCTGACTAAATAAATGGTGATAATTGTTTCTAACTCTTCTTCTTGACTCCCATGTAGCTCTCATTATAACTCATTTTCAACCAAGCCACTATCTATACTTCTTTCTGAGACTATTATTTTATCAGGTCCCACCCCTTGCCATAGCTCTCAACATTCCTTATGACTTACTAGGAAGGATGAGCTGTTGCCATGTCACCACCTGCATCAATTTTTGTCATGCATATTCATGTTCTGGAAACTTATTGTTCACAAGAACAGATTAACATCATTTCAGACCCTGAAAGAGGCTGATATTCAAAAGCATTGGTTGAAAGAAAGGATTAGAACAAAGTCATGTCACTCTTGAGTGCTCATCTGGGGATGCGGTGAAAGAAAATATTGGCTAGAATTTAACAGTTCTCTCTCATTTTCTTCCACTTTGCACAACTAACAGAATGTTATGAAAAGTTATACGAAAAGTTAATGGAAGTAATGCATTGGTCAAGAATGGTGAAGTCAATAAGATCCAAAGACCGATTTAGAAATGAGCTTATAAAGGTATGATTAGACTCCAAGGCCAGAGCAAAGAAATCATAAATGATAAGGAACATTAATCACTTTGGTCATGGAAGAGTATGAACTAAATGTAAGAAAGAATATGAAAGAGACAGCAGAAATTGTTTATGGAAAGAAATTGGTTCAAGGGAACCTACTCAAGACCAGAGAAACCCAACACAGAGAACTCTTAAGTATTGTGAAATCCCAACACAGAGACATAGAGAAGGCCTATGAGAATTGAAAGACAGGGTGATTAAGCTGAAAACAAAAACAAAAAATGAATGAAGGCAAACGACGAGAAACAGAAGCAAGGCATAGTTTGTTTAACCTAAGATCAAGAAGACTCATAGGGCTAAGGTGAAGAATGCAGGAAAGGTTTATGCTACTAAATCGTAATTAATAAACTATGTGTCAAGCACAGTACAAGAAATAAAAAAACAAAAATGAAGACTGTCTTGCCCTCAACATATTTGCATCCTCCTAGGGGTGATGTCAGAAATGGAAGAATAGAACCTATATACAGGTAAGTAGATTCTAATATACACAACATAAATGTGAAGAAATTTAGGGTGGTTGGGGGAGAACATTACCAGTGGCAGGACTGAAAAAAGTCCCAAGAGAAGGTAATATTTTGGATGAATTTTGAAAAGAGCTAGAGATTATAAAAGAAAGTAATGTGAGTATGTTGTAGGGTACAAATTCCAAGCATGGGGAACAGCCTGTGCAAAAGCATAGAGGTGGGAAATAAAATGTTTTGTATAGGAAACAGGAAGCAGGACAATTTGGCTGCATCTTTATCAGAGTGGGAAAGTATAACTTGGAAACTTTTAAGGTGCTTCCAGTGGTAGAAAACCAAGTTGGTCAAATATTTTCCCTGCTACATCTAAATTTCAATATTGTGAAATTTCTTCCCTAAATTCAAAGCTCCCAAAAAGCAATTTTGCACCAGGACAACATTGTTTTACTCGCTTCCATGATCACTAGTGTCCTTTTGTTTTATTTAGCAATCATATTCCCTAACTCATGTAAATAGCAGGCAGAATTTAATAACTCAACAAAGTAAATGATAACAGCATTTTCAAAAGTATAATTATGAGTTCTGAACTGTAGTAACAAATTAGGGAGTAATGAAAAAATGTGAAAGAGAGCCACTTATTGGTAATTTCCATTTTTTCTAGTCTTCTGATATTATTCTTGGTTACAGTCCAATTCTTTCCCTTATAAGAACATAAATTTAGTACTGGAAGGGATGTTAGGGATCATTTAGTTCAATGCCCTCATTTTCAAGATGTTAACACTAATGTCCAGAGATATTTAAAAACTTGCCAATGCTCACATATGCAGTTGGTGGTAAAGCTGTCATTCGAACCCAGGTCCTCTGCTTCCAAATCTAAGACATAGTCCACTACACCACTGAATTGAACAACATTAAGAAAGACAGCATTGTACCTCAAATGTGTCCATCTGCAACACGCAATTTTCTCTTGTAATTTTCTTGAAACAAGTGACACTTGACATTGTAGTTATGTCTTATAAGTACAAATTGAGCCTCACACAGTCATCCTGGCAAAATGATTAGTATTGAGTCAATGCAATTCATTCAGGCAACCAGAATAGAAGGGAAAAAAAACCACACAACTATTTTTGTCTTTTCAGTTTCCTTGTCATTCAGTAAAAGCGACATCATTTTGAGCTGGAAGGCATCTAAAAGACCATCTAATCCAATCCCCTAATTTTATAGAACAAGAGACACCCAAAGTTTAATTGACTTTCCCAAGGTTAACGCAAGAAATAAGAGACAGAGTCAGGATTTGAAACCAGTTCCTCCAAAGCAATGTTCTTCCCATGGTATCACAGATTCTCTGGCACAGGGAAGAGTTGGACTGCCCAGGTATTTTTTGGAATTTTCCATTTAAGTTTGGCTTTGTAGACACAGTCATAGATTTAAATGGGCGGGGGGAGGGGAAGAAATGAGTATTAGGATTTGGATACAAGAAAAAATGCAGTGAGAACTTTATGTAAAGCCAAAAATGATCTGCATTGTTTCCTTTTGATATGCACCTATATTTCCTATGTAATTGTCAAATAAACTTTAGGAAATTTGGAGATTTTTAGAAAATATTTTTAAAGGACATAGTCAAGCTGATTGGGGTTTGATTTCTGAAGGTTTTAATTTTAAATCTAGTCAGATACTTGAAGAAGACTATCTTGCTACTTGGTATTGTGATCCACAGGTAGAAATGGCTATCTGATAGTTTTTTTCCTCAAGCCATCTATAATCCACATCCATCAGGTCATCAACATCTGCTTAGTTCCTGTGCAAAATGGTATTTTATTTATCTCAATGAACTGAGTCTTCCCAGTCCATGTTTATCTGCTGACAGTAGAAAATGTGTTGACAGTACATTCATGTAATGGATGGATTGGGAAATGGATTCTAGAGGGAACCACATGGTTCATCAAGGGATATGGCTGACAAATGCTACTAGTTTGTCTATTGTGCTACTGCAATCCACTGTAGGGGGTGTGTGTGTGTGTGTGTGTGTGTGTGTGTGTGTGTGTGTGTGTGTGAGAGAGAGAGAGAGAGAGAGAGAGAGAGAGAGAGAGAGAGAGAGAGAGAGAGAAAGAGAGAGAGATTGTGTCATAAATTGCAGAGAATGTTTTACAAAGTTCATATCTGCATTTGCTACCTTTAATATTAATAGGAGTGTATCTTTAAAGTGAGCAAATTGAGAAAGTGGCTGAAACTATAGTTTATAAAAGAAGATTAGTGGGTTTAATATGCACTGGAGAGTAAAAGAAAAATCTTATTACTGTCTGGAGAAATTACCTCATAAAGAAGCTAATACAGCAGGCTAGGGAGTAATTTTTAACAAGGTTTTTATGATGCGCAAGTGTAGGCAAGTTAATGAACTTATCTTTCTAGTTATTTTCAGATGGTAACGATGTTCTTCTTTTCTAGTTCTTGTGCCTTAAAAAGTAAAATACATTTAATCACTTACAATAAAACTAATTCATTACTTTAATAAATCAAGGGCAATCCTACCCTGTACTCGTGGATGGTGTCACAAACATTCTGAAAACCAGGCCAGGTGCTCATGTTTTGTGGGAAGCCAAAATAAAGGTAAAATGTGGAGCTTATTTATTATTTAAATTAAAGTGCCTCATTTTGACAGTACGTGGTCATTTTGGGAAGGTTTGACTTCCATCTCAGCTATTGGGGGTGGGGAGGGAAGACAAAAGAAAAAAAAAACACAGGCAATGACTTTATCTTGATCAGTCCAGACCTCTTTGTCCCCCAACCACCTGGTTTTTGACATTTAGGAGTAGGGGGAGAAGAAGGTGGTTAAAGAGCGCTCAATAGAATCCAGTTCAGTAAACATTAGGATGGGTTGTTATATGCAAAGCCCTGTACTATGTATGTGCTGAGGACACTAAAATGAAATTTAAAACAATCCCCATCCAATAATGCCTGCTATGCAAAAGATCTATAATCTTAGAAAGATTTATAAGTTTAGAATGTCTGTTTCTTAGCACATTGGCAAGCCATGTATGGGGATTATTTAGAAGAATAGCCAAATTTTTCTACAGAATATCCCAAGATAAACTGTTGACTCATTATTGTGATTGCAGGGAAGCTCTCCTATTGACATACAGTGTTAGTAGAAGTCAGTAGAAGTGAGTAAGAAAAAGTAGGGGAAGATCACTTTAGAAAAGATAATTTCCACTATGGTACCTATTCCAAATCCTGGCTGCAAATTAGTACATCCATTTTCCACCTAGCCACAGCTCTTTAATGTGAAACAAAACAGTCTTGTTCTACTTTACACTGCCTAATAAAATGAATGATTTTATGTCAAAATAATGGTTCAAGTTTGGAGCGTCTGATAAAGGGTTGTATTGAGCATAATGTCATTTAAAAGTAGGGGTGACTGATATTAAGTCAGTCAATGCCCCCCCATCAGAGCATCCGAGTGCCCTCTTTTGTGCACCTGTTGGAATCTCTTGTTTTCTCTAAGACAGATATAGTTCTACCTTCTGTGGTGGGTGAAAGATGAAATGACTGAATAAAACAAAGGTTCGATCTTCTGAGCATATTGATTTATTAAACAATGCATGCCAACTACCTAGCAAGTGAGGCCAGACCTCCTTAGCTTAGGCCTGGACCTCCAAAAGAGGGGGAGATAGACTTTTATACCTTAAAACAATTAACCAAATAAAGTCAATTAACTAAAAAGAAATGGTGTGACATTAGGTAATCTGATTTCTAATGGGATGGAAGATCAGGGACTTTCCAAGTTAGGAGGTGGAGAGCAACAGGTGCAATTTCCTGAATTCAGAAAAAGAGATGTCCCACATCCCTGGTACCTGTAAACAATCAAGGGGACATGGGGACAATAACCAGTTAATCAGTATAAGACCAGTTTTCAGAGAAGACATATGGGTTTCTTGAGATGTATGATGGAGAGAAAACTCCTTGCATCAGTCTTTGGATTTGACAGGATTTCTGGTGAGCATCACTTAGGTCCTTGGTTAAGGGTCTCTAAACAGCAGGGAGAGGTGGTCTAGTTTCCTAATCCTGCAGGGCTAGGTTCAAACAATGCAATAAGATTTTCTCCTAATTTTCACAATTGAATAAATTTTTCTCACAGGACAGAATTTGAACTAGACCCATAATTCAATAGAAAGGAAATGGAACTAGCTCCAGAATTGAGTCACAAGATGGAGTCAGTGTGATTCATTCAATTCCCATCACCGCTTGCTGTCCTGATGTCCTCACTTCCCCCACTTCTACACAAAGGTATGTCTGATCTCTCCAGCTTCTAGTTCCTCTTCCCCCTCCCAAATTACCTGGTGTTTATTTTGCATATATTCTGTGTACACTGGTTATTGGATGTGTTATTTCCCTTGTTTAAATGTTACCTCCTTCAAGGCAGGTAGAGTTTCCCTTTTGCCTTCCTACCCTCAGAGCCTGGGAGAGTGACTGGTATATAATATACTTAATAAATGACTATTGATTAATTGTAGTTGATTTGACTAGGCTGAATTTGGTCATATGCTCAGTATCACTTTATCTTCTCTTTTTCCTCTGACACCATTCTCCTATATCCTTCCTCCATTGCCACATACCATTTTGGAGTATGGGATAGGTGGATCTACTCTTTGATGGGTGACAATGGGTTTTGGGCTTAACTAATTCATGGCAAACTGTTAACTAGATTCTAGGTTACTCCTCATAGAGATCATAATACATAACTGAAATATATATATTTCTTTAGTTAACCCTAGTTTGAATCAGTCTTTAGGGGCACTTGCCCAGAATATGAAAAGTTTGACAAATGCTTGATGAGGAGAGTGAATATAGGTCCAGACTAGATGATTTTTGTAGTCATCACTATCCCAAATTAGTGTCTTTGGATCACCAGGCTCACAAAATATCTGGCACATAGTTAATAAATATTTATTAATTTAATTAATAATAAATAATTAACAATTGATACATGCTTATTAGCTTGAATAGTATTTGCAGAGTACTTAGATATCACAAAAGTGAAATAAACTCAAGTTGTCAGCAAAAGCACATATTTTCTGCCATTGGAAAATTTGATTATATGTAACTCTAGAGATAATTATTTGGGTTACAGTAAGGCATTCTCCTATATTGTAACTAATGCAAAATGGCATGGGGGGGGGGCGGTTTATGCTATCCCCTTCATGGAAGAGGCTGGAGAGCCTGTTCCTGGAATGCCATGAGGACATGTAATGGAACTACCCTGATTTCTAATTAGAGTATGCTTTGGTACCAGGGGTTGAGTAAAATTTGGAGATCAAAATGGTTTCTGAGGATGAGACTACAAACTACAGGGGAAGAAAACAAAGTCTGAATAACTTTACTACCCTATTGTCTTTCCTTCTGTTATTTGAAAGAACTTGGGGTTTTATTTTTTCATCTAATTATTGACAGACCCTTCTGTGGATATTCCAAGACGATATGCAGTCCAGAGGTGTTGGAGAAACTCAGATAACATTTCCTGAAGGAGAGTGGGTTGATTTGGACTGCATGGATGTTCCATATCAATTTTTTGAAGACATGGGTGATAGATGTAGGAACTGACCTTTTTAATGTACTAGTTGGCTTGTTCGTCAATGAGTTGTCTTGAGTTTACAATGTTGTACCCTTGTACAAAACCATTCTTTCCTACCAGAAGACAAATAAGCAAAAAATCTGTCACTGCTCCAGTCTGCTAACTGTGTGAGATTGTATGACAGTCATCCATGATTGACTGTGTGACTGGAATGGGGATACATTCAAAAGCATGAGATATCCAGGGTGAGGTTCCTGAATTTGGCTCTTTTCTGACTACTCAGCATTGGAAAAGAAGGATGAGATGCTGTTTGCCTTTTGGTGCTGGTGTTTCCATGGAACCTCTCTCACCTGGAGCTAGCATGAGACAGAAACCACATGACTTTACTATTTCACTCCTCTGTGTCTATGTTTTCCTGCTTTTTGGTGAAGGAGATCAGAGGTGGTTACGGCCTTTTGAACTTCTAGCCACCAGGAAGCCTGGAAGCAGAATCTATGCCCTATTTTGTGGCCAGTTATTTCAGTATCAAGTAGAATGACCTGGCAGACTCTACCTAGGGGTAACTAAAGATAATTCAGCATTCATGAAGTGTTTTAAAGTAGACCTAGTAGGGTGGGTGTTATATAGAGACTGCTCAATTTGAGCCTACTCTTCCCAAGGATTGAAATGGTATAAGAAAGAGGTATTTCTCAGTATTGTGTGAAATGTTTGCACTTTTGTTCTTGCTGTATCTCCAAGGTAAATATTACTTTGAAATTGATGTTAACTTATTAAATGGAACTGGGCTATTAATCACTGATGGCTAACAAAGGAGAGAATGTAACTGAATGGGAGTAGATATCATTAGAAAAGAGACCCTCTTCCCCTGGGATACCCTTGGGGTGATGTAGTTGGCCTAGCTCTAGAAGTGAATCAAGAGACTTAAAAAACAAAACACAATTTTTCAAGGCAATAAATTTGTATGCAGAGAAACAACATGGTATATTTCATAAGTCATGAAGGCCTGGTTTCAGGTATGTATCTGCTGGGACTCTGCCCAAGACATTTAACCTTTCAGTGTCCCAGGCCACTCTAAGACTACAAGTTGCAAAGCAGCCCATCCCACCCCCATAGCCATCATTTAGGGGAGCAAACCTTGTGAAGAAAAGGGGAGTCATTCTCACTAACTCACCAGCTGCCAACAGTAATGCAGGGAAGTCATCCCAGCTGAATCAACAAATCATCCCAAGGGATGGATATAAGGCAGAACGTACCAAACAAATCAAATCACCATACCACCTTGACCACCACCTCCCTTCAGACCTTAGTGAAGATGGCCCAGGAATAACAATGCCTTCTAAATTACCACCAATGCTTTCATTTATCCTCCTCAACTGTTATCCAGTGAATTAACCTTTGTGAAGATTCAACCTAGTAACTTCTTTAGAAGTTCTGTAGGACTTCCTGGCTCATCAGCCACAGATAGTAAAGACTTGGAAAACACAAAAGTCCTTGGCATTGTTACATGGTGGTTCAACATCAGAAATAAATGACATTTTCTCACTAGTAATAATGCTAACACACACACACACACACTGCATTATTATTTAATTTACTGCTGTATCCTAAAGATCATGGGGGCTTTTAATCTGATTTGTTTTTGACCCCTACTATGTCTGAGCTACTTGAGAGCAGGGACTATCTTGCCCTTATATTTATATCCTGACAACTTGATACAGTCAAGTCCAGAAGGATCTATTTAATGCCTATGAATGCTAGCACTATGCTTAGTACAATGCTTTGTACATAGATAATGCTTAATAAATGCTTCTAATTCATCCATTTATTCATTCCCATGCTGATCTAAATTGGTAGAGGGAGTCCCTCAATAAGAGTTCCTCCAGGCCAATGAAAACGTAGGTATAGTATAAAACACAATGGAAAAACCAACGTACAATGTACTTTTTGTTCAAAGGACAGCAAAGTCAATGTTGAAATCAGTTGTTCTTGTTGTTTTTTAAATAATGAGACATTGCATAGAAATACTATACAACCAGACCATGAGTCATGCAAGTTCAAATAACGTGAAATTTAGTATGAGTTATAAAATGATACCAGGTCACATTGAATTTGAGTCAAAATTCAATTAATGTGAAATGTGCAAGCTAGTCAAAGGTTTTTATTTTGTTTTGTTTTTTGCTTTTTGGAGGGGGGAAGGTAGGACAATTGGGGTTAAATGACTTGCCCAAGGTCACATGGCTAGTAAGTGTTAAGTGTCTGAGGCCAGATTTGAACTCAGGTCCTCCTGACTCCAGGGCTGGTGCTCTATTCACTGTGTCACCTAACTGCCCCTGAGGGTTTTAATGTAACACTGTGTTGTTAGTCTGCACTTGCTTATTTTCTTGTATGAATGTATACCATATTACAAACAGTTGAATTATTTTTCTTAAGGATCTCATAACAAAATAGTCAAAAGGAAGAATACTTCATATGGAAATACTTCCAGAATTTTTAAAAAAGGATGATTATTATTACATTAGAACAAAAATTTGATGTAATTAAATGGCACAAACGTGGTCCCAACAATTCTAAAATAGGATAATATGCTAGAATGCCTGAATTTGCATGAGGAGGTCACAAAACACATAGGTGTTTATAGTAATCAAAATGACTTATTTGCTCAAAGTTGTTCCTAAAACAATATTGCTGTTACTGTTTACAACATTCTCTTGGTTCTGCTCATTTTGCTTGTCAGTATAAATGCCCAGATTAAGTACAAAGGACATGTGAAGGAAGACACTATCTGCAACCAGATAGAAAGTTTCAGAAAGAACTGATAAATAGAAGCATGTGTAGAATTATTCTACACACACACACACACACACACACACACACACACACACACACACACACACACATTTCTGTCTACTGGTAGCCATCTCTCTAGGGTGTGGGTGTGGGGAGAAAAAAAGAAGAAGAAAGAAATTTTTGTAACTTTACTATTATATATTTAAAAGTAATATCAAGTTGCGTGTGATAATTTGCAATTTAACAACAATGATTTTGTTTATTATACTATGTTATAGACGTGCTTGTTTTGTTCCATAAATTAAAAATAAAAAATACACAAGTGAAATAAAAGAAAAAGGTGAGAGTTGCATGCACTTTTTTGGTTTGCAAACAACTACAAGGAACAGAACTGTTGCAATGATAGAAATGGAGTATTTTTTAGTGCTATGGATTGAAGATTACATTTAAAAAAATTCATTCTTGTCAGAGCAGTCATTTAAGACAAATGTTTCAGCATTGTTTAAGGGAATAAGAGAAAATAGAAATGAAGTAGATAGTAAAGAAAATTTTACCGTAAATATTGGTTGGTTTGATTCCTTTAAAATTCTAGTTCAGGGGCAACTAGGTGGCACATTGTATAGAGCACCGACCCCGGAGTCAAGAGGACCTGAGTTCAAATTTGGCCTCAGACACTTAACACTTACTAGCTGTATGAGGACAGTGACTTAACCTTGGGCAAGTGACTTAACCTCAATTTCCTTGCCCTCCCCCTTCCAAAAAATAAAAATAAAATAAAATAAAATGAAGAGTTTGGATTTCAAAATCTAAATCTCTAATCATATACAATGCCTCCAAACTGAAGTCTTAGTAACTGCTCCCTGAGAGGTGTACTGTAACCCAACCTTCATAAAGTTTAGCAAATTGATGGTAATGCCCTCCTAAGGAAAAACAATTCCATAGAGAACCAACCAATCATTTACTAAGCACTCACTGAATACCAGGCACTATGACAGGTGTTGGGGATACAATTAAGAGGAAAAAAAGGAAGCAGAAGAGAAAAAGAAAAAAAATAAGGAAAGAATGAATGAAAGAAAAAAAGGAAGGGAGGGAGGGAGGAAGGAAGGAAAGAAGAAATAAAAATAAAAGAGGTAAGGAAGATAAAGGAAGGAAAGAAAAAAGTAAAGTAATGGAAGGAAGGAAGAAAGAAAAAGAAAGAAATAATCCCTATTTTCAAAGGGGCTTATATTCTATTCCGAGTGTTGGGAATATAATAAAGAATAGATCCAGTATGGAAGAAAAGGGTCTAAAAAACCCCAGATGGCTGCAGAAGGAACTCATAGACAAAATCAGATTTAAGTGCACCAAAAAGAAAGAGCTGCACATAGTGAAGCATGAATATAACTGAGTGGCATAAGCTAAATGTTGAATAAATTCTTGTACCTCTGCTTGGAGTGGGAATTGTATCAAAGAAGGGATGGACTTGTGGCTTGGGAAAGATGAAGATTATGATGATGATGAAGATGATGATGATGATGTAATAGTGATGAGGGAAAACAGAGAATTACTCAACTCCTATTTTGCTTTCTTCTCTGTTATGATAACTAACCTTTAAATTACAAAGGACCATATCTTCCTAGAGTTGGAAGGGACCTCAGAAATCAGCACATCCAACCTATACTTTAGGAGTGAATCTCTTTCACAACAGCCCTTACACCTTGGTATCCAAATCTGGTTCAAAGAAATCCACCTTGGGAAACTCACCAACTCTTGAGGTGGCTTGTTCCATTTAGAGACAACTTTAATTATTAGGATAATTTCCTTCTACTCTGACACCTTAATGGCTGTGGGACCTAATGAAGATTGTTTATCCCTCCTTCAGCGCAGAGAGCAATGATCCAAACCTTCCCATCTTGTTTGATTTTTGTTTGCATCACCTACCTGCATCTACAGTGGAAACAACCTAAATCTGCTTCTATAATGTCTGCCTGCTGGATCTCATTCTACCTTTTAGATGGTCTAGGAGAATAAATTTAATCTAAGGACACAACAAACGTGGACAAGAGGGATTTGAGGGACTAGATAGATGGGAAGATTGCCAGGGAGCACCTTGTTGATCTGAATTAGATCAGGTCTCCTGCCCCAGATAAATTACATCTAAGAGTGAAATTACTTGTAGACATGATGGCTGAACCGCATCAGCAATTTTTGAGGAATAATGGGAAACTGAGAGAGGTCCTAGAATAAGAGAGGTAGGCAAATGTTCCCATTTTCAAAAAGGTTCCTGGCTGTAATGAGTTTCATCAATTGAACTTGTCATTAGGTCACTTGCCTAAAGAAAATAAGCCTTTTAAGTTAGAAGTAGAGTACAATTGTAGTGAGTGACTCAAAGGACAAATCAGACTTTCTGGTCTTCTTTCTTATTTTTGTTTCTTTCTTCGTATAAACATATGGTATCTATGGAAAAGAGTCAAAGGCTAATTATCAATGTAAAACTTAAATAATATTTCCTTGAACTTATTTTTATTTTTTTATTGGCAATATAAGATTACGAATGTAGACAAAACAAGTATACCAACCACCTCCCTCCCCTTGCTCCCCATTTTCCCCTCTATCTTTGAAAATTTGACAAGAGTTTAGAAAGAGGTGTGCTGAAGTTTCACCCTATGGTTCAGCTTAATTCATGTGTCATTTCTCTTTTATGTAACTCCAGCTTCCTGGAATCCAAAACCTTCTCTAGACCCTTTTTGTCCAAAGCTCATCTAGGAAGGAGGCTGCTGGGCGCATTGATTCCTAAACATGTGGCCCATGTTATCTTTCTTTTTCTGTTAATGTAGTCCACATGTCGATGTGTCAATTTACAAAATGGTTTCCATTAAGCAGATTATTTGCCTTAATTTCCTGATGTTCTGAATGTACCCATTCTTTCATAATATTTAATATAAACACTTCCATAAATTACATGTAAATATACATGTGCAATATAAACATATTGGATATC
>CM053580.1:41122143-41141102 GCA_028627135.1 Pseudochirops cupreus | reverse complement strand
AAAAAAAAACAAACCTCAAGAAAAATAAAGAAAGTAAAAAAAGTGTGCTCCAATATGTATTCAGACAACACTAGTTCTTTCTCTGGGGATGGGTAGCATTTTCATCATAAGTCCTTGAGAGTTGTCTTGGATCGCTGTATTGCTAAAAATAGCTCAGTCGTTCATAGCTATTCGTCTTACAATACTGCTGTTACATTGTTCGTAGTATATTTCACTTTGCATCAGCTAATGTAAGTCTTTCCAGGTTTTTCTGAATGCATCTTGCTCATCATTTGTTATTGCACAAAAGTATTCCATCACAATCACATAGCACAATTTTTTTACTCATTCCTCAATTGATGGGTTCCCTCCCAATTTCTATCTCCCTGCCACCAGAAAAGAGCTGCTACAAATATTTCTGTACATATAGTTTCTTTTTCATTTTGTTTTTATCTATTTTTGGATACAGACAGTAGTATCACTGCTAGATCAAAAGATATGCATGATTTCATTGCCCTTTGGGCATAGTTCTAAATTGCTTTACAGAATGGTTGAATCAGTTTGAAATTCCACAATGTTTTGATGTCTGTTTTCACCTACATTCACTTCAACATTTGTCATTTTCTTTGTCTTTCCTATTATCCAACATAATAGGCAAGGGTTGTACCTCTGAATTCTTTCAATTTGCGTTCTTCCAATCAATAGAGATTTAGAGTAATGGCTACTTCTGGAGAGTATTGGCTATATTTCTTCTCATATAGCTATAGGTAGCTTTGATTACTTCATCTGAAAACTGATCATATCTCTTGATCATTTGTCAATTGGGGCATGGATCCTATTTTTTTTTTTTATAATTTGACTCAGTTCTTGAAATATTTGAGAAACAAGGCCTTTATTAGAGAAAGTTGCTTCAATTTTTAAAAAATTGATTGCTAAATGTATTCCTCTCTATCCTATTCCTCTCCTTGTTTATTCTATTCTCTCTCTTTTTACCCTGTTGCTCCTCAAAAGTGTTTTTCTTCTGACTACCACCTCCCCCAATATGCCCTCCCTTCTATCATTCTCTCTCCCCCCATCCCTGTTTTCTTATCCCTTTCCCAGTTTACTTTCTTGTCGGGTAAGATAGATTTATGCATCTAATTGAGGATGTATGTATTCCTTATTTGAGTTAATTCTATGAGAGTAAGGTTAACTCACTCTTTCTCACCTTCCCCGTAAAAGCTTTTTCTTGCCTCTTTTATGTGAGATAATTTACCCCATTATAACTCCTTCTTTTCCTTTCTCCCAATGAATTCCTCTCTCATTCCTTAATCATATTTTTAAGATACCATTCCTTCATATTCATAATACCCCTTCACATTCAACTCACATCTGTGTCCTATATATACTCCTTCTAAGTGCCCTAGTAATGATGAGAAAATAAGATGAGAAAATTCTTATGAGTTATAAGTATCATCTTCTCATTATTAAGTACCTTATGATTTCCCTTTCCTGTTTATCTTTTTAATGCTTCCCTTGAGTTTTTGTATTTGAAAGTCAAAATTTCTTGGTAGCTCTGGTCTTTTAATCACAAGAGCTTGAAAGCCCTCTATCTCATTGAATGCCCATTTTTCTCTTCTGGGGGATTATACTCTGTTTTGACATGTAGGTTATTCTTGGTTGCAATCCTAGCTCCTTTGCCCTCAGGAATATCATATTCTAAATCCTCCAATGTTTTAATGTAGAAGTTGTTAAATCTTGTGTTATCCTGATTGTGGCTTTATGATGGTTGAATTGTTTCTTTGTAACTGATTGCAATATTTTTTCCTTGACCCTCGAACTCCGAGATTTACCTATAATATTCTTGGGACTTTTCATTTTGGGATCTCTTTCAGCAGATAATTGGTGGATTCTTTCAATTTCCACTTTATTCTCTGGTTCTGGAATATCAGAACAGTTATCCTTGATAATTTCTTGAAAGATGATGTTCAGGGTATTTTTTGATCATAGATATCAGGTAATCCACATTTTTATATGATCTCTCCTGGATCTATTTCCAGGTCAGGTGATTTTTTTCCAATGCAATATTTCACATTGTCTTCTTTTTTTTTTTCATTCTTTTGGTTTTATTTTATTGTTTCTTGATCTCTCATTAAGTTATTAGCTTTCATTTGCTCAATTCTAATTTCCAAGGAATAATTTTTTTTTTCAGTGAGCTTTTTAAATTTGGCCAATTCTACTTTTTAAGGAGGTTTTTTTCTTCAGTAAATTTTTGTATCTTTTTCCCCTCATTTGGCCAATTCTGCTTTTTAAGGTATTCTTATTCTCATTGTCTTTTTGGACTTCTTTTATCATTTGCCCTAGTCTGCTTTATAAGGTGTTATTTTCTTCAGTATTTTTGTGTCTACTTTACTAAGCTATTGTCTCATTTTTCATGATTTTCTTCTATCATTTTCATTTCTCTTCCCACTTTTTCCTCTAGTTCTCTTACTTGATTTTCAAAATTATTTTTGAACTCTTCCATGTCCTGAGAAAATTCATATTTTTCTCAAAGGCTTTGGATGTAGGAGCTTTGGCTTTGTTATCTTCTTTTTGGTATGTGTTTTTATCTTCCTTGTCACTATAGTAACTTCCTGTGGTCAGAATTTTTTACTCTTTGCTCATTTTCCTATACATTTAACTCTTTGTTAAAGTAGGGCTCTGCTTCCAGGGTAGAAGGCACACTGTCCCAAATGTGAGAGGTTTTGTGCAGCTATTTTTAGAGATACTTCTAGGGACCTGTAAGTTTTGAGTCCTTCCAAAGTGTTATGATCTAAGAAAAGGTGTATTTACTTACTCTTCTGGCCTTGGCTGTTTTCTGTGAGTGATCAAAAGCACTGGTTTCTGTCGTGGAACTATGAAGAGGGTCCCTGCTGCACTGTGACTGCAAATTCTGGTGTGGTAGTTCCCCTCCTTGCCCCAGGACTGCTACCAAGGACTATGACCCAGTTTGGCATATGAGCAATGCAATAGAGTCCTGTCTCACTGCTATCAAAGTAACCCCTAACATCTCCTTCTGATCAGTTATTCAATCCCTTTACTGTTGTCTGAGAACTCCAAAAGTAGCCATTGCTGCTGCTGATTCAGTGGCTCCCAAGGCCTGCTCCTGGTTTGCTGGAGCTCCTTCTGTGCCAGTGCAACCTGTGCTGGACTGTGTTCCTCTCTCTTACCCAGGTGCTTCCTTCTGACCTTCTTAATTATCTTGGGCTGGAACATTATTTCACTCCATCTTTTTGTAGGTTCTTTTGCTTTAGAATTTATTTAGAATCATTATTTAAAGGTGTTCAGAGAGGTTTGGGGGAACGCTTAGGCAAATTACTGCCTTTTCTCTGCTATCTTGGCTCTGCACCAAATATACATTTTTTCATAGTATAGAACTGGATATTTACTAGCAAAGAAACAAGACAAATGCCCACCAATTGGGAACTGGAACAACAAATTGTGAGGTATTAATGTAATATAATTAAGTTGTGCTTTGAGAAATAAGGAGTAAGAAATTAGAAATGCATAATATGACATAGGAACTGAAACAGAATGAAGTCAGCAAAACCAGGAAAATAATTATATGAGGATGAATAATAATAATAAAATATGACCAAAATGAACCTGATGAAACTTGACCCTGAAGAAAAGATGAAAGTTTGTTCCTTCTTGGACCCTTCTTTCACTGTGCGGGAGACTGTCAGTATGGAAGGTTACATGTACTCCCACAATCTATTGGCATGTTGATTATTTTGACTGAAATGTTTTTTTACCCCCTGTTTCTTTTTCAAGCTTTGTGGTAAGCTGTGACCTACAGGATGGGGGAAGGGAGCAGGCTGTATGAAAATGATATAAAAAGAAGAGACTACAACAAAAAAGAGTAAAAGGGAGAAGGTTTTCCTAAATAGCTTCTGATGTCCCTTCCAGTTCCAGTTCCTGTTAAAAGCAAAAGACAGAAATGTTCAATCAAAGGTTACATGACAGTTAGTGGACTGGCTTCCACATCAGGGAGATCTGAATGGCATTCCTACCTATGACACAGAAGGGGTCTGTGACCCTGGCAAATAACTTCATGTTCAGTGCTCAAGGCATCTCTCTGAGACTTCCATTTGTATATTCAGTGCCAAACGGCACTGGGTGAAGAGTCCTGTCTGGGAGGTCCCTGAACATCAAGAGCAGCCATCTTTCTAGTATGCCCTATTGACTTTACTTGATCATACTTTGTGTGGCATGCATACTTAAAAATTATCATCAAGAAATTATAACAATTGTGTGACATTATGTATTCACTATATCATATATTAGACTTGAGATACCATAATCTCCTGGTTTTTGTCCTATCATTCTAACTACTCCTTCCTCATCCTCGTTTTCTTGTATCACTCTCATTTCTCTTCCCAATTTTTCCTCTACTTCTCTTACTTGATTTTCAAAATCATTCTTGAGCTCCTCCATAGCCTGTACCCAATTCATATTTTTCTTGGAGGCTTTTGATGCAGGAGTTGTGACTTCACTTTCTTCCTCCTTTTTGTCCCCCCAAAAGGATTCTATCATCTGTTTGTGCTTCCATTGTTTGCTCTTATTGGCAGCCAATTACTTGACTTTTGAGCTCTTTGCCACAATAGAACTCTGCTTCCAAAATGGAGAGAGCCATGTCCCAAATTACTGGGGTTCCTGCAGCTGCCAAAGCTATTAAATGAACACCCTCTCTACAGCCCCCACGCTCTGGCTTACTGGTTACACACCCCAGGACCACCACCCAAGACCATGATCTGGATCCAAGCAGGTCAAAGCAAGAACAATTACCCTCTGAATGGTCACTTGGCTCCCCTAGCATCGGTAGGCCAGGAACTCCAGAAGCAGCCACCCTGCCTCCTCTGCTTCTCACTCCAGGTAGAGCAGCCAGACCATGCTCCCCCTGTTTGAACAAAGTTCCACACTGACTTTTTGATTTGTCTTTGGCATTTGTGGATTGAGAAGTCTGGAAACCACCACAGCTGCTGGTGATCTACTCTTCCAAAGTCTGCTCCAATCACAATTGGTTGGGGCCACCCCGGAGCTAAAACTCTGGGTCTGGGCTCAGCTCCCAGCACATTGTGATGGACCCTTCCTGCCAGCCTGCCAGGCTTCCTTCAGTGGGAGAGTTGTTTTCCTCTGTCACTTTGTGGGTTCTATAGCTCTAAAGTTTGTTTAGAGTCATTTTTCACATGTAGTGGAGGAGGTGGAAGCTGGAGCCACATGGAAGTCCTGTTTCTACTCTGCCATCTTGGCTTCATCCTACCTCATCCTCTTTTTGACTAAGATGGTTTTCTTCTTTTTCTTCTTCTTCTTGTTCTTCTTGTTCTTGTTCTTGTTCTTCTTATTCTTCTTGTTCTTGTTCTTGTTCTTTTTCTTCTTCTTCTTCTTCTTCCTCTTCTTCTTCTTCTTCTTCTTCTTCTTCTTCTTCTTCTTCTTCTTCTTCTTCCTCTTCTCTCTCCCTTGCCTTTTTTCTCCTTCTATCTGTATCTCTTTTTTTTTTTTAGCTCTTTCTATCTCTCTTCAGATCCACCACCACTGAACTCCCACCCGTTCCCCCAACCTGTTTTCTTATTTGGCAATCTCATGACTTCAATGATCACTTCTACATAGAGGATTCTTAAATCTATAACTTAAGTCCTGAACTCTCTTCTGTCTCTTGAAGACATCTCAAAAAAATTGAATTCATTATGTAATTTAATTCAACAAACACTTATTAAGAACCTACTGAGCACAAGGAATTACTGATCCATGTTCTTTTCTGCTTGCACCTCTTGGATATAATTTATTTGGTTTCTAGTGTATGTTTGCTCTTTCATGGACAATAGTCTACTATATATCCAAGCTCACTAGATTTTTTTGTATCATCCATAAAGTTAATTCTTCAGAAACTGGTGTTCCATGACTGATAGTCATGTAACATTCTCAGAACAATACTAATGTTAAAAGATACACCTTAGATTGAGGATGAAGCTGGTAAACAGCAATGCATAATTTCCCAAATCCAAGTTGTTCAACTGTCTTCTTCCTATTTAATTTCCTTATAGCAGGGACAAGAGATGGCAGAAGGAGAATAAATGAGCTCCATTGCTACTTACATAATGCCAAGATCTTTAGAGGAAATCTCTTAGCATATTGGAATGGACCTATGTGGAGAATTCATAAGAAGACAAGAATAAAAGATGCATAGATTGAGTGTTGACTCTTGGGAAGGAATACATTATTTATGAATTCATCACAAAATTTAAGTATGTGGAAGATATTGTTCTAAGTACTTGGGTTACAGAAACGTATTTCAGGCAGACTCTACTTTCAAATAGATTATAATCTTTGCCTGTGGTCATGTAGCTAGTATGTGTCAGAAGCAGATTTGAATGCAAGTTCTCTTGACTCCAAGGCCAGTCCTCTATTAGCTGCATCATTCTACTTCTCATGCATATATCTATATATCTATATCTTTATATATCTGTAAGGATATGAATTGGCCCTATGCTTTATTTGTTATAGGAAACTCAAGATGAGAAAATATACAAATGAAAATCTGGTAGTTTATCACCTTAGAGAGCTGCCTGGGGACATGAAGAGGTAAAGTGACTTGCAAAGGGTCAAGAACCAGTATGGGTCAGAGAGGACTTGAACCGGGTTTTTTCTGGCTCTTAGGCTGACTCTCTATTCCCTCAATAGAGAGTCACATTGCTTCTCTATTTGTATATTTCTCTATTCATATGTACTGGATGACAGTAATAGTTGTGGATATAGTACTTTCCTAAACATTTACTTCATCTTTATTAAATATGCACTTTCTCTCGTTTGGTTCTCTCAACAACCTTGTGCCTTAAATAGGCTAATTTTTACTGTAGATCACTGGCTTTGAGGCAGGGGATGCTGGTTCAAATGCTGCCTCTCTTACTACCAATATGATGTGGAGAATATAATCTAACCTCTCAGGAGGTCAATTGTTTTCTCCTACAAAAGAAGATGCTTGACCCCTCACCTTGCAGTACCTTCTAGCATTAATGTTATGATTCCATAATTTGTATTTTATAATATGACCAATTTAAGGAGAGATTAAATCACTTATCTGAGGTCATAGAGGTAGTAAGTGGCCAAGTTAAGTCTTGAAAATATGGCTTCTCACTCCAGCGCTGGCTTCCTTTCCACTCCACCACACTCATTTCCAAGAATCTTGGTTGTGTGAAAAGGAAGATTACAGAGGTATTGTATGCCACATCTGCCTCCATAATAAGCTTTTATTCCACCAAGAGGAAGGCTTAATGAGGGAAAGACAAATAGTTCTTAATTAGTTGCTAAAAAAGAATGTTTATTAACATCCATGGACTATTGCTAGTAATTACCAAGATGTCATATTTTTTAAAGAACACACAGATAAAAATGGGAATTTAATTCAACTGGATGAGTAAAATATGTATATCTATGAAGGAGAGTGTGGGAAATTCAGGTACTGGACAGTGACATACACATTTTTTTCTCCTTTTTAAAGTATTAAATGACACAAGGAGTATAGTAATCAAATTAAACAGGTTTCTTTTTTCTTTTTCTTTTTGTTCAACACATAAATAAATATATTGGTGAACAAAAGAGAAGCTATGAAATCCATTGCTTTTGGCTACAACCAAGCAAGACAGGAGAATGATGCCATCTAGTCAATATTTCCTGTCTTATTCAAAGGGACTATTATCTTGCTCAAGTGTCAAACGTTATGCCATTGGGAAGGTGCTTTTGATGAAGTCTCTAAAGCATTTTTATAGGATTGGGGACTTTTCATTTACAAAGTTCAAACCATTATGTTGGAGTCACTCTTTGGTAAATAAGTGTTAGGTTATTTTTATGACATATGGGGAATTCAAATTCAGAACAGAGTTGTTTAAATCTCTTCTTCAAATAATATGGAAGTGTGGAAATGGAAATGTCTCAACCTCAAAACAAAAGGAGAAACTTAAGAAAAATATTGAGTAAATTAATTGAGAAACAGTGATTGGAGACCTAGAGCAGACTTCTCAGAAGCATTGCTGCAGAAGGGATGGGGATAGTGCTGTTACAAGTATCAAGGTTGCATTTGATTTGGGATGGCCAACAGCTGCAATTCCAAAAGTGAATTCAGTAGGGTTTAAAGGGAATCTGTAGGCTGCCTATCTATGATGGGAGCATGGGAGTTTTAGAAAGCTCATTTTCTTTTCTCAGTAATCAATTAGATCTATTCCGTATCCCTTGGTTCAGACTCTCATGTCCTTGGAATAATTTTCTTATTCATTTTTATCTTCCTTTCCTTCTGTCTTCTGAGATTCTTAAGCATTGTTATGCATTCATGATGCATATTTGATAACAGAGACAATAATAATGATTTATCTTTAAGGAATGAAAAGCCCTTTACCTCTCAACAACTCTAGGACATCAGTAACCTAAGTGTTGTTAGCATAATTTTGCAAAAGAAGAAAGTGGAGCTCTGAAAGGTCATCTGTAGAACTAGTGAATATCAGTACTCAGTAACAACCAAGAGCTAACACTTCTACAGTGTGCCATGATTTACAAAACACTTCCCTGAGAACAATCACATGAAGTAGGAATAGTAGGACTATTACAACCATTTTATGTATAAGGAAACTGAGGGCCACAAAGGTGAAATTATTTTCTCATTAATTAATTTTTCCCAATTGGTTAGTGGTGGAGGTATGACCTAAACCAAGGCTTCTTGATCTAAGTCCTGTGCTTATATCTATCTAACACAACCTCCTCTCCGATGCCATGCTTTAAAACACTGTATATAATATCGAGGAAGAAATGACTCCACTTTTGAGAAGTTGCTTTTCCATCACTAAAACAGACAGGTTTGATGAGAATAGATAGGAAATCTCTTTTGCAAAAATGTCTTTCTTTTCATGTCAAGAGAATACATTAAGAAAGTGGTGTAAAATTCAAAATGCAGGTTTTAAACATGTGAGACACTGAGTAAATGCTTATTTATGGATTAAAGAGATCCTTATTTAAGGATGAAAGTAGTATTAAGAAATTCTTGTAAAGGTAGTGAGGATATCACTGGATTTAGAGTCAGAGTTTGACTCTCAGGTGTTTAACTACATATTGAATATAACTTTTTCTTGGTTTCTTGGTCTGGACCTCAGCTTTCTCATCTTTAACATGAGGTCTAGGGAATCTCTATAATTCTCATTTAGTTCCAAATCCCATCATTCAGATCCTAAATCATTCTTTTCTTGATTCTCTCCAATTAGTAACGAGCATTCACTGGAGATTCACAGAATTATTATATTATGATTATAGAGAATTACAATATACGAACATTGGAGGAGATAGTGGTAGCCACTGAGTTCAACTCACTACTTTCTGCCCATCTTTTTAACATATTTATTTTAGCTGTTATATGATATATATGTGTGTGTGTTATAAAATATGTATGTATATATAATATGTGTACAAATATGTGTCTGTGTATCTATCTATCTCTCTATCATCTATGTTCCTCTTGCTTGACTCTAAATCTCATGAGGGCTAGGACTTAGTCACTTTAGTGTATCAACTCTTACCTGGTTTGTAGTACCAAAATATACAAAAAATGAGTATATTCCATCAAGATGAGTCTTTCATTAAGGCATATTGTAATACAACTTGGTTAAATGATTCGCTTGGATCAAGCAGCTATCTGCTAAAGATAGGTGTCTCTGGGGCTCTGAATTGGGTCTTCTTTTCTGTCCAAATGAAAAAAATGTTTGGTACCAGTCCCATTCCTGTCATAACATTGGCCTCCTTGCTGTTCCTCAAGTAAAATACTCCATTTCTAGACTTGCAGCATTTTCACTGGCTGTTTCCCTGGAGTACTCCATCTCCTTATCTGCCTCTTAAGTTTCTCTGGTTTCTCTCATGATCCAATTAATATCCAGTCCCATCTTCTACAAGAAGCCTTCCCTGATCCCTTTTAATGCTAGTGCCTTTTCTGTACTGATTATCTCTAATTTCTCTTGCATCTGTTTGCACATCATTGTTTCATGTTTCCTCCTCCATTAGAATGTGAGCTCCCTGAGAACAGGGTACAATTTTTTTGTCTTTCTTCGTATTTCTAGAATTTGCCACAGTACCTGGTACAAATTGGGCACCTAAAAATTCTTGCTGATTCACTGTCAAAGGTGATATTTGAAACCAGGTTTTCCTGATACTTACTTCAACATTCCACGCACTAAACCATACTGTCTCTTTGTGCCTAGTGTAGTGTTTTACAGGGAGCTGATCCTTTTATTTCATTCAGTAAGGGCATATAAAAAGCAAGCTCCTTGAGGGTAGGGACTGTGTTTTATATTTCTTTTGTTATCTACCACATGTCCAGTACATGATAAGTTCTTATACTTGTTGAATAGAATTGAACTCCTGACTCAGAACAACTAATAAATGTTTAATTGACTCATTGAATTTGTGAAATGGCATTATGATCACTGAAAATTTATTAAGCTTTTAGCTGGCACAACTCCCAAGGAGCTCTAACTGTTGAATAAATAGATTTTCAATAGTAGGCAGCCTTCTATAGGCTACTAGAGTTGGAGTCAGTAATATTTGGGTTTAAATCTCCCTGACCTAGGACAAGTCACTTAACCTTCTCTGCTAGCTTAGCGTTATTTGGGCTGCCTGGTAAGTATTTAATAAATGTTTGTTGACTCTTTGCCTCAGGCAATTCCCTGGGACTTAACACTTTCCTTATCTATAAGATGAGGAATGGTCTCATTGGATGGCCTCTGAGATTTTTTTTTTGTAGGCCAAGCTCTATGATCCTAGGTAATCTAATGTTGTTTTACAAATATAGTTTTTGGGTGTTTTTTTTTCTTTTACATTACATTTAAGGGAAAAAAAAATCAAATTCATAGTTGATTTAGATGCTGAACCAATATAGAATTTACTGTTATTTTTCTTATATCATTTTACTCTATTTTGTTCTTTCATTAAAAAAATAGAATTTTGATCATCTGCCAATAATATATACCAAAAATTAAGTATCGTAAATATTGTAGCAAAAGCTATGTAATATTGACCTTAAATCCTGGAAGTGGTTGGTTTCCTCTGTGTTACCCTTTCATATTTTTCTTCAAACAATATGAATAATAAATCAAATGATCTTATGAATAATTGGATCGCCTGTGTAATTAGAATTTTTCCCCATGTTATAACTTGTAGTATGGTTGAATTGAGCAACTCATGTAATGAGTCATTATATACTCAGGCTTTTAAGGAAGTTGTTTCTGAAGATCTGACTAAGAGGGCTAAAATATGTCTGAATTAAAAAGAATGACAGGCTGCAATCAGGGTTGGGAAATAAAGGTGCTCAGTGAGCAGCCCTATTACAATCAGAAAGCGAAAGGAGCCGATCTCTGTCTTGTGCATGGAGGTAGAGGAAATGATGAATACCTTCGCTAACTCAGTCGGCGCAAAATCAATCTTTCACTGTCAATTTTAAATGAACTAATTTGTTCACTAAACGTGCTGCATCAGTTTGGAAGCACATGCCGCTCTTTCCTATTAGCAAATCCTTTAATCTTGACTAGTCCACTGAGTAAGAAATCTAGAAATGTGTTAATATGACTGGACATATGTAGGAGGATAAGAATTGATTCTTTTAATTAGTGTCTGCTCAAGTTATGGTCCCTTCCTTGACTGAACTATTGACCTACTCATATTGTCAGAGATGGCTCTTATGACGTATGTACATATATATGTATGTGTGTATATATATGCATGTAGATACGTATATGCATTTGTATATATAATTACACATACATACCCACACACAAACATATCCCTAAAGTTGGATTTTACTCTTCATTTGTTGATACTTTGGAGAGTTCAAAAAAATTGATTCTTTTCCTTCCAACTTGTAACATTTTTTGAATCTTCAATGACACATAATACTGAATCCAGGAGTTTTACAAATCAGTATTTTGGTTTTCTCAACTTGCACACTGTGACCTGTGTTTTGACCATTTTAGGAAATCCAAATTCTTTGTGATAGAAGTGTTTTTGTCAAGGCTTTTTGTTTTGCGTTGTATTTTGTTATTTGGTTTTGTGTTAAAGGGTTACACAATTTGCAACTGACTTCTGCTGAGGAAAGGAGATGGTTAACACATGGAATTGATGATTCCACTAGTTGATTTTTCTCCCTCGTGTCATAGATGAAGATGAGAAATAAATCTATGCTATACTGTTTGATATATGCTATTGTTATGAGGTAAAATTACTTATAATAACTGTAACTCTTGTGACATATGTGTAACATATTTGGCAAATTGCTTAAAGATTTTTTTAATTAATAAGGGGATGAAATAAGGGAACGTCAGAATGAATATAAAACCTTGAAAGGCCAACTGCCGTACCTAGAGCCTAGATAATCTGGATTCAGAACCTAACATTTACTAGTTGAGTGTCCATGGGCAAGTCACTTAACCTTGTTGAACATCAGTGTCTTCATCTTTCAAATGGAGACAATAATGCTTATAGGATATAAATCAAAAGGTTTTGTGAAGATCAAATCAGAGAGTGTAAAGTGTTTTGCAAATTCTAAAGTCCTATGTAAATGTCAACCAAGTCAAATCAAGTTAACAAGGATTTATTATCACTTACTCTGTGCTAAGCTTTGGGAATATGAATACAATCTCTCCCCCCCCCCCAAAAAAAAAGTCACTGTACTTCTGGAACTTTCATTCAAATGAAGGAAAATAATACATAAAAGAAAACTGAAAATTTGAATAGTAGTTGGGGAGAGCCTAGTGGTTAAGTCTGGAGGGTGGGAAGCAGAGCCAGAAGAAGAACAACAGATGGTTGTCATGGGCACTTCCTCAAAATACAGGCCCTGGCAAGTGGAGGGATCTTCCAAAGTAAGAAGGCTAAAGGGATTATTTATCATAATCATCTACTTAGTACTGTAGAGTGTAAACTCCTTGATGGTAGGGATTGTCCTATTAATGTTGATTACAGAATCATAGGTTTAGGGCTGGAAGGGAACCCTGAGGACATGCAGCTCAACCCTCTCATTTTATAGTTGAGAAAACTGAGGCAAAGGGCAGGGATATGGTTAGTTCAAGGCCACAGAGCCAGTCAGTTGCTGGGTCAGAACTATAATTTAGGTTTCCCAATTCCCAACAATAGTCTGTTGGAGTCTGTCTTCAAGCATTATAACATTGCTTTGGAGAACTGAGAAACAGCAGTAGGAGATATGGTTGGAGCACTCTAGAGTGGCCCTTTTCTTCAAGCAAGTTTGGAAACTGACCTGAAATTCAATCAAATAACAAGTAGTGTCCAGACACTGGAGATACAGATTCTAGGTTCAGATTCACAGAATTTTAGAATTGAAAGCAATTTTAGAGAGCATTCTGTTGCCCCCCTCATACTACAAATGTAGAGAACAAGGTTATCTGAGGTCTAATGTAATCCTATCCAGGTAGTATTTATTGAGAATCTCATATATATCAGCCATTTTAAATTATAGATATACTTAGAGTGAGAAGGAATCATAGTGGGTATCTAGTATAAGCCTATATTTCACATCAAGAAACTGAAGCCCAGAGAGTTTAAATAATTTACCCAAGGTCACAGTGGTAAGTAAGTAGAAGAGCCGGCATGTAATGGCAGGTTTTCTGACTACAACTCTAGCACTCTTTATTATTACACTGCCGGATATCAGGTAGAAATAAATGCCACACAGGGCCTGAACTAAGGCCTTATGACTCTATGCCAGGGCCATTCTCATTATACAACTCATCTAAGCAGGGTGGGAAGTAGTCCTGGGGACACAGGGCCTCCTCAAGCTGTTTAGATACATAATAAAAATTATGAATACCATTCTATTGAACTTGGAAACCAAGTAAAGCTTTCCATGTTTCTAACTATAAAGTTCAACCCACACAGTTGCTAACATGGATTTCTTTGATTAAATATTCCAATATGGGAATGGTTCTGTGATCTCATACATTTAGATGCTCTCTCCAACAACACAAATTAAAATCCATTTAAGTTTGCCCATTCCATGAAAACCCTTGTCCATAGGGTTTTGTCCCTTTGGACATAGAGATAAAGGAAAAACCTTTGTCCATAGAGATAAAGTGCTGGATACCTTTCTCAATTTCTCCTGATATCTATGGGATATCAGTACAGCATTACTGCCAGTCACCCCTTGCCCTTGCCATATGATTGGTCTGTCTTCTCTTCTAGTGACATTTTCCTCACATATTAAAAATGCCTCATTAGTACCCTGCACACACTCAGTATGAACTCCTCCACAATCCTTCTGTGTGATATTAATATTCAATTCTTCAAAGACCATAGTATGTACTTAATTAAGAGAAAATATTTTTAATAAATGATAATAGCAAGTTTTTGTATTGCACTTTTATATGTTATCTTATTTGACTCTCACAACAACATTGTTAGATACATCCTTTAATTATTCCCATTTTACAGATGAAGTAATAGAGGCTGAGAAAGTTCGTGTAACTTGCCCACTTTCATACAGATAATAAGTTTATGAGGCAGAATTTGAATTTAGATCTTCCTGACTCCAAGTACAGCACCACACAAATAACTGCTACCTACCTGCCCTGTATATTTTGGAAAAAAAAAATGAATGGATTGAATTTATTTCATCAACCATTTATTGAATATCTACTATTTTGTAAGGCTTGGTACTTATGAATTAGTAAGGAGCTAATAAAAGCTTCTTTGTAATATAAGACCAGTCTTTGATTTTGATCTGCCTCTAAGCTGTGAAATATGTCAATTTGTCGTTGCACTAAGAAGTGGTTCAAAGGTGAGTTTGTCTTTTCTCCACATATAGTTTTATCCATTAGTTTGGTTATTTGAAAGGAAACCTTGAAGACCTTTGCTTTCCTGAATCCTTTGCTATTTGATGGGAGGTGTTACTATTAGATTGCAGCTTTCTAAAATGAACTATAATAAAAGTTTTTTTGGAAATTGCTTTACCACAGAAACTCATCTCCAGAAAACCAGACTCTAGAAACTATGTGAATGACCTTCAATTTTTAAGGTTAGTCACTCTACACTGGTAGCTTACACCAAATTTATAGCTTTATAAATAATCGTTCAAAGACATGGATTTACCTAGTCCATTTAGACAGTTTGTTATGGTGTCTTTCTTTTTTCCTCAGTTCAAATTCTGTGGAGCACAGGATTAGGTTATATAATGACGAATAACAGTGATAAAATTATTTTTTTTTCTCTTGGGTGGAAAGAGTAGTTCTTTCAGTATATTCAGAGACTTTTGTCTGCTGTAAATTATTTTAAGCAAGAAAATGCTGGGGTTTTTTTCTTTTTTCACTTTCGCATAGTATCTGATACTATGCCATAAGGTACTAAAGCGTTTTTCCCTTTTTATCATTACCATTTTCAAATTAAGTAACTTGAACAGACACTTAAAAATTAACTAACTGTGGTGGAAAACTCCCATTCCTCTTGGGAGGGTGATAAAGTACTCTTCTAAATTTTGTGACTTTCTCTAATCGAAAGCCCAAACCAGCTAAACCCCATTTTCTAGTTTGTAGTTACAAGAAATATCACTGGGGTAAGCATGCTTGGCAAGAAGGGAAAATTTTGGTAAGTGCATCTGCCAGCCTCATGACTGCTGCCCTGATGAGATTTGTCAGTCCTCATTGGCACTGTGCACTCAGGCTGAAGCCTCCCTCCTGGCCAGACCCAAGTCATTTGCCAGGGTTTCCTTGTCAGGAAGAGTTATACCAGTCACAGATCCTAATGCTATCCCTGCTGTCAGAGCATTCCAATTTTTAATCACTACATGACTTGTCAGATTGAATATGAGCCCCATGGACAGACTTTAAACCCTTCGTCTCAGGAACATGCCCTGGGATGGCTGGTTTGGGGCATTTCTGTGGTCACCTCTTTAATTTTCATACTGGGTCCTTCAGAGTTCTTCTCTCCTAAGTCCCTCTTTTCTCCCACAGTGGTGGACTAAGGTTGTTATGCTACTATTTCTGACTTGGATCAAGATAGTCTAAAGCACATGCCTTGGCTTAGTGAAAGATCCTAAGGTCCCAGCAGGTTCTTCCTTCATCCATCATCTATCCACTGTGGAGAAAATGCTGCTATCCATAATTATGCGGAACACTAGCCAAACTTGCCTTCCACCCCACCTGCCATTTCCTTTCATACTGAGAGGACATTCTCTCTCACTGTGTTTGTTGAGTTTGAAAATTTGTAGCGATTTTCAAGCAGCTTTCTGAAATTCAATTCCCAAGAATATTTTCCTTAAAATGTTGCTTTTGAAATCTATTCCCAATTACTCCTTTCCCTCTATGGTTTTGAAATTTGGGATTCCCACAGAGGAATTGGGGATTAAATGGGAAAATGGGAGACTGAGCTTTGTGGATTCAGTAAAAGAACACTACCCCAGGATTGTCCCATTTCGATTGAATGCTTGCTGCATTTGTCTTCTACCACTAAGTCAACTCTATGTAACAGAATGATCTCAAGGGACAGATGTGTTTTTGGCTCTAAATTCTTGGATTCACACACTCAAGCTTTATCTACCAGTAAGAGGAATGTGTCTGCCTATTTTTCAATGCAAAGTTGCTATTGGGGAGATAACTGAGGGCCACAGATACCAGCCCTGAGGCATATTACATTACACTTGTGGTAGTCAAAGAAAAAAAATGAGTTTTGAAAAAGATCAGTCACTTAACTAGCATTTATTAAGTGCCTAATATGTACCAGTCATTGTGCTGAGTGCTCAAAAGGCTCTTAAGGACCTCACAATCTAGGGAGGAGACAACCTGCAAATAGTATACAAGGAAGTTGTTGCTCCCCAACACCATTTCCACCATGATTCTCATCATTTTCACCCATGTATCAATTCCTCCTTGTTATTTCTATTCAGATATAGAATTAAATTCCCTCAGTGTTTGATTCTACAACTTCTGAAGAATGAAATCATCTTTAAGAAAAGCCAAAGAGTAATTAAGTGCTCAAATGATTTTTCCTACAGAATTGCTCAGGTATATCTTTGTAGTGTGATGAAGAAGTGTCAACCAACAGCTCTAACCCTGTGAGAAAGCCAGTGTGTTATTCTTCTGGAAGCCGGTAAACATTTTTGGTCAAGAAGACAAACTTTAGAAATGAAGATGTTCTCTAATGTTTATACATCTGGGAAAAATTATAATTTCTCTTGACACTTTACTGTTATATGATGATTTTAAATTATGACATATGGAAAACTGTCTAGTAGTATAAAATGAAATTATATATACATACATATGTATAAAGGTTAAACTATTAGTATTAAATATGGTCATGAATTACATTGTACAGGAAATTTGTAATCAGAGAATATGGTTTCAAATCTTAGCTTTGCTACTTAATAGAGTATTGTATGACCTCAAACAAATCAAGAATCTCCCTAGGCCTGAGTTTCATCACCTGTAATATTTAGTGATTAATCTTAATGATTTCTAATGTCTCTTAGAATTCTAAGTTAATGATTCTAAGAAAGACGAAGTTGCTTCATTCTTTAAGTAGAAGCAAGAATTTTTGCTTACTAAAAATTTTGTCAGAACAATCATGTAAGGGATTGCTCAAAAGTCAGGTTTCTATTTCTATAATTTACTTATGGTTCCTAGGAAGGGGCCATTTTTTTTTCTTCAATATTTCAAATGTATCCTGAAAAGATATGTATTGGATGCTATTAGAAACAGTATAATAAGAGAGATAAATATGTAGATTTTTGTCTTGACCATTTACTTGGTCTTTCAATTTTAAGTTAAATTTTATTTTTCAATCAGTGGAAATCCATCTTCCCTCCCTTCTGTGTTTCCCTCCCACTTCGAAAAAGAAAAAAAAAAGAAATCCTTGTTAGAGACATATATAATTAGGCAAAACAATTTTTCCCTTAGCCATGTCCAAAACCCCCAATATGTCTTAATTGGTAGTCTGAGTTGATCACCTCTCTCTCAGGAGGTGAGCAATATATTTCATCATGAGTCCTTGGGAATAGTAGTTGGTCATTACATTATTCATAGTTCTTACGTGTTTCAAGGTTGTCTTTAAAATGTTGTTGTTATCGCACAATTTATTCTCTTGATTCTGACCTCTTGGTTCACTCTATGTCAATTCATACAAATCTTTCCAAATTTCTCTGAAACCATACCCTTCATCATATCATACTGGCTAGCAATATTCTGTCATATTCAAATACTATAAATTATTTGGCTATTTCTCAATTGGTGAAACAAACTAAATTTTTAATTCTTTCCCACCACAAAACTTTTACATTTCAATACAATAGAAAGTGCTTCATAATCTAAGGCCAACACTTTAAATGAGAATTGAAGTATATGAGAAGAACAAATTGCTTACTTATATATATATATATATTCAATTCAACTAGCAGATATTAGATACCTCCTATGTGCCAGGTACTATAGAGAGTGATGGGGATACAAGGACAAATGAAAATGATATTTGTACTTGAGAAGTCTGAAGAAGAATCTCTCAAGATGAAAATTCATGAATGGGTTATAATATACATGAATGGAGAAAGTGTGTACAATAGTAAAGTGACTAGTCCATTAAAGTTTTAAAGTACAACATTTGGGGATTATTTTTACTTCTATCTCAACCTATTTTTAAAATCTTTCTAAAATATTGCTTTTAGTAGAAATAAAATTCTTTTCATCAATGAATTTTTGTGCATTCTTTTCCATTTGGCCTATTTTGTTTTTTTTAAAGGGCAACTGGGGTTAAGTGACTTGCCCAAGGTCACATGGCTAGTGTTCAGTGTTTGAGTTCAAATTTGAACTCAGGACCTCCTGACTCCAGAGCCAGTGCTCTATTCACTGTGCCACCTAGCTGCCCCCCTATTTTGCTTTTTAAGGAGTTCTTTCCTTCAATGAATTTTTTTGCTTCTTTTATCATTAGGGCAATTCTGTTTT
>CM053580.1:41107016-41121643 GCA_028627135.1 Pseudochirops cupreus | reverse complement strand
GTTCAGTCATTTTCAGTCACGTCCAACTCTTTGTGACCCCCATTTGGGGTTTTCATGGAAAAGGTATTGGAGTGGTTTTCCATTTCCTTCTCCTGCTCATTTTACAGATGAGGAAACTGAGGCAAACAGGGTTAAATGACTTGTCACACAGATCATAAATGTCTGAGGAAAAATTTGAACTCAGATTTTCCTAGCTTCAGGCCCAGTACTCTATCCACTGTGCCACCTACTTGCCCCAAAGCACAGAGTGCCCATCACTTAACCGTCTCTCTTGCCACATGTGTAGTCTATCTCATTTCTCTGTATCTCCTTTGTAATTCACTGGACTTCATTAAGCTCTGCTATGCGTCTCTCCATTTCCTTTCAAGTTTAATTCTTCAAAGATTGTAATATTGCATGACTTAGAGTCATACCCAATGACTGGAAGAACACTCATGCATCCAAATAGGATCTGTGATCCCATCAATTTAAGAGTTTCTTCCAATAAAGGAGACTGAAGCCTATCCATTTCTGCCTATCCTGTGTGACATCTGTCCTTGTTTCTCTAAAATTTCACCACAGGAAAATTGGAAGTCTTCCCTACTTTTTCTGACATTAGAATAGGGAAATATTTTTAGTCTTTTTTGTTTTAGTGAGAATCTTGAATTCCTTAATGACTTTCATAATTTCCCAAAGATAATCTTTTATGCAGTTTTCCTTCCGTTTAACTGAGTCCAATCCATTGTTCATTTGTAGTCTCTGTTCAAATCTAATAGGCTCTAAAGGTTGTTTCTCCAATTTCTAATTATAGCTGGAAAATAGACATTCTTTAGCCACTCGGATTTTCCTGTGTGAATGGTCAGTCCATATACTTCTATTTGTTATTGAGTTTTGTCCCAGAGACACTGCAGTGTTCCAAGTCTTGATGAAACCAGCTTGATCTTATCCACAAATAGCAGTAACCTGAGAACTTCAGTATTCACAAGAGATTCCTCTTTACATTAAACTCTACAATGCATTTCCTCCATCACAGTGTTGAACACCTTTGGCAAATAGAGATGGAGCACCAGACCTGGAATCAAGAAGACCTGAATTCAAATATTGCATCAGAAACTTAGTGACCATGTGATCCTGGGCAAATCACATAAACCTCTTTACCTCAATTTCCTCATCTGCAAAATGAACTGGAGAAGGAAATGACAACCCATTCCAGTATCTCTGCCAAGAAACTGAAGACTTGGACGTGACTGGAAAAAGCATTTTGTTTTATCAGAAGATCACTAAAAGTTATCATTATTGTTGTATCTTTGAATCTTGATTTTTTTTGAGGTACTGAGGAAATGTGTCTTGTTGAAAGGAAGCCTGTAGGTTACTATTCTGTTTTATTGCATCAAATGTTTTTTTTTTAATTAAACAAACAATAAGTGCAGTAGATCATACATTGTCTACATCTTTTAGCTGATTTTATGATAATAAAGACAGGGTCCACTGTAGAATATCACTTGCAAAACTCTCCCTGATCCTTTTCAATACCATCAAAGATATCCTTGATCCACGTGTAAATTATTCTCAAAGAGATTTGTGAATAGTATAAAATTAGTAGGCGTGAGGACCAGAAACATTTCATATTCTTTTTTTTTTTTTGGTCATTGTCTGAGGTTATTTTCCCCCCATACTTTTGTTATAGCCTCTGATTTGAATCTAGATCTTTAAACACTATCAAAATTGTTTCACTACCTCCATGGACTGTATCTGAGTATACATGGCTAAATTCAGGGGTTTTTCCTTTTTTTTTTCCTTAGTTCCATTTCCATTTCTTCTATAAATATGTGTAACCTGACTTTTGGGTCAGACCAGTTTACCCAATGTGGATTTCACACGCCACATGTTCTACCATGTGGGTGGAAGTAGCTTCCTTTGATTGGTTGCCTACATCTTTAAAGCTGGTGAGACTGAATCACTAGCTCTCTTTTCCACAATCTTTTCTACTGCCCTCTTTCCCATCACTTTCTGCTACATTTGAGTGAGAAAAATATCCAGTTCTAAGAAATGTTCCTTGGGGTGTTTATTTCTCTTCTGTGTTATTTTTTCAGTTTCCAGAGCTGGACCATCAGTTTGAGCTGTAGTACAAATTGAGCCATGGAAGAATTTGAGCCATGGTGACTTTGAAGCCAAGATCATAGGCAGGGTGGTACAGTGAATCAGGCTGACATGGAAACCCTGAGAAAACAGCGTGCCTGGGACTTGAGTCCAAGGGGACTGACTATTGGACTTGAAAATTGAACTGTGTTCTGTAGCAACCTAGCTAAGCTATGACCCTAAACTCTTTCCCTTCTCTGAAGACTGAAGTACAGCAAGAAGGAGAATTCTGCCTTCCAAGTGGTGGTGGGGAGAGCATGTTTATATATCTGTGGTTATGCCTTAAGAAGTAAATGTTCCCTTAGTAGAAGGTCTAATGTTACACAAGTAAGAACTGTGATTTCAGAATCCAATTGTGCCAGATCCACTGTTCTTGATGGCAAAAAAAGATTGTTTCTCATATACATATACATATATGTATATGTATATATATGTATACATATACATACATATATATGTGTGTGTATTTATTTGTGCATTTATGTATATATGTGTGTATGTATGTGGATTGTGTATGTCTATACATACACATAATACATGCACACACATGTATCACTTCATAGAGTTTTTTCTTTTATTTGTCATCCCTGAAGTTTTGTCCTTAAATGCCCTTAGGTTGAGGAAATGCCATCAACGCTTAGCTGGATCTCTCACCAAATGTTCTTTAATTTTTTTCCTCTTAAATGCTTCCCATTTTTTATCAACTGACATGTCTCATAATCTTCCACCATCCTTCCCAATTGTATTTTTATAAATGAGTTTGTTTTACTTAATTTATTATGAAACGGAACAAAATTTTCATAACATAGTAGCATAGAAAAAAAGATGATTGCACATAAAACTATAAATCTTGCTATTCCTTTAAAATATGTATTAAATAATTTTCTTTATTTTTCTTTCTTTCTTCCTTCTTCCCACCCAGAGATGGCTACCATTACACACACACACACACACACACACACACACACACACACACACACACGTAAATCATTCTATACAAATTTCTATTTATCAGTTCTTCCTCTGGATGCAGATAGCATCTTTCTGTCATAGGTCCTTTGTAGCTAATTTGGCTATTTATGGTCAAAATGACTTAGTTGCCAGAAGTTGTTCTTGAAACAATATTGCTATTACTGTAAACAATGTTCTCTTGGTTCTGGTCATTTCACTCTATTATTTCATGCAAGTCTATCCATGTTTGTTCTAAGATCATCAAGTTCATCTTTTCTTATAGTACAGTAATATTCATCATGATCATATACCACAACTTGTTTAGTCATTGTCCAATTGATGGACATCCTTTGAGTTTCTAGTTCCGTGGGACAGAGCAGACATACAATTTAGAGCAGCAAATGATTATAGTAACCTTATGTTTGACAAGTGTAAAGACTTACGTTTTGGGGAAAAGAATTCATTATTTGTCAAAAATTGTTGGGAAAACTAGAAAGTGTCTGGCAGAAACTAGGCAAAGACCAATTAAATTTTAAACTGATGTTGCCTTTGGCTTCTATCTTTCTTCCTTGGTAAGAAGGGTCAAAAGTTTTCCATGTAAACATTTTAAGACTATTTTGGTCTCCTCATTAAAGCAATTGATTTGTATCTGTTAAATGTATAAAAATTGTTAGGATTTGTCTTAATGTCCTTTACTTCATCTACTTCCCATTTTATGTTGTTGGTAATAACTTTATTGAGTTGAAATTCATGTTGAAATTTTCAAATGTGTACCATACATATTTCTCATTTTTATTCTGTAATCCTAGCTTTATATTAATTTTTTTTTTAATTTTTATTCTAACAAGTCACAAGTCTGGCTCTACATAGACTGATTATTGAGGAGTAATTCCAGTATCAAATTTCCTATCTGTTAAAATGGAATTAATTTCATTTTGTGATGTTATTCACTGTTCAACATGCCTAGTAGCTATTTATTTTCTCATAGTATTCAATATATGTAAACACGAGGCATCAGTATAACCTACAAGTCTTTGGCATCCCTTATGCTTTACTTCTTTGTATTTTTTTTTCTACTTTGTAAAAAAGTTTAATAGTATTTTTTTTTCTGCAGTTGTGTGTCAAGAAAAATTTTAGCATTCTTTTTTTTTTTTTTTTGCCTTATTGGAGGGGGGAAAGCAATTTAACTGAGGTTAAGTGACTTGCCCAAGGTCACATAGCTAGTAAGTTTTAAGTGTCTGAGGCCGGATTTGAACTCAGGTCCTTCTGACTCCAGGGTTGGTGCTCTATTCACTGTACCAACTAATTGCCCCAAAATTCATTTTTACAAGATTTTGAGTTCTGAATGTGTCTCCCTTCCTCCCCTCACCTCTTCTGAAAATGGTAGGCAGTTTGATATATCAAGGTAAAACTATTTCCATATTAGTTACAGTTGTGAAAAGGAAACAGATCAAAAGAAAAAAAAATGAGGAAGAATAAAGTGAAAAAATATGCTTCTATCTGCTTTCTGGATAGATAGTATTTTCCTTCATAAGTCCTTTGTGCTTGTCTAGATCATTGTGTTGTGGAGAAGAGCTGAGTATGCCTAGTTGATCACCGCATGATGTTGCTGATACTTTGTACAAAGCTTTCCTGGTTCTGCTCATTTTGCTTTGCATCAGTTTGTACAAGTCTTTCCAGGATTTTCTGAAATCTGCCTGTTCATCATTTTTTATTGCACAATAGTATTCCTTTACATTCATCTGCCACATCTTATTCAGCCATTCCCCCATTGATGAGCATCCCCTTAATTTCTAAAAATTTGCCCCACAAATAGAGCTCTGCTAAATATTTTTGCATGTGTAGGTTATTTTCCCTTTATTATAATCACTTTCAGATATAGACCTATTAGTAGTATTGCTAGATAAAATGATATGCACAGTTTGGTTACTCTTTGGGCATGGTTCCAAATTGCTCTTCAGAATGGTTGGATCAGTTCACAACTCCACCTATAATGAATTAGTATCCCAATTTTCCCACCTCCTCTCCAATATTTATCATTTTCCTTTTTTTGTCATATTAGCCAATCCAACTGGTGTGAGGTGGTATTTCAGACTTGTTTGAATTTGTATTTCTCTAATCAATAGTGATTTAAAGCAATTCTTCTTATGTCTATTAATAGCTTTGATGTCTTCACCTGAAAACTCCTTGTTCATATCCTTTGACCATTTATCAATTGGGGAATGGCTTGTATTCTCATCAATTTGACTCAGGTCTCTATATATTTGAAAAATAAGGCATTTATCAGAGACACTGTAAAGATTGTTTTGTAGCTTCTGGCTTTCCTTCTAATCTTGGTGGTATTGGTTTCATTTTATACAAAAGATTTTCAATTTAATATGATCAAAATTATCTATTCTATATTTTATTATGATCTCTATCTCTTGTTCAATCATGAATTCTTCCCCTCCCCATCTACTGATAAGTAGACAGTTCCTTGCTCTTTTAATTTTATTGCTTCATTGTCTATGGTACTTTTTAGTAAGATATATTTCCCTTCCTTATCTCTTTTAATCAAATCTAGTTTTGCTTTTACTTTGTCTAAGATCAGGATTTCTATCCCTGGTTTGCTTGTTTGTTTGTTTTACTTCAGCTGAAGCATAATATATTCTGCTGAGGCCCATTATCTTTACTCTGTGTGTGTCTCTGTTTCATATGTGTTTCCTGTAAGCAACATATTGTAGGATTCTAGTCTTTGATCCATCCTTCTGTCTGTTTCTGTTTTATGGGAGAGTTCACCCAATTGACATTCACTGTTATGATTACTACCTGTGTATTTCCCTCCATCCTATTCTTCCTCCTGTTTTGTCCTCTCTCTCCTCTCACCTTGTCTCACTTCACTAGTATCTTGCTTCTGTCTACCACTACTCCTCATCTGCTTCTGTTCTGTAAATACCCACTTTGTCCCCTTTACTTAATTTTCTCCACTCTTACTTCCCTTTCAGGTAAGGTAGATTTCTATATTGAACTGATTATGTATATTTTTCCCTCTTTGAGTTAATACTGATGAGAGTAAGGTTCAAGCAATGCCCATCACCCACCCTCCCATCTTTCTCAACATAGTAAGAGGTCTTTCTTGCTTCTGCATGTGAGACAATTTACCCCCAACCTATCTCCCCCTTACTTTTATACCCATTGTAACCCTCTTTCTCATCTCTTAATTATTTTACATCAATCCTTCAAATTCACCTTATACTCATACCTTCAGTCTACATTCCTTCTAACTGTACTACTAGTGATATAATTTTTAAGAGTTACAATATTGCCTTCCCATGTTGGGATATAAACTGTTCAACTCTATAGAATCACTTATGTTTTCTTTTTCCCTTTTCACCTGTTTAGGTTTCTCTTGGTACTTGATATTGAAGGTCAATTTTTTTGTTTAGTTCTGGTCTCCTGGTGAAATTTTGAAACCCTTCTATCTTGTTGAATGCCAATTTTTCCCCTTGATGTGTTATGCTTAATTTTGCCAGGTAAGTCATTCTAGGTTGTAGTCATATAATCATGACTTCTGATACTTTAATGTTGCAACTACCAAGTCCTATGTGATCCTGATTATGATACTCAATATTTGATTTGTTTCTTTTTGGCCACTTATAGTACTTTTTCCTTGCCTGATAGTTCTGAAATTTGACTTTAACATTCCTTATGATTTTTAGTTTGTTATCCCTTTGCTGAGGTGATCGGTGGATTCTTTCAATGCTTATTTTGCCCTCTGATTCCAGGAAACCAAGGCAGTTTTTGTTGATAATTTCTTTCTCCTTTTAATTATGCCTTTTAGGTAGTCCAATGATTCTGATATTGTCTCTCCTGGATCTGTTTTCCAGGTCAGTTGTTTTTCCCATGAAGTATTTTACATTTTCTTCTTTACATTCTCTTGAATTTGTTTGATTGATTCATAAAGTCTTATAGAGTCATTAGCTTATACTTGCCCACTTCTAACTTTTAAGGTATTGTTTTCCTCAATTCACTCTTGTACTTTCTTTTCCCTTTGACCAATTGTGCTCTTTAAGGAGGTGTTTTCTTCAGTGGATTTTTGTACCTCCTTTTCCATTTGGCCAATTCTACTTTTTAAGCAGTTTTCCAGGCTGTTGACTCTTTTTTCATAATTCTCTGGTGTCACTCATTTCTTTTCCCAATTTTCTTCTACTTCTCTTATATGATTTTTAAGCTCCTTTTTGAGTTCTTTCATTAATTATTTCTGGGCTTGAAATTACTTCTGATTTCCTCTGGAGTTTCATCCATAGGTGTCTTTGCACTGTTGAAACCTCCTGAGTTTGTATCTTGGTCTTCCCTGTCACCATAATAACTTTCTGTGGTCAGATTATTTTTAGTTGCTTTTTGCTCTCTCTCTTTTTTTTTTTTTTTTTGCCTTTTAACTCTCTTAAACTTGAGCTTTGCTCCCAAGGTAGAAGAGGCACAATCTCCTGCTTCTTGTGCTAGTGGCTGCAGGCTTTGGCTGTTTACTTGGTATTGCACTGATGTTGCCTTGAGGCCAATCACCCTCATGTCTGGTGCTGTGCTGAGGGGGGAGGTGGGGTTTAGCTGGAGTTGCTGTAGGCCTTAGGGCTCTGTAAGCTTACCTGGTACTGAGCTGGGGTCCTGATGCTAGTGTTTGGCCTATGCTGAGGCTCAGTGGAGTATTTCTGTATTTCCCCAGGGTTTCACTAAAGGACATGGCAGTCTGGCTTCTGGAGGTTGCCTGTTTGCCCAGGGCTATGATGAAGCATGGCAGGCCAGTGCTGGCTGGCTGCTTCCTGTTTGTTTAAGCACCCATAGGGTTGGCATCTACCTGTTTGCCTGGGGTTATGGTGTGGAGGTCTGGCTACCGAAGGATGCCTATATGCACAAGGCTACACTGAAGCACATGGTGGTTCTCTGAGCTAGAGTCTGCAAGTTCCCCTGGCTTTGCTAAGGCACATAGGCTGTCCTCTTGTTAGTTTTTACCTGCTCCTCCACACTGAGGCTCATGATCTCCTTCTGGACTGCTGAGGTGGGGTTTGCTGCTGGTTTGCTAAGACACTTCCCATCCTGGGCTGCACTTCTCTTTCGCTCAAGCTAGCCAGACCTTTCTTGGTGATCCTCCAAGTTTCTTACACCAAAACACTGTTTCACCCCATCTTTTGCTGCTTCTGCTGTTTCAAGATTTGATTTTGGGTCTCTTAAATTATTCTTGTTTAGAGGTTAAGTATGGGAGAGTTACAAAAATTGACTATTTACTCCACCATCTTGGCTTCTGGAAGTCCAGATCAGACTTTTCATTCATTTGGCCTTTTTTTTTTTTAGTTTAGTCCAAACCAGGGATCTTTTACTATATAAGAGAATGTTTACCCATGTGACAAAACATAAAAACAGAACATAGAAATTTCCATCCTGATTTTTAAAAAATCATACTTTGAGATCAGAGATTTAGAGTTGGAAGGGATATTAGAGGTCCTATAGTACAATCCCTTCACTTTACAGATGAAAGAAATGAATCCCAAAGATAGTAAATGTCTCAGTTCACATAGCCAGAAAATGATTCTACCACCTTTTCTACGGAATCGTACTGACTCAATTCTACTTCCCATCAATTGATATCATGGGACAAAGATTTTAAATATCCTTTGAGACTTAATTAAGAAGAATTAGTATATAAATCACTTGTTATTGTGCATTTAAAATTATCATTCCATGAAATGTTGGCAACACATTAAATTGACCAATTGAAGAACTCTTTCATGAACATAAACTAAAATCTAAATTTTACATATTTTTGCACAAATACTTTTACACAAATAAAGTATGTTGGTTACCATTAAGAACATTAAAATTTTTATGTGGACATAAAACTAAAACCCTAAGAGGTTATTCAAATGTGTGTCAATATTAATACCAGTACGGATGTCAATATTTATACTGATTTTATCTCATTATGCATGGATTTCCTTTACACTTGAAAACGTACCTATCTTAATAGTAGTCTTTGAAAATAAATGACTTCAATTTAATATTTTAGCTTACAACATGCAACAAATGCTGATCTTTGTTTTATTTCTATTGCGCTTATTTTATAACAATAATAACAAAATAATGACATTTGTCATGTTTAAAAGCACTTTCAAGAAGGCATCTTTTTTTGTGTTTCCCCAGACTAATTCAAAATGTACCATCATTATTGACAAGATAATCTCAAACAATGTGAGCCAGCTTTTGTTTGGGAAAGGAATGCAGCTGACTTTTTTGACTCCTCTTTTTGAAAATGCAATATTGTAGAATATCAGAGCTGAATAAAACCTTAGAGATCATCTGGTCCAATTCTTTCATTTGACAGAAGAGGTAATTGAGGCCTGAAGAGAACAAACTGACTGTAATACAATTGGAACCCAGATAATAAATTGGCCATGGCAACCCATACAACCCTCTTTGCTGAGTATATAAAGCCTTTATCAATATAGCTCCTTCCTCTCACTCCTGACTGATCATGCATTATTCTCCCACTTCTACTTAGTCTTCCAGTTAAACCAGACTACTGAATGTTATTCATGTCTTTCATCTTGCACCTCCATACCTTTTCACAGATTATCTCCTTTTTCTAGAATGATCTCTCATCCCTCCCAATGCATTCCACATATAACTTGGAGTCCTCAGATGCTTTAAAGGCCTTTCTTAAGTTCTACCTCTCCCATAAGGCCTTTCCTAAGTCCTGACCCCTACCTAACCCTCCTTCATAAGATATTTTTTACTTCAAATAACTTTCTATTTACCTTATCTGTCTATCTATCATCTATCTTTCATCCATATCATATCTATATGTCTACTGTATACCAGGTACTTGGTAGGTAATGAAGAAATATTAGAAGCTTTCTTGTTCAACAGAGATGGAAGGCAAGGATTGTCTCTCTCCCTATGTCTTTTGATATAGTTCTAGAAATGTTAGCAATAGCCATAAGAAAAGTTAAAAAAAAATTAAAAGCATAAAGATAAACAAAAAAAGCAGGCAAAACAATTCTTATTTCTGACAGTATGTTGGTGATAAAGTATATATGAATAAATTTCCAGTGGCTCCTTGATCACTGATTTTGGTGATATAACTCCTTCCATATCTTTTGCCATTTTTTTCAGAATGTTTTATTCTTTAATATAACTTGAAAGTCAATGCCTAAGTAACCTTTAAAATTTTGCACCATTAGCACAGATTTCTATTCTGTCTAAATATTTGGTCAGGTCCAGTTGTTTTCCCAATTTTATTTCCTTGAATGCCATTTCAAATTCCTTATATATCTCTTTAGTATTGAAATATCAGAGTCCACATGGGATGGTTCTATTCCATCCATAACAAGGTAAGATTGACTTAGATATGATGGCAGATTTGTTCCATTTCACATCTTCCTTTCTGTCCTTAAAATTTCATTCTAAATGTGCTTGAGATAATTTTGCTTATGAGCCTCATGCCAAACTTTCTATAGGATCATTTTTTTGCTCCAATAATTTTGAGTATTCTTAGAGGTGATAGCATCATTACACTTTAATGACACTCCTTAAGAAGGCCTTCCATATGAGAATGAATTATTTTTCAAATACGATTTTATCGATTTCCCCCTACATCACCTACATTTTTCACTATATTCCTCTTTGTTCCCTCCCAAAGAGCCATCATTTTTCATACAAACAAAAAAAAAAGCAAGGGGGAGAAAAAAATGTTCAGGAAAACTAACAAGGCAAAAAAAAAAAATCTGATGTTTCATGCAATGTTCCACAAACATTTCCTCTACCTCTGCAAAGAAATGAGGAAAAGGGAATTCTCAGACGGCTCTCGTATTTGTGACCAAGCTTGAACATTCTAATCTTTCAGCATTCAGTTTTGATTATTTTGTTGTTCTTTGTTTCATTTATGTTATTACAGTCAATGTGTGTATCATTTTCCTGGTTTCATATACTTCACTTTGCATTACTTATTATATAAGACTTTTCCTGATCCACATTTGATCACATTTATAATTTACTAGAGCATGGCACATTTCAATTACATTCTCTCTCCACTCTAGTCTTTTTCTATACAGTTGTCAAATTGGCCTTCCTAAAGTATAGATCTGATTATGTCACTAATTCAATAAATTCCACCTTGTACTCAAAAAACTCCAGTGTCTCCCAATTACCTCATAAAATGTTATGAGAATGATCTACACCCATATTAAGGATGTACTTGATGGAAACATGAGAAAGAATAGATAGGCTTTTGCAGATCAGTCTCTGTTTTAGACTACATCTTCTCACTTATATATAATTGAGTGGTTATGTTTGCTGGTTCTGTCATTTCAGTCATGGCTGACTCTTCATGATGCTATTTGGGATTTTCTTGGCAAAGACACTAGAGTATTTTGCCATTTCCTTCTCTAGCTCATTTTAAAGATGAGAAAACAGAGGTAAACAGTAACTTGTCCAGGGTCATATAGCTAGTTAGTGTCAGAGGCCACATTTGAACTCAGAACTTCCTGACTCCAGGCCCAGTGCTCAACATACTGCACCACCTACCTGCTCTGATTTCATATACAGACAATAACTTATTTAACATTTGTTGCTCATGAAAAAAAAAAGTTAAGTTGAGAGAAACAGCCTTTTCATCAAAAGATGTCTGTTAGGTATGTGACAAAACCACACATGATTATCTGTGAAACCTCTAAGTTGAAAAACAGTCCCCTTCAGTTGCTAATTGGCAATATACCAATTTCAGGGTTTTGAAGCATCTGAATTTCAGTCTTATATGGGACATTAGAGGTCAGTAGTCCACCATGCATATGAACAAAAATCTCTACAACATTCCCAAGTCACCATCCAACTAGTACTTGGAAACCTACAAAGAAGTACAACTTAGAGATATCCAAGTCAGATCGTTCCACTTTGAATAGTTCTGATTGCTAGGAAGTTTCTTTTTATATTTAATCCTACCAGCCCTGGAATTCCACAGAATGAGGCAAAAAGCCATTAAAGTGCTCTTGATAGCATAGTATTACTGTGGAAACAGCACTGGGCTTGAAGTCAAGAAATTTGGGGTTAAATCTCAGCTCTAGTACTCACTTTCCTGTGAAACTTGTTTGGGTTTCAATGTCATCATATATAAAATATTCTAATTGGACTAGAATGATCTTCAAGGTCACTTTGTGCCTTATGCCCTATGACCTTGTAAGATCATATAAGGTTCAACCAGAAAATGGTATTAACCTGTTATTTGGAGAGACCAAGGAATAACAAGTGGATAACCAGAATCCTAGAGAATTGCAGAAGAGGGTAGAGAATCAACAACATGAAGAACATTAAAGTGAGGCTCTACACCACAAGCTTGGAGTGGTGGAAATCAATTTCCTTTTGTGACTTTCTCCAGTGATTCTTAGCTTACTTGGAGAAGAGAAATCAGAGACGAAGAAGCATAAGGATGAAGATTGTCAGATCGGAGGGTGAAGGATTCTAGGGAGTTAGTGAATTTTTAAAGTGTCTGATTAGTTGTGGGTGGAAATTTGTGAATTGTTAAAGTGATCGAGGGGAAATGTAGATGCGGATTAAGCTAGAGAGGGGAATATTGGACTCAGAATATATATAAGGGTCAAGAGGAGCAGAAGTGTGTTGGTTAATGTTCGACAACTGGCTCTCTGGGGGGAAAATGCCCATAGGTTACACTTTAAAGTTTAATTTTCTTTATTAATATTTTCTCAATAACTTTCAAAAGTCTAGAAAATCAACAAACTAATAATTCAAACCCTGATCTGTAGTATTTGCTGATTCCTGAGGGTGTACATTCTCACAATGAAAATTTTACAACCAGCTTGCACAAACTGGTTAGAACTGGCTTCATCATGTTCCTGAAGAAGAGGTGTATTACGGAAAACAAGCACACAAACAAAACCACTGAAATTATTTTCATATGGCCAGTGCTCTAATCTTGGCTTTTCTACTTAACTTATGTGACCTTTGGAAAATTACTTTTCTGTAGCTCTCTGAGCTTCAGTTATCTAAAATGTTAAAAAAAAAAAGTCTTGGTCCAAAGGAACTCTAAGGCTCTCAACACTGTCTATGATCCCATGATCTAGGAAATATTAAAAGAACTAGGTGACATATTGGGTATCATATTCTATGAGAGATCTATCAAAAAACGGATAGGGTAGCAGGTGAGTTTTTTCACACTTTTAGCCATGGCTGTTCCTGAGTTGTTATTTGTTCAAAATTTCTGTAATATTTTACAAAAAAAAAAAGCCTTACAAAAAACTATAATCTCTAAACTACCTCTTCCCCCTCGCCCCCCCAAAAAAGAAACAGTGGTAGTTACAGAGTTCCAATGCCAAAAAGAGAGAGAGCTGGGTGCTTCCAATTTGGGGAATGAGAGATCACTTCTCAGAGAATTTTTTTGATTATTGTCACTTTAAGAGACAATTGCTTATACAAGAAAGAACAGATTTTGACACAGCTGAATCAACAATGTCCTCTATTTAAAAATGAAAAAAATGCAGCTGACATTTCACTTTAAGCATGACAAACTTGGTAAAGTATAACCTTCGCTGAGCATAAGAATGAACTTGGAAATTTGCCATGAAAAAGTTTCTCTGTGAACCTTTGCTACTTTATCCCGTAGGTTTCTATGAGAATTTCCTGCTTTTACAGAAAAGCCATTATACAATGCTACTGAGATACACACACACACACACACACACACACGTATTTCTTCTATTGCTATGTAGATTCATGCAAGGGTTATAAAGGAGAGAAAAGACAATAGATCTGAGAATATATTTAATTACTAATTAAGTTATATAAAGAGAAGCAAACTTCAGAATTATTTTTTCATAATAGCAAATCATTACTCTTTCAAATAATTCAGTTGAACATGATTTTGTTTTCCCAAAATGCAGTATAGTATAGTACAATGGATAGAGTTCTGGACTTGGTATCATGAATAGCTGGATGGAAATTTGGTCTCTGACTTATTAGTGTGTGTGTGGTTTGTTCATTCTCAAAGAGGACCACGACTGTTGCATGAATGCAGGCAAGAGACTAATTGCATAGAACAGTGGATGGATTCTAGCTTTCTCTTCTACAAAATGAGACAGTTGGACCCAGGACTCTGAAGTCCCTGACAGCTCAAATTTTAATATCTTATGGATCTGCTAGCCTTAAGAAATTCTCTTAGAATTGTCATCAGTGAAAACATAGCTCTGATTTTTTAAAACTTTTTTGAAGCATTCTTACTCTCAAATGTCATCATTTACAAAAAAAAAAAAATCCAACTTTAAAATATGTCACTCCTTCTAAATCCCCCTCCCCAAACACAAGACTGGTTTCTTTTCTCACTCTGAAAAATAATTCTATGTAAGTGAAACTTTATTTGCCCATTTCTCTGCCTATACCAGCAACCATTTTAATTGCTGTTGTAGAGTGCTCTTTCTTCTCACTTTGAAATGTAGAAGCTGCACTTAGTTCCCAAAAAAACACTGTATATTTCTTCCTGTGGGAAAATATAGACTTGCTATGCTATCCAATGCTAAAAAGGA
>CM053580.1:41093914-41106916 GCA_028627135.1 Pseudochirops cupreus | reverse complement strand
AAGTTCATTCAATGAAAAATGTTCTACTTTCTCTTTAAGTCATCGGATCATTGGAAAATATCCCACATTGCTTGTGTTTATAGTCATGGGACAGAGAGAAGAAGGCAACTATAGTGCCTTGCCAAAGGTGCTGAAATTTAAGACAGGGCCTAGATTCAAATCATGACCTTTGTATTTCCTAAATGGAAATTGTTTTATGTTACCCATCCGTGACACATATTGGCTATAATATATGACCAGAATCTCTCCAGAATCTCTGCAGAATCTCTAAGTTTGTAATTTGCAAAGAAAGTGTCTCTGTATTGATAGAAGGAGTTTCTCACTGGGAGCTCCCTTTACCAATGAAATCACTGACCCCTAAATAAAATAATTACTATTCTAATTGACCATATTTAGAGAGCTTTGGCCATCACACACACTTCAGATTTAAAAAACTTTAGATAAATTATCTCAATTTTCATCTATGTTCCCTTAGGAAAGTTATTTTACTCACCTGAGTGTCAATTTCCTAGCTGTGTGATCATGTGACTGGCCAGTAAGGGCCCAAGCCTTGTAGTATGTTCAGATTTGACCTTCCTAGGGGATTACACAAACCATATGCAATATTCCATATTGTCTGGTTTCCATTCAACCCCTGAACCATTTCTTTAAAATGGTTTTATTTTTGCATTAAAAATTGAATTTTAAATTATCTCCCTTTCTCCCACTCCCCCCCCTACCCTTTGACAAGGCAAGCAATATGACATAAATTATACATGTGAAATCACATAAAATATATTTCAGTATTAGCCATGTTGCAGAAAGCAAAGCAAAGAGGGGAGTGGACAGGAAGGGAGGGAAGAGGAGGGGAAGGAAGAGGAGAGGGGAGGAAAAGAAAGAAAGGAGAAGAGAGGGGAAGACAGGGGAGAAGAGGGGAGGGGAGGGGAAGGGAGGAAAAGAAAAAGTAAGAAATACAAAGTGAAAAACAGTATTCTTCAGTCTTCACTCAGAGTTCATCAGTTCTCTGGAGGTGGACAGTATTTTTCATCATGGGTCCCTTGGAATTGCCTTGAATCATTATATGAACCAGAGTATCTACATCTTTCACAGATGATCATTATTACCATATTGCTGTTACTATGTACAATATTCTCCTGGTTCTGCTCACTTCATTTTGCATCAGTTATGTAGGTCTTTCCCGATTTTTTTCTGAAAAACTTGTCATTTCTTATAGAACAATAGTATTCCATCACAATCATATATCACAACTTGTTCAATCATTCCCCAATTAATGGACATCCCCTTGATTTTCAACTCTTTTCTACCACAAAAAGAGCTGCTACAAATATTTTGGCATATATATCTTTTCCATTTTCTTTGATCTCTTAAAGCTACAGATCTAGTAGAGGTAATGCTGTGTCAAAAGGTATACATACTTTTATAACCCCTTGAGCCTAGTTCTAAATTTCTTCCCAGAATGATTAGAATAGTTCACAGCTCCACCAATGTGCATTAGTATACCTACTTGTCCACATGCCCTCCAGCACTTATCATTTTTCTTTCCTGTCATGTTAACCAATCTGATCAGTGTTAGGTGTTACCTCAAACTTGTTTTAATTTCCATTTCAATAATCAGTAGTGATATAGAGCGTTTTTTTTTTTGCTTTTTGGAGTGGGGAAAGCAGGGCAATTGAGGTTAAGTGACCTGCCCAAGGTCACAGGGCAGGTAAGTGTTAACTGTCTGAGGCCAGATTTGAACTCATGTTCTCCCAACTCCAGGGCTGGTGCTCTATTCACTGTACTACCTCGCCACTCCTAGAGCATTTTTCTTTTAAATGTGACTAATGATAACTTTGATTTCTTCTTCTGAAAACTACCAGGTCATATCCTCTGACCATTTATTAATTGGGCAATGGGTCTTATCTTTTTATAAAATTGGCTCAATTCCCTATATAGTTGAGAAAAAGGCCTTTGTCAGAGAAACTCGCTATAGATTCTCCCTCCAGTTTCTTACTGTCCTTCTAATTTTGGCTGCATTGCTTTTATTTGAGCAAAACTTTTTACATTTAATACAACAAAAATTATCCATTGCTCTCTATCACTTGGAATGTCTTTTTAAGTTATTACTCTTTATGTTTTAATTGTGTATTCACAAACTGACAAAAAATACAGGGAAGACTAGAGAACAGTTTGGCAGAAAGTGGGCATAGAGCAACATTCACAACAAAAATGTAAATTCTTTTTTTTTCTTTTTGGATGGCAATTGGGGTTAAGTGACTTGCCCAAGACCACATGGCTAGTTTTTGTGTTAAGTGTCTACAGCCTAATTTGAACTCAGGTCCTCCTGACTCCAGGGCCAGTACTCTATTCACTGTGCCACCTAGCCACCCCATATATAAATTCTTGCCCCAGAAAATTGGATCTCTGAGTTTATCAAATATTAAATTACTATAGTCGTTTACTCCTATGTATTGTATACTTAATCAATCTATTAATCTACCACTCTATTAGCCAGTACCTGATTGTTTTCATGATTACTGATTTTTAATATGATTTGAAAAGCGGTACTGCTAGGCCACCGTCCTTCACATTTTTTTTCATCAATTCTCTTGACATTCTTCACCTTTTTTCTTCCACATTTTTTAAAATTATTTTTGCTAGCTCTATAAAATAATTCTTTGGCATTTTGATTGGTATCACAAAGAAAAAATTAATCTAGGTGGAATCATCATTTTTTACTATATTTGCACAGCCTCCTCATGAGCAATGAATATTTCTCCAATTGTTTCGATCTGTCTATACTTGTGTGAGAAATGCTTCGTAATTGTGTTCATATAACTCCTGGGGTTGTTTTGGCAAGGAAACTTCAAAGTATTTTTATAATGTCTACAGTTATTTTAAATGGATTTTTTTTCCCTATCTCTTCTGGATTTTGTTAGTAGTATATTGAAATGTTAATTTGTGTGAGTTTATTTTATCTCCTACAACTTTTCTAAAGTTGTTAATTGTTTCAACTAGTTTTTTAGTTGATTCTATCAGGTTCTATAAGTATACTGTCATATCATCTACAAAAGAGAAGTAGGGTTTTTTTTCCTACTCATTGCCTATTTTGATTCATTCATTTATTTTTTCTTGTCTTATTGCTATAGCTAGCATTTATAGTACAATAATGAAGAAGAACGGTAATAATGGACATTCTTGCTTCACCTCTTATCTTATTAGGAAGATACAAGTCTATCCCCATTACAAATAATGGTTGCTATTGGTTTTAGATAGGTACTACTTATCTTTTTAAGAAAGTCTCCATTTATTCCTATGAATTCTATTACAAGAATGGTTGTATTTTGTCAGTCTTTTTTCTGCATCTAGTGATATATTTTTTTGTCATTTTGTTATTTATAAGGTAATTTATACTAATAGTTTTTCCAATATTGGCCTAGCTCAGCATTCTTAGTATAATATCCCTCTGGTCACAGTATGTGTTCTTAGTGATATACTACTATAATATTCCTGCTAGTATTTTATCTAAAATTTTAAGAAAATTGACCTATAGTTTTCTTTCCCTGTTTTTTCCCCTCCCTGGTTTAGGTATCAAAATCAAATAGTATAGGGGTTAATTGTTTCTTAAATGTTTTGTAGGATTCACTCATAAATACTTCTGGTTCTAGGGATTTTTTTTCCTTAGAGAGGTCATGTAGGGCTTCTTTGATTTCTTTTTCTAAGATGAGGTTCTTTAATATTCTATTCATCCTTCTCTTCATCTGGCCAATTATTTTTTTTTCTATATTCCTCTATTTTAAAAAATTGCCCCTAGTTTTATTTATTCATGCAATGGAATTTTTACTTCAGTTTTATTCATTTCTCCCTTGATTTTAAGGATTTCAATTTCAATATTTAGAGATTTTTAATTTGTATTTTTTTAGTTGCATACACAATTCATTGATACGCTATGTCTCTCTTTTACTGATGTATGCACTTAGAAATCTAAATTTTCTCCCAGGCAATGCTTTGGCAGCATTCTACAAATTTTGGTTATATTGTCTCACTGTTATTGTCTTTAACAATTTTTTAAAATAATTTTATCATTTACATTATTGTTATTTTTATAGTTTAGGGACTATTTATTGTTTTTATGATTTGTTCTTTAGGATTAGATTATTTCATTTCCAATTAATTTTTAATCTATGTTTCCATGGTCCTTTATTGAAGATAGTTTTTATTGCATTATGATCTATAAAGGGCACATCTAATACTTCTGTTTTTCTGCATTTGTGTTTCAAGTTTTTGTGCCTTAATACATGGTCAGTTTTTGTGAAGCTGCCATGTACAGCTGAGATAAAAGGTATATCCCTTTCTATTTCTATTCAATTTTTCTCCAGAAATCTGTCATATCCAGCTTCTCTAAAATCCATCCATCTCCTTAACTTCTTTCTTACTTATTTTGCAGTTAGATTTATCTAGCTCTGAGAGTGGACATTTTAAGTCCCACAATAGTATAGTTTTACTGTCTATTTCTTCCTGTAACACATTTAACATTTCCTTTAATATTTGAATGCCATACCATTTTGTGCAAATATTCTTTGTACAGATATTTCTTCTTTGTGTCTGATGCCTTTTAGCAAGATATAATTTCCCTGCTTATCTCTTTTAATTAGATCTATTTTTTGCTTTGCTTTATCTGAGATCATGATTGCTATCCCTGCCTATTTTTACTTCAGCTAAAGTATGTTGGATTCTGCTCCTGTCTCTTATTTTAACTCTCTGTGTGTCTCTGTTTCAAGTAAATGGAACTTCAGAAGCCTATTTTGTCCATTGTGACTCAAGATTTATACCATTTGAAGCAGGAAAACCTTGTCTTTTGATTTCAGAACCAAAAGAACTGATAGCTCAAGTGAGGCAAAGCTGGAATATCTTTCTCTCTCTCTCTCTCTCTCTCTCTCTCTTTCTCTCTCTCTCTGTCATTATCTGTCTGTTTCTGCCTATCTGTTCCTGTCTTTCTCCATCTCTCCATTTCCCTTAGTGTTCCCTCTCTGTGTATAACTCTATCTCTATCTCTTTCTCTCTTTTTTCTCTGTCTGCCTCTGTGTCTTTATCTCTTTGTCTCTGTTTCTCTTTCTGTCTGTCTCTGTCCTTGTCTCTCTCTTTCCCTCCCTCTCTTTCCCTCTCTTTTGAGTGAGGAGAATTGCTGTGTGCTGCCCATTAAGAAAAAGGTAGTCTGCCTAATCTGCCACCTGACTGTCATGTGTCCCTAATGCATGGTACTTCACTTTCTATTGTCTTTCTTCTTTCCTGGTTTTAAGTGGATGAATATTATGAGATGAGAGTACTCAGGTGAGTGGCAAGACAGAGAGTTCTGTCAAAACTATCTGAGGCCCCACCAAAGAGAAAGGAATAACTTGCTCAGTCCAGCTCAGTGAGTGGTGGGTTGTCTTGTCCTGGAAGGAGACACCCCAGCTGATTAAGTGAATATTTCTTCTATCACTGACCCTACTCCTGAAAGAAAACTTCATCAGGACTCCTTGAGGATCTGGGACTTTCAGGTCCAGGAATCAGGAGATACCCCTTGGCCCATCATGCTTTGTACATATGTGCTTCACTCCCATTTGAGCTAACTGTCTCCAAGGATTATTTCTTTGAGGGAGTATTTTGAACTTTTGTTATCACTATGTCTTCTCAGTAACTATCCTCTGGTAAAAGCTAATTGATGACAATTAGTTGATTCATGTGGCTCTTGAAGGATAGAGTTAGAAATTCTAGCCCCTCAAGTTTATAGGGTTGTTAGAACCCTGAGGAAAGAAGTAGTTAGCTGCTCTTTTGGGGATCCAACCCATCAATGCAATTATGGATAGGACAAGAAAGCTTGTAGGATGTGTTCCATTTGCAAAATAAAGGCAAAAGACTCAATGGGTTAAGTCCAGTGTCCAAAAAAACCCTTTTCTCCTACTTAAATCCATATTATTTTCATATTAAACACTTTTTTCTGAGAAAAAAAAAGAGTTCTGTCTGTGCTTTTGGCCTAAACTCAATGAATCTCTTATCTCAGAATACTCTTAATCCTGTAAATAACTATGAACACCTCCCTTTTCTATGTAGAGGAGCAAACAAACAGGCAGAGTCACTTTCTTAAGTATAAATATCCTCAATAAACCAACAAGGATTTATTTAGTACTTGGTCTATTCTATCCCTGAGCCATGGATACAGTGAGAAAAATAAGAGTTGCCATTCTTAAGGAATATGTACTCATTATTTTTTGTTCAGTGTCCGACTCTCCATAACCTCATAAGTGGTTTTCTTGGCAAAGATATGGGAGTGATTTTGCCATTTCTTTTTCCAGATCATTTGACAAATGAGGAAACTGAGGCAAATAGGGTTAAATGGCGTGCCCAGGTCCCACAGCTAGTAAGTAAGTGTCTGAGGTCAAATTTGAATTCAGTTTTTCCTCACTCCAGACCTTGAACACAATCCACTGTATCAACCAGCTACCCACTTCCTGAGAGTCTCTAAAATCCTTTCCTTTCCATTTTTTTAAACAAAAAACAAAAGACAAATAATCATTCAATCAATGAATATTTATTAAGTGCAAGTCACTGTGGATATTAGGAAAACAGCAAAGCATACTCTAAAAGGAGGTGAGGGTATGTATACATTAAGATCTATTTAAATAATTGAATCTCTACAATTCATAAAGCAAAACTACATTCTCATTGGCTTCTTCCTTTGAAACTCCTCCAAAGATTCTAAATGATTGTTACATACGAGCAAAGAAGACAGAATTATAAATGCATTCATATCTTCACAGCAAAACAAGACCTTCCTATATTTGTCTTCTCTTTTGACACCAAAGTGTTCAGAAACAGCTCATAGACCAAATGTTGGAAACAGTTATTTGGATGCACGTTGCAAATCTTCCATCTCTGGAGCTGATGATGGATGTCAGTAAAGTTGGTGGCTGGGTAACAGTAGTCTTACATCAAGGAGATTTATAGGGAGGATGCATTTAGGATTATTCATGAGCCACTTAACAAGCCTGAACCAAGAACACAATATGGTCTTTGTTTCAATTCCCAGGAGGTTTTGAGAGAAAGCTTTGGAAAACCGAAGAGTTTTTTTGATAAATGGGAGAAAGTCTTAAGGTAGGCTTGCCAGCTCCAGAGTGTGTTTTCCCGTTAACTTTAAAAGCCATACCATTCATCCAAACTTCCCCATTCCCCAAATAAAAAATAATCAGATAGTCGCCTGGTATTTTATTCTGCTATTGTTCTGCTGCATTAAGAAACCAAGAGGGACACATTTGGTAGAAAAATGTTCATTTGACTCTCTATTACAGGAAGTTGGGCCATCTTAACAGGATACCAAGCCTGTTTGAGCAGAAATGAAGCAACATATGGTCTTTGGGATTATATTCTTTATGTTTATGACTGAAATTCTTTTCAATGGATTGTTATTTATGACAACTAGAAGCTCTTATATTTTTACTTAGAAAGTACTTTACTTCTGGAGCTAACTAAAAGGCATGGGAATATAACAGTTTCACAGAAGTGTCTTGGTTGATTTAATTTAGGAAAAAGGTTCCAGTTGGCTCATTAGTGTGTGGATACAGAAGAGCAATAGCTAGTAGACCTGATGACTGAGGATTGCAAATTAAAATGCTAAGAAATCTGGGAAGGAATGTTTTTAATGTTGTAAGATGGGCTCATAATATAGCAAAAAAAGTGAAAGAATTTCAGAATCTGACTAAATGAAAAGCAAAAACTGTAGATTTTTTTTAAAGGATTTTGGGGTAGAGGGGGAGAGTCAGAGTAGGAAGACTGGACCCGTGCTTTTATCTTTTTACAGCACTCTTGGTGTGGAAAAAATTCTCTACCAACACACATCTCGAACTACCATGCAATACTGCTATGTAATTTATAGTCTTTGGGAGTTTTCTGGGACTTTGAGAGCTTAAGTGATCTTCCTGGTGTTACAAAGCCATTATGTATTAGAAGCAGAGTTTAAAACTGGCTCTTCCTGACTGCAAATCTATCACTCTATCTACTATACCAGGTTACTTCTTTGTGAAACTATGACATTTTAGTGCATTTATTATATCACTTTAAAAAAAGTTTCCATAAATGTGAGTACTCTAATCCAGAGGCAGGGAACCTGTTGCCTTGAGATAATGTGACCCTCTAGGTCCTCAAGTGTGGCCCTTTAACTGAATCTAACTTGACATGAAGTGGGCCTAGAGGGCCACATGTGGGCCCTGAGGCCTATTCCTGCATCTATTCTCTATGCTCACCCACCTATTGACTTGTAATGAATAGTCTTAGCATTGTAGTTCTCCCATTCAACATTCAACAAACATTTATTAGGTGATTAATGTGCGTAAGGCTCTGTGCTAGGTGCTGGACAGAGACAAAAGTAAACAGTTCATAAAACAGAAAAGTAATATAGAAGAATGGATGGATGGAATGAATGGGGGGAAAATTATTCTGTACATACCATATGCCAAGCACTGGGTTTAGGACTAGAATACAAAGAGAAAAACAGGACTGTCCCTGGTCTCAGGTAGTTTATATTGTAATGGGGGAGAGACAACTAAGGACTTCATTCCATGGCAGATGACAAAGCTCCATGTTCCTTAGGCAGCATTGGCAGGTTAGTTGTCAATAACTGGGGATCTGGAAGACATAGTAGAAGGGCAGGTAGTAAGGCTAGGTGACTCAGAGCACATAGCAACAGAATAGTAAGGCATGATGGTCTTCCATTTTACTAGAAGCATTGCATGTCATGACTACCAGCTCATTCAAGCATAATCCTCCCAGACAAGATAGGGGAGGAGATGAGAGAGAAATATCTCCTATTTGAAGGGGATAGGGAATGAAAATAAGAGTGGAATGGGGATTCCAGGTTTTCCCTCATAGAATAGTCAGTGACCAGTCAATAGGGAGAAAGGGGATAAGGGCTTACAGTGTCCATTCCTACTTAACTGTAGATGTGATTTGTCCTGACCTGGATGAGATAGCAGGGAAAAGGGCAACTCTGAATTTTTATTTCCTCATATACAATTAATAATAATAATTTTATGTTTATAACATAGGTAACTTACAAATTAATAGATAATATATAGATTTACAGATATTTTATAGATATTTTCAAGTTATATAGAGATTATCTTATTTGTTCCAAACAACAATCTCAACCTTGTGAGTCTGGTGTTACTATTATTTCCTGTTTTACAGCAGAGGATATGAAGGCTGGGAGAATTTGCTTATTATTCACAAATTCCTTTGATGGAGTATATGAATCCATAAATTAATTTCAAAGAATAGCTGAGGAAACTAAGGCTTAGAGACCTTTATGGGACCTGCTCAGAGTCACACAACTGGCTCGTGGAATAAATAAAATCAAAACTTAGGCCAATTATCCTTCCACTACATTACATTGTATTTTATGAAATCACAGTTGTTATTATGGTAGTGGAGTATTGAGGATGGTACATGGTGATCTGTCTCCCCATCCTATAGAATGACTTTTAAGTAAGACTGCTTTTAACTATACTGTCACAGAATTGGGTGAAGCTCTGAGCCACGACTCAGGAAGGAGATGAAGGGGTTAATTTTTATGGGTAAAACCCCTCCTACAGTGCTCACTATTGGCATCTCAAGAATGACTTCATTGACCCTCCTAATAACATTTCATCTCATTCATGAGTCTTAGAAAGGCTATGACTATCTTCTCTAGACCTATACTTCGGCATCGGTACAAGAAGGACATTGTACAGGGGAGGCTAAGTAGCATAGTCAATAGAGCACTGGCCCTGGAGTCAGGAGGACCTGAGTTCAAATTTGGCTTCAGACATTTAACACTTACTAGCCATGTGACCTTGGGCAAGTCACTTAACCCCAATTGCCCCTCTAAAAAAAAAAAAGCAAAAAAAAACAGAAGGACATTGTACTACATGGCCCCTAAAGTTCCTTTCTACTTCTAAGAATTCTATGACTATTAATTAATTCTGTGGCCTAAAAAGAGAAGTAAGTCCCAATCTTTTGGGGCCTCAATTTTGTCATTTAATAAATGAACTTCCTATGCCAATGCAGGTAGACACCCCAACAAATTACAGTCTTGGACAGTTATCTAGAACACAGTTGTCAAAACATCAGCACATTGGCCTAAAACCAGAGTAGCAAAATAAGTAAAAAAAAAAATTACGACATAGATAATGTTAACCTGTGATTTTCTAAGTCAATGTGAACTGCAAAGGTCCATTTTCATTGTAATTAATAGTCTTAGTATTGTAGTTTATTTGTTCAATATTCAGCAAACATTTATTCACTGATTACTGTGTGTAAGACACTGTTCTAGGTGCTGGACATATAGAGACTTGAACAGGGTCACATACCTATTATGCATAAGTCACTGCTGGAACCCTGACTATTTCCCTATCTCTTAAGTTATGGTGCTTCTTGTATAGCTGTGGTGGTGGCGGTGGTGGTGTCATTTATAGTTGTGACTGATTCATTGAGACCCCATTTAGGGTTTGCTTGGCAGAGATACTGGAGTGGTTCGCCATTTCCTTCTCCAGCTCATTTTACAGATGAGGAAACTGAGGTAAACAGGGTTAAATGATTTGCCCAGGGTCCCACATCTAGGAAGAGTCTGAGGCCTGATTGGAAGTCAGGTCTTCCTGACTCCAGGGCTGGGGCACTCTATTCACTGCACCATCTAGCTGCCCCTCTCATATAGTGGGGTTTTAATATATTATTTTTGAATTGGATTCTTGAAATGAACTAGATGGGCAATATTCAAATAGACACATCTAGAATGAGGTAAAGAAAAAGAGAAGATGATTGATCTAGAAAAAAGATGGAAGCAACATCAAAGGCCATCTAATATCACCCACTTAATTTCAGATGACTGAGCTGAGGCCCTAGGGGCAGGTAGGTGGCATAGTGGATAAAGTACTGACCAGGAAGAAGGAAGAAAAGAGTTCAAATCAGGCCTCAGACACATCCTACCTTTGTGACCCTGGGCAAGTCATCCCTCTTTGCTTCAGTTTCCTCATCTGAAAAATGAGCTGGAGAAGGAAATGGCAAGCCACTCCAGTATCTTTGCCAAGAAGACCCCAAATGGGCTCACAAAGAGTTGGTCACAACCGCAAACAACAAAACAACAAAACTGAGGATGAGGGAAGTTAAGTAACTTACTCAAGGTTCTATATACATTAAATCAAAGAGCTAGGATTTGTACTCAGGTCCCTTGGCTCCATGTTCAGCACTCTCTCCACTTCCCAACTCCTGCGATGAAGGAAGAGGAGGATTTGTTGTTTTATTCTTCCCAAAATGATTCTGATGCAAAATGACATGAACATGATTTGTGTATGAGTATTTATATGTACATATGTATGCCTACATATGTATGTGTATAAACATATCTGTGTCTACACAGACACATACGTATACATCTATCTGATTGGCTAAAAAAAGTGAAATATATCACTAGATAAGTGAATATACAAAAAATGCTAAAATAATTTTAAGGGTAGGCCATAAGACCAGAAAATAAAGGATAAGAAAACGGAATCTTCCCTCAGGCATGCTATTAATCTACCCTCATGTTGTGCTCTGATTTCCCAAGGCATTATTCTATCATGGGAACTCTAAAATATTTCCTGATATTACCATAGGTTTTTGTTTATTTGTTTCACGTGAGAAAGAGCAGAACAACTTATTTCTAGTTGGCATCCTTGCTTCAAGGCTCTTTTCACTTTTTCAAATTTACCTTCCATTCAGCTTTCAAGGTGATTTTCCTTTGAGGTAGTTCTATTTCACCCTTCTCTCTCAATAAACTCTGATATCTCCCCATTTTCTCCAGGATCAAGTATAAATTCTTAGTCTGACTTTTAAAGTCCTTCAAAATCTGACCCCTTCTTATCTTTCCAATCATTTTTACTCTTCACTTTCCTCCTATGCTACAATAGCATCAATGAATTTCTTACTAGTCTTTGTACATGACTTTCAATCTCTGAATTTTGTCTTTTCATTTGCTCTCCTTTCTCCCTTCTATCGTTTTGCTTCCCTGATTTCCCTCTGGACTCATCTTAATTCTGACTTTCTCTAGGAGGCCTTTCCTGGTACACCATCCCTCTACTCCCTGCCCCCACCCCATACACAGACACACAAACAGACATGCTGTTAGTGCCCTCCGTCTCAGTCTACCTTTCAGTTCCCCTGTTGTCTCATTTATTCATCAGCTCACTCAGTTTCTTCCATTATGTGTAAGTTTGTGGACTATATTTTAACATTAACCTTTCTCAGAAATGATAAATGTGTTGCCCTTGACTTCCCTTCACTCCTTCCTAATCTTTCTAATTCTCTCTAGGGAGTAGGGGTGTTCAGAGAGGACTAGCAATTCTGGTGTGAGGACTTGCCAAGCCCTATTGTTCATCCACCTTCAGTACATGCTTGTCACACAATTCTCACCTGTTACTCTAAGAAACTGTAGCAGGCTCAGTACCCCCACCTGGTAAAAACCCTCTCTGCAGAGAGGCTAAACTAGGTTGAGGGTAACTGACAGTCCTCAGGTTTTTCAGTGAATTAGGAGAAATGTCTGCTCCAAGCATATGAAGACTTTCTATGGTGGAATGAGTGGATGAGAATAATTTGTTCCAATGGTCACGAAGGAGATTGAAACAGATGCTCTAGAGGGAGCACTTAGAGCTTGGTCAGACACGAAAGACACCAAGGTCATCCACTGTATCCTGGACCATTTCCCGTCATCTTGACTTTTTTCTTGCCAATGGACTTTGATGACTCTGAAAGAGAGAGTGGGGATTCTGTCCAACTCTGCCTCACTTAAATCTAATTCATGCATAAGTAATCACCTGTGTTGTCATTGAAACTTTTTGAAAATGGAGGAAAAACAACAACAATATATATTGTTTCCCCCAACTAAAATGTGGTTTCCTTGAGAGCAGAGTTGTTTTTTTTACACTTCATAGTATCTCCAGTGCTTAACATAGTGCCTAATAATGCTTGTTAATT
>CM053580.1:41071232-41093414 GCA_028627135.1 Pseudochirops cupreus | reverse complement strand
AAATGCTGGGGTAGAGAGGTGGCACAGTGAACAGAGCACCAGCCCTGGAGTCAGGAGGACCTGAATTCAAATCTGGCCTCAGACACTTAACACTTACTAGCCATGTGACCTTGAGCAAGTCAATTGCCCTGCCTTTCCCCCTCCCAAAAGCAAAAAAAAGAAATTTAAATGCTTTTGAATGAGGGGACGTTTTTGTCCTGGGATGTTATTTATTTATTTCACCCCTTTTGCCACCTTGTATAATATCTAGAGTAAAAACTATTGCATAAGAGAGCCCTCTTCTTTTAGCATAAGTACCACATTAGGGAAAATATTTGCATTTTCAAATAATCAAGGAATAGCATGCTATATGACCATAATTTCTAATAAGCCTTAGACTAATTCTTTCAAAGAATTTTTATTTTGCTGGCATGATAGAATGTCATTCTGCAATACTTTATCCCATTCTTTATAGTGCATCTGGTATAGGTAGTTCAGTTTCTTAGGAAAAGTTAGTTCCTGTAAATGATGATATGCTAAAATCTTGACCAAGTCCTCAAACTCAACACCAGGCATTTCTCTTTGTCCATTTCAATGTACCTTCTACCTTTCCAGGTATAATTCTGATCAACTTTGGCAATAAGTATGTAATGAAGAATATCTTTAGGCTTTGGGGACGATCATTTGGATATGTGTTTTATGCAAAACAGAAAACTCAGATTTAAGGACATGATATGACTCTGGAAATGTAGCAAAAAAATAGAATGACATTTGTGACTTTGGCATAGAAAAAACCTTTATATTCCAATGAGAAGCACTTAGCTTTAGCAATGCAATACCTGCCCCCACTCAATACCCTCCCCTCCCATCCCCTAAAAAAAGGGGAGAAGGGAATAATGGTAGAAAGTTCAAAATCACCCAAGGTTATTAGTGTTATGAGGCAAGGCATTTTCTTCCTTGGTTCGCTTTGTCATCAGAATCTGGCTTGGGTGTTCAGTGTTTTTTTTTCCCCCCCAATCCCTCCCCAGTCCTGGAACATACAAAACAATGCAGTGTATTTTTAAAAGGTCACTTCACATTGAAGTGGCAATCCACTAAACTGAAGGAACATTTCCTAGCTCAGGATGACTTCCTTCTGAAGGGGCACCAGAAAAAACAAAACAGGTTAAAGATTGTCAGCCTCAATTTGCATTTTATGTCTTTGCAATGCCTTACTGTTGTAGCCTAAATGCCATAATTTAAGCTCGGTTTTGTTTGTGGATTTCTTCATTTATTTTTCAAAAGCAATGCTTTAGAAAAAAAGATTATTTCCAGGAACATTATAAATCATATATTATTATTCCAAGAAAATTAACTAAATCCAGAGGCAGGTCAGTCTTTCAAGTAAACATGAATTTAGTATTGTTTAAATATGTAGAAAAATTAGTTTTATAAATTATTTGCCTTTTGTTACATGCAATATACATATTATGATATAGATATTATTTTACCAGTAGACTGTAACTAAGTACTCAGGCACTTAAAAGGGAGATTTTGAATGGATAGACTCCATTAGCTCTTTTTTTAACTATTAGAGTTCCCACTATTAATACAATTGCCAAGAAGGGGGCAAATCTGAATGATCAGTCATGTGCACTAATAAGAAAAAAAAATAAACATTTTTTTACAGAACTTGAAAATTTTTAATTTAAGATTAATCAAAAAGTTAATCCTATATTCTCGCCAAATAAGCAGAAAAATTTCCAAATTAGAAGTGGGAGGGCCTGCCAACTGGCAGATGTAAGTAGGTATTCTGATACCTATGCATTTAATTACCTTCAGGGGTGATACACCAGCTTCTGAGGAGTGAGTTCTGAGAGAGTGGGTCAAAGCCCAGCAGGTACTTGGGCATTAGAGGGGCACCAGACCATCTCTGAAAGATGTTCTAAGAATATCTGCACATGGGGGTTGGGTGGTGGTGGGGTGGGGGGAGGGAGTAGGAAGAGGTTTGCAAAATCAGATTTAAAAAAAAATGTTCCATCTTTTAAACTCCTGGCCCTGATATATAACCATCCCGATGACACAGCTATGTTTCCCCATTGTCCTATATAAGCAACATATATAGTGATGAAAGAAAATAATGATTTAAGTCTCACAATTCAAAACATGATGGTTTTTTCCCCCCTCATTTTACTCCACCCCCCTGCAGAGCTGCTGTAAGTATGGATCTCCCTTTGAAGTCAGCTTGCATCATCTTTGAAGGTATATAAAGCAAAAAGGAGAAATGGCCTGGCGGCTTTGCTCAAAACGAGCCATTAGGAGCATTCCAATTCTTGCCCGACCAACTGCCCTTCAGTCTCTGGCTAGAGTCACTCTTTACAGCAGTTACCAAGGAGTTAGCAGGAGTGACACTTTAGGGACCAGGTTCGGATTGATCTTCACTAAAGGGATATGGACTCTATAGAATCCAGCTCTGAACTGGGCTTGTCCTCGGGTCTGTTACATGTTTTATACTATTGGTAGAACGGGGTAGGCACTGACTGACAGCGTACCTACGGAGATGAAAACACTTTATTAAGCAAAAATACTTACCTAATTTTTTTTTTTTGGTTAGGTAAGACGTACCTTGCTCTAAGGACATGGTCTACTTTTCCCTAATTATTCACATGCCTTTATCCCTTGTTATTCTAATCCCTCTTCATGGCCTCAATGTGACCCTTGGTTCTTACAGGATATGCCAATGAAATATAAGTTCTGGCAGATCCTACCAAGTTGGCAATACTTTGAGTACAGCCCCAGCAACAGATCAGCCTAGCTAAAATTGGAGAGGCTAATCACCAGATGGCTGATCACTAGGTGATTTCTTTCCTTCTTTTTTAAAAAATTTTTGCCCTTGTAACACATCAAAATGGTCTACTAGGCATGCAAAGATTGTGATCTACCTCGGAAAGGGTACCTACCACAATCACCTTATAGAGCTTGATAGTATTAGGGTACGAAGATGCCCAAAACAGAGATAAATAGAGAGCTAGGCCTCCTGCCCACTGAAAGACCAAAGGAAATTCCAGATCTTTAAGGGAAATGATACAGTACCTAAATGAACAGTACCTAGCTAATACATGCCATTAATAAACAGCATGTTGTACTCTATTAAAATCACTGTTAGTATCTCTACATGAAATTATTAAAATAAGTTTAAAATACCTGAGAGATTAGATGAAATACCATTTTGGAAGTTCATAATAGAGTATTTTGTAAATCCCCTTATGGTGCAGTGGAGAAAACTGAATTGTGTCAGGAGATTTGGATTCTAAACTCTGCCATTCAGCTGGTGACAATGTTCATATACATATTAAATTCACATACATTTTCTTATCATATGACCTCTCAAGGCAAGGAAAAAAAAATGAAGACTCTGACCTTAAGTAGGCTTCAGTAGATTTATATAAACACTAGCATTCCATTTTTAATTTTGATGAACTTTATATAAGATGATCTCTAGGCTTCCTCCCATCCCTCCTAATTTATGTTTCCATGTAATTCTGTTGCTTGGGAAATTTTCTTGTTGGTATAACTGTGTTCAGCAATTCTTTGTATAATGATTGTTAATATCAAAGGAGGCATAAAACAGAAAGGTTTGCTCACCAAAAGTGTTTGCCACCATCATGGGGGATATCCAGTGAATAGTCCGAATGAAGGATGTATTCACCAGAGATATTCGCCATAGAGATCTTCCAGATGCTCTTATTCATCCATGGCATTTTATTTATTCAATTTGAAGAAGTGGCATAATAGATAGGATGTTGCATGTGGAGTTAGGAAAATCTGGATTCAGCTCCTGTCTCAGAAACTTAATAACTGTGAGACTTTTTAAAAATTGATTTCCATGCACCTCAGTTTCCTCCTCTGTAAAAGGAAGGGAATGGATTGTGTGCCCTCAAAGTTCCCTTCCAGTTCTGAGTTTATGATTCTATGATATAAAGTTTAGCTAATCTATCACAGTGACTTAAGCTGAGCTTACTGTGTCCACTAAGACCACAATTTTTTAGGTGAAGTAGTTCTGCTGGCTCCATATGCAATTTGCAAAGTTAATTTTTAAAAGCAAATGTTTTATCTCTATTATATTGCACCCTTCATTCTCAATTTCTTTGGAATCCTGATTTACTTATCCAACGTGTTAAAAATCCCTTCCAGCCTGGTGCAATTTTCAGATCTGACAAATACATCATCAATGACTCAACTATAAAATTAGGGGGTTGTACTTGGTTATCTTGAAGTTCTTTTCTAGCTGTGACATTTTATAGAGGTATAAGAATTAACTTTGGATTTTGCTGGTATATGGAATTCCTGGCTATGTATATGTCCTAATGCAAATGAGTTCTTTCTCCAAAACTTAGCATTTTGTACAGTGCTGAGATGTGAAGGGATTCACCCAGAGCCACAGAACTACTAGTTGTCAGAGGGAGGACTTGAACCTGGGTCACCTTGCTCTTAAGATCAATTATGTACTCACTAGGCCATGCTTTGGAGATTCTGTATGTACCCAATAATTCTTTCTTGTTCTATAGTTGCATCATGCTGAAGTCGAAGACAATCCAGATTTGGAGTTGGAAGATTTGAGTTTGATTCTTGGCTTTGTTCCTGATTACCTGTATGACTTTGAGCAAGGAAGCTGCCTGGTATAGTGGGAAAGCCAGTAAACACAGTGTCCAAAGATTTCTATAAACATTGCAGCTCTGCTCCTGACATTGGTGACTTTTGACATTGGTCAAGTCACTTACCTTTGAGGGACCTCCATTTCCTGATCTGTAAAATGAGCGCATTGGGTTACATTGGTCTATGATGTCACAACTCTAAAGCCTTGGTCTCCAATAATTTCTTTTCTCAGGGCCTTTATTTTCCTATATTTCCTAGAGTGACTCAGATGCAGTGATCTCTATGGCCCCTTGTAGCTCAAAATGCTTAAATCTCAGTTGGAGTCTCCAGTGCAATGACAGAAATTTTATTAGTCCCATTCCAATATGTTCTACAGCACTATCAAATTGTAATTGATGATGACTTTAGGGATGGGGTGGGGTGGGATACTACTAGGAAAAGTGGACAATAGCAAGCTAGACTGCATTCAGATTTGCTAGCTCCCTTTGAATCTGTGAATCAAGCCTCGTTATTTTCTCATCTGATTTTTAGCAGGTCAGCATCAAGTCAAAGTTTCTAATTTCATGCAGTTGGTGTAGTTGAACCAAAATTACATTTCATGCCATGGGGGGAAAACTCTACTTACTTTTAATAGCCCCTTTGAAAGATACTTTGAAGACATTACTTACTCTCCTAGTATGTTGACTATCTGAAGAATGAATTATTATATCCTTGTCAAATTTTAAATATCATGCTGTTAAAAATATTAGTCACACAGGGGGCTGTTTGACAGTAATGTCACAGTAAAGCTCTCTTGTCTATATGAACAGGGATAGTCTGTGATTTAATATCATGTATCAGCTGGTACATGCCATCCAGGGGTAAAATTGGAGAGAAAACTCTGCTCAAAGTTTCCTTGGGCATTGGTAGAAGCCTGCCAACAGATCCTCTTTACTTAGAATTTGAGCCAGCTGAGTTAGGCTTTGCTTTTTCCTCCCTCCAGTTTTTCCATTTCCCCAGGGGCAATGCTTTAGAGAAAACCTTTACAAGCCAAACCGCTATCATTTAAAGTGGGGATGAGGAAAAAAAGGCAAGTTAAAATCCGGACCCTGAGGTAGGGAGTTGGGGGGAGGATGGTGGGAAAAGGTTATAAAGAAATGGATCCAAAGAATTTCTAAAAAGGCAGTTTTCAAGCTTAAAAATAAGATTAGAAACTGCCTTGTATGAGCCCAACTGTGATTAAAAAAATAATCCTTTTATAGTTAAGTCAGGATTTTTTCTTTTTTGTTCTTTGACTTTTCCTTGCCGGGAAAGAGGCAATCTTCACTTATTCAGAGCAAAGAAAGAGTCACTGAGGCAGACAGCAGAAGCATCGTGTGGGTGAAGGTCAGGCCAATTTTCACCCAAGTGATGCTGTTTTATCACTCATGGAACAAAGATTGAGGCCTTCCTTTTCTCTATCCTTTTGTGCTCTCCCCTATTACTTTAACAGATCTGAACAAATCTGACACATTTCATCCCAAAGTTCCATTTAGCAGCATTTATTTCAAATCCTCAAAATTTCACTTCTTGATACCGCTGAACCTGGGGCTGATACAAAACCCACCTGTTTAGGAAGGGCAAGGAGAGTTCCACAAAAACAAAATGATTGCAGAACATGGGGCCAGCTCTCATTGGGAAGAAGTCATTTGCCTCAGGATCCTGGGTCAATGATATTAAGGCCAGAAGCTTTTGAGCTCCCCTGGTGTCGATCTTCTGTGGAGCTGCAAACATTTAATGTTGTTTACTGGAGTCTGAGTTAGAGATCTGATGTCATACTTGGCGAACTATGGGGAAAGGTCAAGGGGAGATGCCAGGAAGCTAAAACCAATGCTTACACTAAGTAATAGGCAGTGACCTCAAGAAAATTTCCTTTCTAGCTTGTTGCACTTAAGAGGCTATTCAAATTCAGTTTCATTCTAGGGTACATGAAATCATGCAGGTTTATTCAGATGATAAGATCATTTTTACTGAAGACGTCTTGAATTTTAGCTTTGGAAAGGTGAGGATTTAGAGGTTATAGGGTCCACCCCATACCTGAGGCACAAATCTCTTCCATATATCTATAATCAGGTATCATTTGCTTGCCATATTTTGATCCTATCCAATCTGACACACATCAACTCTATCTGCATTTCCTCCTTCAGTACATTTGTCTCTGTTGTCTGGCATGTCCTCTCTCTTTACCTCTGTCTTATAGACTCACTAGCTCCCTTCAAGGCTCAACGTGCATACTGCCTCCTAATGAGTCTTTTCCTAATCACTTCCCCTCTTATTTGATAGCAGTCTGTGCTTGCTATACCTCCAGAAAATATTTACTTACGTTTCCATAATGTGCCTTGACTCAAATATCATACTATACACATTTTTTTGGTTCACTATGTTTCAAATGTTAATTGTGTTTTTAATTTTATGGACTAAAACAAACATTTCCATGACAGTATAATAAAAAAAGATGATTGCACATGAAACCCCAAATCTATTATGTTACAACTTGTTATTCCTTTTAAACATATAATAAAGTTTTCTTTCTTTTAATCTTTTTTCCTTTTTTTTTCTTTTCCCCTCTTTTTTTTTCCTCCTTTCCTCCACCCTAGAGATGGCTACCATTAGACACAAACCGGCACACACACACACACACATACACACACACACGTGTGTGTGTGTGTGTGTGTGTGTGTGTGTGTGTATGTGTAAAATATTCTATACACCTATCTGTTCTTTCTCTAGATGAGGATGGTATCTTTCTTCAAATGTCCTTTATTGTTAAATTTGGCTATTTATAACAATCAAAAATCTTATTCACTCAAAGTCATTCTTAAAACAATGTTGCTGTTACTCTACACAATGGTCTCTTGGTTTTGCTCATTTTATTCTGCATTATTTTGTGCAAATCTTTCCAAGTTTATTCTATATTCATAATAATAGCTAACATTTGTCACCTTATGATTTCTTGAGCATTGTATTATGTTATTTCATCATTACAAGTGCTCTGTGAAGTAGATGCTCTTATTATCCCCAGTATAAAGAAGGGAAAATCAAGGCTGAGTGATTTGCTCCAGAAAGTCTTTTTTTTTAAAGTCTTGTGTTTTCCTATTTTCTGCGTTTGATATCGTATCAAAATCCTCCTAGAGGGATAGAAGATACTGAAGGGGAGTACTATGTTGTTTTTAACCATTATTTCCTCAGAACTCAGCATAGTGCTAACCTCAAGATAAATTGTTGTTGCTTTGAATTTGGATCCTATGAATTGCAAGGCCCTAAATGAGCTGCGCATCAACATATAATATAGAAAACAGCTGCTGCCCTCAAGCAGCTTCCATTCTGCTGGAGAGATTTGGATGTGATACCAGAACCAGAAAATGGGAAACAATGTGATCTTTGGGGGAAAAGATCAGTTAAATAGTTTAATGCCTTGGAAAAAAACCACAAATGTGAACCTTATTTAAAAAGGAAACTCAGTGAAATAGTTTAATGCCTTTGAAAAAAATTCAAATGTGAACCTTGCGAAAAAGGATTATATTTTGCTTTTAATGTTCTCATTTCAGTAGTCCTCCAAGAACCAGTCACCAATGGGAATGCTATAATTTCATTTTTTAGGCTAAGATCAGTCTTTTTTGGCACCTATAATTCTGGTCTTCCTTTTCTGAGTAGTACTATGTATAGCACTTTTCTTCTTCATTCCTTCCTTCCTTCTTTCTTTATTCTTCCCTTTTATCCCCCTTCCTTAACCCTTATGTCTTTCTTTTCCTCTTTCATCTTCCTTCCCAAAGTCCAAACCATAGTTGGTGGCTACATTGGATGGGTCATCAGGAGCCGGGTGTCAGTAAGGGGCTGGTTTACTTCCTTCTTTTCTCAACTTTAAAACTTGGATTAAAATAGCTTATTAAAGTAACATTTAATAGCATGATGGTGACATTGGAAATGTTAATTTGTAACAATAACAGAAAAATTATAATGGCTTTTCAAATTCTATGGATGTATGGTTTTAGGTTAAGAAACGAACTGTACGCTTATTTCACTTCTTCATAAGAAAGTGCCCAAACTTGACCTGTCTTGATATTGGGGCATGGAAAAGAAAGCATTAAGTAATTCCATCATTTTTAGCAGTGTGCCCCTCTGTGCTTTCTTTGTGCTAAACTGAAGAAAAAAACCACATGCAAAAAGCCATTTCACCTTTGCTCCATACATTTATTGATTTCAGGATGATGGATACATGGCATTATAATGATCTAGAGAATGAAAATGGAGTGGATATTGTCCTTGCATGGAGGATCTAATCCATCAGCAAATTCTGCTCATTTTTCCCACACAAGTTTCCTCAGATCTGTTTTTTTTTCTATTCATTTTCATAGTCATTACTCAAATTTGGCAACAATCACCTAATGCCCAGACTAATGTGATCACTCCTCACTAATTGCCATGCCTCTAATCCCTACCTTCAATTCTTCTTCAGTGTTTGGCTCAGTCCATTGGACTGAGTGGCATAGAAACACAGAATTAGGGTTAGAAGGGACTTTAGAGCACTTCCAGTTCAATTCCATTATTTTAGAGGTGAAGAAACTGAAGCATAGATTAGCTAAGTGATTTGTCCAAGTTCACATCAGTAGTTAGTGACTGAGCTGAGATTTAAATGAACACACCTCCTCTTATTCCAAATATGCCATACTTTTCATTATACCATGCTGTCTTTAGGCACACGAGACATATTTGTTGATTGAACGAATGACTGAATTTATTTTGTGCATTGCAGTTTGAAATATCTTCCTTAAATCAATCAATAAGCATTCCTTATATACTTAGTATGTGCTAGCACTGTGATAATTTCTGGGATCAGGGCAAAAACATAAAAATAAGCCTTGCCCTCAAGGAGCTTACATATGGATGGGGTAGGCAATAAGTGAAGAAATGCTTTCTAAGAGGATGATAATCTTAGAGGGAAAAGGCTCAGTGGTGAGGCCAATGGGGAAGTCCTCCTGCAAAAGGTGACATTTGATTGGACTCTTGAAAGAAACTAGGTATGCTAGGATAAAGAGGTGAACAAGGCAAGATTTCTCAGGGGCCAGCTCATGCAAATGCACAGAGACGGGATGGAGTTATGTATGAGGAACAGCAAGAGGCTGATGATGATTGAAAGGAGAATGAAGCCAAGAAGACTAGAAAGGTAAGTAGGGCTCAGGTCATTAAGGGTTTCAATGTCAAACAGGAGACTTTAAATTTGATCCTATAGTTAAAAGGGAGTCATTGGACATTACTGACCATGGAAGAGTGACATGGACAGACCTACACTTCAGAGAAAATCACTTTATGAGTTGTGTGGAATATGGATTGGAATTGGGAGACCAACCAACATCCTATTGCTATAGTCCAAGCAAGAGATGATGAGGGTCTGAGGGAGAGCAGTAGCTGTGTGAGTAGAGGAAAAGGGTTGGATATGAGAGATGTGGAGAATGAAATAGCAAGATTTGGAAGCTGATTGGATATATGGGATGAATGAGTTTGAGAAGTAAAAGAAGACATAAGATTGCAAATCAGGGAGACTAAAAAGATGTTGGTAACCTCGATAGCAATGGCAGATAGAAGAGAACAGGGTTTGACACCATTTCACCATTTTCAATATCACCCTACCCCAATATACTATGGGTTCCCCTTATTTCTGACTTCAAGTAGGATTCTCAGAATGGATTTCATATTCCTTGATAGATGCATGGAAAGTGGGGGGGGGATTTTCTCTTATTTTTATAGGAATATCTGAACTATTCTTATCTATCCTTTGATAATTTTCATATCCCTTGGTTAACAAGAAGTTCATGTTATTCCATGTATTTTGGGAGTAAGAAGTCCTTTAACAGTATTCTCTCAATCAACTAGTTTTTAGTGATAATTATTTCCAAAGGATGGGAGCTCACTTGTCCACATATGTTTGTATTGTTTCCACGTTATAAGTTTTCCTTACATTTTAGGGCCTTCCATTCCTGCTTCTTGTAAGAAGTATGCCACAGTGGGAAATGAATTGCATTGGGAATCAGTTGACTTGGGTTCAAATGTCCACTTGTTAATTGTATGACTCTATACTTCACCTTGCTAAGTCTCAGTTTCCTTACCTGTGTGGTATGAGGATAATGAACCTTGCACCACTTACCCCACAGGGTTGGTGTAAGGAAAGCACACTTTCAAACCTTTAAGTGCCATGATGATGGCACTTACTACAATTATTCAAAATGAAGTTGGAAGTTTTTCAAATGAGAGGTCTTCCATCATCTTGTTTCATTCCATTTTATTCCACACATTTCTTAAGTGCCTACTAAGTTTAAAATGCTGTAGACACAAAGACAATAGTGAGAATTTTCCATTTTGACTTCTGATATCTCTAAAAGGAGAGGCAGTAGATGGAATTCTTAGAGTCCAAGCTAGGTTCAAACCTTACCTGTGATACTTACTAGCTATGTATATGTGGTCAAGTCATTTAACTTCCGTGTGTCTTCAGCCATGCTGTAGGCTTTATTAAGTTGCAGAAAAGTTGCAATAGCTAATTTGTCTTAATGGAGATAACTCTCATACCAAGAATTTTCCAGGTTGATGAAATCACACACATTTTCTCTATAAAATTATATACTAAAAAAATATGCAAAACCAATGGATAACTCAATTGATCAATCAATAAACATTTATTGATGACCTACTATGTGCCTAGAACTGTGCCTTTAAGGACCTTACAATCTAATGGAGGAGGTTGCATGCAAAGAACTACATACAAAGCAAACTACAGCCAGGACTGACGGGAAATAATGCAAGGAGAGAAGACGCGGGGAATAAGAGCGTTTGGGGAGTTTCTTTAGAAGGAAGGATTTTGGTTGGGACTTAAAGGGAGCCAGGGTGGTTAATAGTCACATCAAAGGAGGAAGAGCATTCCTTTCCTGGGGGACAACCAGAGGGAATATTCAGAGCCCAGAGATAGAGTGCCTTGTTTGTGGAATAGCCAGGAGACCCGTGTCACTGATCAAGAAGTATGTAAAGGGGAGTCAGGTGGAAGAAGATTGGAAAGGTTGGAAGGGTCTAAGTTAAGAAGGGCTTTAAGAAACAGATTGAAGGGAAGGAGGTTTACAGTCATTGTAACCTATACTGCTCCATATGGAGTCGAGAAGACCAGAGTAGTTTTCCATGGCTCAGACAGCGCTTATAAAGGCTCCACCTCAGTCCTTCTATTCCCTGTCTCATCTGGGGAACCATATTCATTTAAAGGTAGTAAATGCCATGTGACAGTGAGGTTGCCACAGAGCTCACTTGTCTCTCTGGGTGGAAGATCAGTTAGCAATTACCGCTGGGCAGTCCATACAGGCCATCAAGGTTGGCTATTAATTAAGCAATAAGACATGACAGGCAATGCATTTCTGGGCAATTTAACACATCTCTTGAGGGATTTTTAAAGCAACAGATCAAAGGTCAAGTGACTTTACCCACCTGAGAAGTTCATTGCCAGGAATATGCCATTGCTTCAAGGAAAGTTGAACATGAATTATTGAAAATAAAATTTTAGAAAATGAGACTAAAGATTTTCCAGGGGATAGTTGCTTTCTCTATCTAGGTCCACAGGTCTGATATCAAGCAAATAACCAGACAAGTGCCTGTGTGACCTAACAATTGTATCGTGTTTAAGGTTTCCAAGATCTTCACATATGTTAGTACAACTGAATCTCACAGTAACCTTGGGAGGCAGGTGCTTTATTCTGATCCCCATTTTTAAATGAGGAAATAGGTTAAGAGAAGTTAAGGGGATGTGTGGAGGGTCACATAGCTAGTCCATATCTAGATAGGATTCTAACACAGATCTTGAAGCTATGTCCTGTACTTTATCCACTATACTACTTAGGCAGGAATAGAGCTCTAGATTGGAAATCTACCCACAAGACCCAGGGAATTACAGGCTCAGGTAGTGAGAGCTGGAAGAAACCTTAGAGATTATCTAGACTGATTACCTCATTTATAAATAAGAGAAGTAAGTGAAGCAGAGAGCCTGGGAGTGACCCAAGATTGCAGAGATCCTCAGTGGCAAAGTCAGGATCTGAATCCAGGTTATCTGACTCCAAATCTGGTGCTTTTGCAGAAAATGTGAAGTCATACAGAGACTGTGATCTCTAACCTTTTCAGCAAGATTTCAAGCTCATTGAAATATAGAGCACTTGTTTATGCCGATACCAACTACCTGAAAGACTGTTTCAAAACATCAGTGCATAGGTCACATTTGGGGAAACACTTTTCTTGCACGGACTTAAATCCTCAGAGCAGCTTAGAAATTTTTCCAAGTTACCAAAGGCCTTGCCTCCCTCATTCTTTCCCTCCCTCCTTCCCTTCTGCTTTTACATCTTCCTCCCTTCCCTTTTCTTCTCCTCTACTCCTTCCTTCTCTCCTCCCTCCCTCTCTTCCTTCCCTTTCCTTCCCTCCTTCTTTCCTTTGTTCCATCCTCCTTCTTTTCTTTCTTCCATTCTTCCTTTGTCCCTCCTTCCTTCGTTCCTTCTTTCCTTCCTTCCTTCCTTCTTTCCTTCATCTCTCCCTCCGCCTTTCTTTCTTGCTTCCTTCTTCTCTCCCTTCCTTTTTTATTAAGTAACTATTTTGGAGGCAGCATAAGGTAATAAAAAGATTACTGGACTTGGAATAAATGAATTAAAGAGTGAAGTACTTGCTGCATTATGGCCACTGACAATTGGGGATGTAAATTAAAAGCAAAGGTGATCATTTCCCTTGAAGAATTTACCTTCTAATAAAGGAAGAGAACACATGAAGGAGTAATAGCCAGAGATAAAGCAGGGAGACTCACTTTTTAACATTTTTTATCTTATTTTCTTTGCCTAGGAGAATGACTTTCAAACTAAAAATGACAAAATAAAAATGACTCACAGAGAGTGGATATCCAGCACAAAAAAGGAGACCATGGCATAGTACTTAGTTGTCCATTATGAATTCAAATCAGCTGACCCAAATGAACTATTATAACAGCAATGCAATATTCACAATGCCCACAGTGGCTATGAATATGCTGGTGTAGTTGTGAATCACAAAGCATAACAGGCTCTCCACATGGAGGACAGAACCAAAGCCTTTTATTCAAATACCAGAAAAAAAGTCTCAAAACCAGAATGTCAAAGTCATGCCAGTAACCATGAAGTTGGTACACATAGTCAATGCAGTGAACACCCACATTCCCAAGGCTTCACAACAAAACAGACTCCCTCAGGCAAAGATCCTCCTCTCCTCACTCACTCTCTCAAGCAAGGATCCTCTTCTCCTCACTCAAAGTAGCTACTCAGCTTCCACGCTGCTCACTCCCAGCAGTTCTTGGCAGAAGTTCTGCCTGGCTCTCAGAAGGAGTTCTGCCACCACAAGTTCTGTTCTCCAAATCTCTTCCCTCCCCAGCCTGGGCCTCTCCTTGTATATGGTATTAGCTTCTCCCTCCCCCATTCCTTCCTGTTACATCAGCAAGTTCATCCCACTGTTGGATTCACAAGTTCTGGTCTTAATATTTTACATAATTATGAACTTGAAACTAAGTGCTAAGTACCTGTTAGCTTTGCCCATACAAGGGGCATGGAAGATCTTCAAATCTGTTACCATTACAACTAGATGTCCAATACCGAGAGGACTGAGAGGTGATTGCTAAGTCATTATAAGTAATGCTTGAAAGATCCTGGAAAATACATAATTGGAGAAGAGAAAATGTCCTGATTTCTTTAAAGTTATGTGGGGGAGGGAGGGCTGCAGAGAGGAGGAAAAAAATTCAATTCTACAAACTATTAGCCAGAGAATTTGACTTCAGTTACTGGGATTTGTCTAAAGCAGATCACTAAAGTGGTCATTGGGGAATAAATAGGAAGTAGTAATTATAGTGGGCAGCTAGGTGGCTCAGTGAAGTGAGCCTAGAGTCAGAAAGATTTGATTTCAAATCTGGTTTTCCATCCAGGAGCTGTTGTGACCCAAAGGCAAGTTACTTAATCTCTGTCTTTCTTAATCCACTGGAGGAGGAAATGGCAAATCACTCCATTTTCTTTGCCAAGAAAATTCCATGGATGCAGCATTCAAGGGTAGAGAGGAGACAGTCTCACTGGACTATACTTTCTTCAGACTTCATCAGGAGTTTTGTGTTCATTATTCCATGCCACAAAGTTTGAGAAGAATGTTTATAAGCTAGAGAGTGTTCAGGGAAGGGTGACTAGGTGGGTGAAGGAAAGGATTTAAATTTGTGTCATTTGAAGGTCAGTTACAGGAAATGGGGATACTTACTATGAAAAAAAAAAGACTTGGTGAGGGGAGAGGGGTTGTGTGGGAAGAATGGGGTATGTTAACTGTCTTCCAATATCTGAAAGGCTACCACATGGAGGAGGGATTAGGCTTGTTCTATTTAACCCTAAAAGGTGGAATCAGGAATAATGGATGGAGGCAAATTGAAGCCTGATGGGGGTGTGGGGAGGGGAATGATTTTTCCAATGATTCAGGATGTCTAAAATTGGGACTTACTGGCTCAAGATATGTCAGGTTTCCCCTCCTTGGAGATCTTGGAGAGAAGCCTGGATGACCACTTTTCAAGTATATTAAACTAGAGATTGCTTTAAGATACGTGTAAAAATAGGTGGCTACAGAGATCCCTTCCAATTCTGTGCTTTGGATTTTCCTGACTTCAATATTTCTTATACAACGCTACACTGACATTCAACAAGTGAAGTAGCAAACCTTTACGTCCTTTAATTTAAAAAAAAATATGAATTTTATATTTCATAGGGATGATAAAAAAGATTGGGAATACCTGCACTCATATCTTACTGTAAGGTTCACAGAATTTCTCATATAGGGAATTGGTCTTAGCTCAAATTGTGTTTTCAGGGTGGGGAAGAGTAGGGTGGGGTATGAAAGTGTTTCCTTAAATTTCTATTACCTGAAATTCTGACTAATCACTCAAGGGTATATGACAAGAAAATCCCTCTTTTAGAAGTAAAATTCTGTGCATGGATTATCCCCATTTAGAAATTTTGGCCCACATGTCCAATCTCTGTAATTCTAATAGCCCCCAAAGAATTACACACGGTGAAATCATGGAAAGTGCAAAAGATTTCTCGACATTCAACATTATGCCGTCTTCAATGATGATCCCAGAGAGGGCAATGGTACTGAACACTTATATGTTCGGACCTAATTCAAGATCATCTCTCCTCCCTTGCAATGCATATCAGAAATAGACCTTACCTAGGCATTCCCTTGAGGTACTTTCATAAAGTGGATTAAGACATATGCATTCCATATGCCTTTTAGAATTTCACTATATAGGGTGCATTTCAGTGGCAGAAAAACTGTGCCAGACAATAATTCATTTGTAGATGTCTTCTGGTGGAAATCTCAAACAGAAATAATGCTCTGATATGAAGAGCACATCAGAAATCCTTATGATAAAACAGGCTGAGCATCCTCCAATGTATTAATGAAGTTTCAAGGGGCCTGTGCATCCTGAGGGCTCAATGTGGCCCATCACTGGAGCTGCATTTCAAGAGGGATTTGGCTAATCTCTTCCCCTACATTTGGAGCTGGCTCAAATACCAGCCTTTTATCTTTAGTTAGCTTTTTCAGACCCCTTGCCTGGAAGTCTTGATCTGCAACAGCCCCAGAGATGACTTTCTACAATATACCAGTAGTTATTAAAGTTTTATATAAAGGCCACTAGTTCTTGCTTTTCTTATTTTTTAAGACTGCCATACGAATTACTGTCCATGCACAAAAAGACCCTATTTAGAAAATAGTTTGTGAATCCCCTTTCAGCACAATAATGGTCCATATAACTCTATTAAGTCAGTTCCTTTAATAGGGAGAGTACCTTTTTAGTTTGTAAGAAATTTACCCCTGCTGAGATTTGAACCAGATACCCTTGGATTTAAAAGCGGTTGCTTTACTTGAGCTAAAGTAAAATCTCCTGAAAAGGGCGGGGGAGGCAGTGAAGGTGATTGGGTGGTAGAAAGGACTATATTTTCCTTTGCTTGGTACATCTTTGACTATTTCATTCTGCTACTTTCTCAGTCAGTTTTTTTTAAAGCATAATTCATTTCTGTAAGATTTATTCTAGGATATATTATCCCCCCTGCATTTGTCATTTGACTACTTTTGGTTTAAAATAAAGTAAAAATCCCTGGTTATTTTAAAACCAATTGTGATGTACCTGTTACTTTTAAATGGTGGTCTCGTCTATAAAAAGAGAGGATTATATTCTTTGGGGTTCCTTTTCCCTTTAAATTTTAGGAGGATAAGGATGAAGAGATGGATGCTTAGAAAGAAGAAGATAATGAAGATGATGCTAAGGTTTATAGCAATTCACATCTGTATAGCATTTCATCATTTGCTTTTGTATCTCTCTGCTACCTTGTAAGCTTCTCTATCATAGTGATTCCATTTTTAAAATTTTTGCATTCTGAGGATATTGGTTGATCTGGGTTTAATCAACAGGCACCCATCTTCCTCTTTCAGAAAATTTACCTAGTGATAAACTATGTTAAAAGATATTAAAAGAAAGGATATAGGGATGGCCTATGCCATATAATGTCTCCCATGGAAATCAGAGCCCTTCTTGTGCTCCTCAAGATATTCATTTAGGGTAGAGTTTTTTTTAATCTGGGTTCCATATACCTCTTGGGGATCAGTTGGAAAAGGTCCCTCAAAATGGATGGGAAAATTGCATCTTTTTTTTGCCTAACTTCTAACACAGGGGTAACATAACTTTTTGCATGAGCCACAGACTCTTTGGTACTCCCATGAAACCCATATAACCCTTCTCAGAATGTTTTTAAATGTAGAAAATTAAATGTTTCCAATTTCAAAAAAAATCAAAGGTTAGAAAATAAGGATATAATTTTTTTTTCTCAGATTCCCCTGAAATTTATCTCCAGACCTATGTATTCTCAGGACCTGCATTTCCCATCTAAGGATATCTTCTCTAACAGAGATTTATTACTACCTTAAATTCTTTAAAATCATTATTTTGAGAGCAGTGTGTAGACTCCACCAGACTTTTTAAGGGGCCCAAGACAAAAAAAAAGTTGAAGAATCTGTGCTCTAGGGACTAGTCATCAGCAGCAAAAATGTAGTCCAACTGAGTACCTCTGCAGTTTAGGGATTCCATTATTTTAATTCTCTAGGAGGTGCCTCTTCCAATTGCACCAAACTAGAGTGAGGGTATGCCAGGCATCTTTGTATACACCAGTCATTAGTAACCTGGAAAACAATGTGTATAGATGGCAGAATTCCTTTGACACTCAGTGGTTACACTGCTTTTTCCACTTTATCATGTTAACAGTTCTCAAGATGAACAGAACCATTCATCTCACACTTTTCTTCTGTTTCTGTTAAAACCTCCTCAGAGGGTTCATTTCATTTCAGTGTTCTTATATTTCTCCGTTATTACCTCCATGGTGCAAACTATCAGGAGATGGGAAAGCATTTTGTAGGTTAGGATAAATGTTTAGGAGACAATGGTTTGCTAAAGACTGGTTTGTTAGGCCACTAAGAAATCAGTCTCCACAAAGACATATTCCAATTTGGAAATGCCACCAACACTTGGCTTTGGCTTTTTCTGTGCTGAAGACAAAGCCCATACACTGTAACATTTCCCATCAGCCACTGCTGATGTCATGTTGTGACACCCCTCATGAGCCTTTAAAGAATGAAATTATCCCCATCTCAGAACAGGCTGTGTTCAGAATCTCTCCACATTTCATAGCATGACAGACTCTAATAGATAGGACGATAGTCTATGTTCTAGAAAAAATTAAAATGTTCCTTTGTCCTGGCAAAGCTTCCGCTCAGGGATTACAATAGTCCTAAAGAGTCATGGTTGACCTCCTTTGTTGTTGTTATTATTGTTATAGTTTCACCATTAAACACTTATTAAATGCTCACAATGTGCCAGGTGCTTTATGGAAAACATAAAGGACCAGTTTCTGCATGGGAGGAAAAAAAGTTTCCTAAAATTACTTAAGGAAGAAATTGGGCACATTATAATTACTCCCACTGGCACCATATGCATAGTAAAAAGCGTGTGGGATGACAAAAAAAGAAGAGTTGAGCAAAGCAAACAGCTATTCTCTTCCCTCTAGAATACTACTTCCTTCTCCTCAGTCCTCATTGTCCAAGGTCAATGTAACCATGACCAGAGTCTGGACCGTAGCAAGCCTAGAGAATCTTTTCTGGCATAGAACAGCACAAAGCTACCTTATTCCAGAGTATCCCAGGGATCCTGGGGCAACTTTCTATCCTTGCAAAGGTTAAAGTCTTGCTCTAGGATAGGAATCTGATTCAATGTAATACTACCAGAACCTGCCCTTGATTGAACCCAAGCTTCCACATCGAGAGCTAAGACAGATAGGTGGCATAATAGAGTGTTGGACTTGAAATCAGGACAATCTATATAATAGAGTAAACATTTATTGAGTGCCTACACATGTGCCAAGTGCTCTGCTAAGGACTTGGGATACAAACACCCTCAAGGAGCTTCCAATCTAACGGAGAAAGGGATTACACAAAAAGGAGCTGAAAAGGAGATAGGGCACTGGGGGAAAGCCACCAACTCTCTCTAGGGGAGAAGGTTATCTTGCTCTGGGGCATGATAATAGGGGAGTTGAATCCAAGCTGATGGGAAAACCTGAATATAAATTCTGCCTTTGACCTTTATTAACTGTTTGATATGGGGTGGGTCACTTCACCACTGAGATTCAGTTTTCTCACCTGTAAATTGAGGGGGTTGCACTCAATGACTTCTGATGTTGCTCAGAATCTATGATCTGTGGCTAAGACATCATGGTTGGTCACTGGCCACCCTACCACAGACTTGTAAAGCAAGTATAGGAAACATCCTCGGATAGAAGGCTTGAGGCTTGTGCTGTCCTTTACTACTCTGAACGTTACATATGTGACCTTCCCCACTGTTCTTTTCAAAGGTAAAGATCAACCAGCTGATTGTTTATTAAATGCTTATTTTATTCCTAAAACTGTGCTATAAGGTGTCATGGGAATAGGAAGACTAAAGAAGAATGAGGATTTCTGCCCAACACTTGAGGGATCTTTGATTTCTAAGGTGTGGGTTCTCCTTATAATGACAAAGATGGTGAACTCTCTTCAGATTAGTACATGATTTTCATAGGTTACTGGGGCTGAAAAATCTACAATAATTGCTTATTGATAACACCTTGCAGCAAAGTTGAAGCTAGGCTTCTCTCTGCTTAGCTAGGCTGGTTCCCCTTATACTTATACAATATACTTATATGAGATTAATATACTTATGTGAGATTACATCATTAGCTCCATGTTTGAAGGTTTTCCAACTTGGTAGAACCTGTCTTGTCTTGAACTTGTGGCATAATCTTAGAGAAGTGAAGGTTTCTCATGAGTAACAAGGCCTCCCTAAAAGTGTTTATTTTCTAGGTGGGGAGATAAAACCAGTACACATGAAGCAATTTGGTAGGAGAAAGGGATGTCTCCCCATAAATTCCTGACTGAAACAGTATCTCCTCCTTCCCTCCCACTAGGCACCCTAAAAAGCATTTTCCTTCACAATTAGCCCTAGGGGGTGTACTATGCCAGAGATAAGGAAAGACTTTCCGTTGCCTCCCCCTCCCAGCCTTCTTACTTGACATTTAAAAGGGGAATAAGCCTTTTTATTTCACAGTTAGAGATAAAAAGCTTAGACTTGGAAACACTTGATCTAGTTAACCCTTTGGTGTGAATGGGTTTTAAGAAAAGCACAAGATTATCAGATCTGGTTTGGGGAGGGGGGTTAGAAAGTAGGAAAGTGTTGGAGAACATTAGCAGAATCTGACACAAAGCAAAAGGGGAACAGTAGTGAGAACCTGTATATTCATTTTTTTTTCCCCAGACTTAAGAGTTTTACCTTGGATCTTGACTTGATTATATATTGGTACATTTACCTTGAGGCTGATCACCTGGGTTTGAATCTTGGCTATACCACTGTCTAACCTTGGATAAATGATTCTATCTCTCTGGCCTCAGTTTTATTCTGTGTAAAAACAAAGAGGTCAAATTCAATGATATCTAAGGTCTAGTTTAGCTCACAGTATCCTATGACCCTGTGGTCTTAGCACCTTCATAGGCACCACATAGTTTTAGAGCCACCACTAGATGATGTTGATTTCCTATTAGGTAGTAAATTCCTCACTGGATAATTTTTCTTTATCCACTGATAAGAGCTAAGAGAGATATACTCAATATAGCTATTTAATTTTTTTCCAACCAAAATAAATCATTTGTTAAAATTAGAAAAAGAAATCTATAAAGCTGTATTGATATAAAAGAAGATGAGATGCCAATTTAAAGCACGAATGAATTTTTAAAAACAGTATTTTGAAATGCCTCCTGGCTATGTTCTAGAGCTAGGAAAATGATCACAGGATCATAGACTGAGACCTAGCAGGGACCTTAGGAATCGTCTGGTCTAACCCTCTCATTGTACACATAATGAAACTAAATCTCAGGGAGGATATATGTCTATGGCAAAATTTGAAAACTGACCCCCACTCTGTGTGATGGGAGTTCAGATCCCTTCATCCTCTAGCATAAGTCTTGACTTATCAGAGAATAAATACGCATGTCTTTTGGGAAAAAACCATTAAAATATATTTACCTTAAAAAAGCATATTAAATAATTTCCATTCTGTTTCAGCAATTTGGAAACATCTGCTTTCACATGAGATTCCATTATTCTATCAAGTGGCCTTTATTGTGATGCAGGTGATTCTTCTCAGGCAAGAGAAGGTTCAAGCCTTAAATTGACACATCTGGGGCAAGGTGCAAAGGAGACAGGGCCAATAAGGGAAGGGTATAAGCAAGGGGACAAATTGATCTTCTTCAGGCTTATTGGTCTTTAGGCCATAGCAGGAAGTGAGATGGAAGTCAAGGACAGTAAGAGGACCTGTCCTTGAACTTGGCATGGTTAGGCATTTTCAAACTCTCTTTTTTTCTAATTGGCAATTTTGTTGGGGATCCAGATCCTAAGTCTCTTCCACTTTGGGACAGTTTTTCAAGGCAAGTGAGGGTTTTAAACAGTGAGATGGGTTATTTTTTCAAATGCCTCAAGTTGTTTTTCAATCACTGATATCATAGGAAAAGAGAAGCTAGAGATCAGCAGGAAAACATACCCAAAAAGCAAACATAGGATGTGAAAATTTCCAGAAAGGTCAGGAGGTAGGAATGTTTGTAGAGTAGAGCCAGCCTGTTGCAAAGGAACTTTATGGGTTTCAGAATAGATTAAAAAAAATCAAAGAGGTTTCATGAGCTATTAGAAAAGCAGTCTTTCATTATACCCTCTCCTCCAAAAACCATATTATACTCTCAGTAGCTGCCCATTTTGCTTACCCCTACTGTTAGTCTTGCTACAGTATCATGCATGTTTTCTCCTACTATCAATAGTTATTTTCCTTAGCCTAAAATCTGATAGCTGGGTCTTATCTTTCTCTTTTTATGTGGAGGCTTTAAAAGCTTTAAATGTGCTATTCATATTCTTTTTTTTTT
>CM053580.1:41022428-41070732 GCA_028627135.1 Pseudochirops cupreus | reverse complement strand
CGAGCTGACTTTAGTGGGAAGTATCTTTGTGTGCGTTTTGGAGTTCCAGGATTGGTTTAGAGTCCTATTTTATGGGTATTTTGGGGTGGCTATGTGAGAGCTGCACTATGTTGCTGCTTCTACGCCGCCATCTTGGCTCCGCCCCCCCCATTGGTGTTTTTCAATAAAAATGATTTCTTTTGTAATTATTTGTATTTCATCTCATACATTTAAAAGTGTTATTATGAGAAGGGATCTACTTCACCAGTCTGACCAAGGAATCTCTAACACATACAAAAAAAGTTATAAACCCCTGGTTTAGTAGATAATTTCTAGGTGGCTGTTCCAGGAACATGCAAGTGAACTGCCCAAGGTCACACAGATAAATGGAAGAGATGGGATCTGAACGACAGTTCTTCCAGATTCCAAGCCTAGCACTAGACACAATTGTATGTCTGCCTCTTAATTCTCTGTTATCTGAAGGCATACAATAAATATGTGGCTTTACTATGAGCCTTTGTGTTCTAGGTTTCCCTAGGACTATGATCCACTATGACAGTGCCTTTATTTTCCTTTGAGTTCAGAAACCTGCCAAGGAAATAACTTAAAAGCACTGATTATTGCTAGAGCATAATCAAACACTGAACACTGAGCAGAGAATCGTAGCATCAGAGATCAAGAGTTAGAAGGGTCTCTAGATGACATCTGATGGTATTTAGGAAAATCATAACTGTGCTGAAGACCAATGTGAAACCTGGAACAAAGAAAAGTTTCCTGGCATTTAGTGTGCATTTAACAAATGATTGCTGAAATGACTTAAATCTAACTCCTATGATCATTTGTAAACAGGAAGTTATGATTGGTCAGACTCGTGAATGAACATCTTCAGTTCCAACAAGTTTCTCAAGTTTTGGTCCCACAGTCCCGACTATCTGTGTGTTGCTCATTTATATTTCCTTGTTTCTTACAGCTGTATCATCATCCTTTCCTTTTGTCTCTATTTTTTCCCTTATTTGTCCTTTAACTTCTCTGCAATATGCATTTACAAACAAAACAGATAGATGGACAAAAACCAAAATTCAGCAAAAACACATCATATCATTGTTTTGGATGACAGGGTAGATTTGTCTTTTCAATTATTTCAATATTTTTAATTCAGTAATTTGCATCCTCATGTCCATATTTTGGCAAAGAATGGACTCAACTATACAAAGTTTGTTTGCCATGAACAAAATATAAATGAGACATTTCATTTTTTTGTCTTTAATTGTAATTAGTCCATTTGTTGGATACATTTACAGTTAGAAACACTAATGTTTTAATAAAAAAAAATAGGCTGCATCTATGATTTCTTTAGTGAAGGCATATACCTTGGATGACCACTCATATTCTGCAGAGGGGGTTCATTTTTAGGAACAGACTGGACAATTTAGGTCCCTTCCAACACTGAAATTCTGTGATTCTAGAAAAGGTAATCTTGGGAGAGAGGGTCAAAAAGCACTTTTGACCACAATTGGTTTTAACTTTAAACATGAACACAGTTTTGATTATTCTCTTCCAAATCCTTTAAAATTGGAGAGTATTCAGAGCTGAGAACCTTTCTGCCAAGTATCACAGATCTAAACCATCACGAGAGGGGTCCATTCGAGTTGCCCTGTCAATCTAGCTGTTTAAATAAATGCTTCTTGGGAAGCTTACTTTTATAACATTTTTATCGCTTTTTTTTAGAAAACCTGACTCTTTCTGAGGGGATCTCTGTGCTGCCTTTATTCCAGATAAATCCTGATTCTGCCCCAACTCTCTGCCCTTATCATTTATAAGCACATTTTTGTGAAACTTATGTTTTGTGATTTTTTCAACTTTTTCTTATAATTCTATGTCTACATTTTAATATACCAACTTCCATTTTTACATTTTAATGTACTAACTGTATTTACATGCATGAAGAGACTAATACATGGATTTATTTGGGGCAAATGCACCATTATTTCTCTACTTAGTTCTTATATGACCCAATTAGAAATCATTGATCTTTAATGGAGTACATAGATTTAGAAGGGGGCAGCGGGGAAGAAACATTTATTAAGTACCTACTATGATCTTGAGGGACTATACTAAATGCTTTACAAATGTTAAATCATTGGGTCCTCACAAAAATCCTGGATGGGAGAAGCTATTTTGGCTCCCATCTTACAGAAGATAAAATTGAGACAGAATGAGGTTAAGTTACTTACCATTGGTAAAAAAATGGCTTTTGTGAATGCAACATCTCTTACTCCAAATTTTCTGACCCTCCATTGTGCTAAAAATGTTTGATCTTTTTGAGATTTTATTTTTGCCATTCTAAAAGTGGATAAATAAGTTTATTTTGTGATTAGTGGAGAAATAAATGGCACCATACCTTTTCCTGCACAAATTCTAAAAGAGATACTTCATCTGAGTTACCCATCCCTGCATTTCTACAGCTTTCATCCCATCCCAAATCTTCCACTAGAGGAGAGTCATGTGGAGGAGATAGGAAAGTGTTTTTATCTACCTGTGCCACATTTAATTTATCTGAAAAGTTGTCCCATAGCTAGGTAACTCAACTTCATCATAGATCAAATACATTAATAATATTTAACAATAGGTTTCAAATCATGATCTTTCATATGATTGTTCTTTTAGAACTGAAAGGGATATTAAAGACATATTTTTCCCCTCTAGCACCTTCATTTTGTGGATAAAGCAACTAAACCCGTAGATTTAAGGGGAGATCATAGAGAGAGCCAGAAGGGACTCAGAGGCCTTTTAGTCCAACCTTCTTATTTTACAAAGAGAGAAACTGAGGGAGTTTAAATGTCTCATCCAAGGTCACTTGGGAAGAAAGTCAACATTAGGGACTGAATTTGAACTAAAGTCCTCTGACTCTTGTCTATACTCCTTCCCTTGGAGAATAGTTGGAATGATTTGCCATGGTCAGAGGATACCAAGTAGATCGCAGAGCAGAGATATGACCCCAAGGTCTTTGATTCCAAATAAATCATTCTTTCCACTGTACCACATTTCCTCCATCAATAAAATCATACTTTTTTGATTGTTTGCTGTAGTCGTTTCAAAGAGCTCTGTAAGATCTAGCACCAGTCCTTTCCAATTCCACTCAACGTTCCATGGAATTTTGGATAAAATTTTCCATTTGTATTTAAGCCTTTTCTTTTTTTTCCCCTCTATGTTGATTTCTTTCTGACTCATCCTGTCTTTTCTCACATTATGTGTTCTCCAATGGCATAATCTTGTGGTCATTGAGTACTGTCAATCCCCATGTCAATGCTCATTTACATAGTTTACAAATTTCTTTCTTCACTGTGACAGAACAGCTTAAAGTGGGTATTGATTTATTTAACTTCTCCCAGTACAAAAAGTGCCATTCAGTAAATCGCCAGTTCAGTTGGAGCATCATAATGACATCAAAGTACCAACACAGAACCAAGAAATAATTTACATGCAGCACAGTGGATCTTTTCAGTTGAACCCAGTATCTGAGAATCCTACAATCTCTGAATCAAAAGGGACTTCAGAAGCCTTATAGGCCAACCCATATCTTAAACAGCAACCAATTCTAGAATATCCTTTCAATGAATGGTCATTCACGGGTTAGGCAACTTGGTGGTGTCATGCATAGGGCACTATGCTTAGTATAAGGAAGACCTGAATTCAAATGCATTTTTGATGTTTACTAGCTGTGTGATTCCAGAGAAGTTATTCAACTACTCTCAGTCTCAGTTTTCTCATTGGTAAAATGAGAGGATTGGACTTGATGGCATCTGAGTTTCCTTCCAACTCTAAATATATGATTCAATGATCTAACTTCCACTTCAAGTTTTGCAGAGATGGAAACATAACCATAGGAAAAGCACTCATTTTTTAAATAACTGCAATTGTTAAGCATTTTTGCTATGCATAAAGCCAAAATCTTTCTCATTGCATTGTACCTTCTATCCATTAGTACCATCTTTTCTTTTTGAGGCCAAGCAAAAAAAAAAAAAGGTCTTATCTTTCTTCCACATGAGATCCCGTTGAATTATGATTATTTCTTCTCATTGCAGTCAACTATGTCCCCATTACCTTGCTCTCTGTAAGTGTGAGAGAGGCCAGTGAGACTGTGTGCAAGTTGGTAAGTATAAAAATCCTATGGGCAAGGCATAATTTAAAAAATCTATTTTCTTTTGAGTTGTGCTATAAAATGTACAGTGTTTCCAACTCCCCACATCCCTTTGAAATAGGAAATTAATACATTTCATTAGAGATATTGTATTGCCCGTGGCATGGCTTGTCAATGTCGCTGCAATAGACTAATGAGCTGATAACAAGAGCGTATTTGTTATAGAACCAATTTTCGCTATTGTGCTGTACAATAAATAATGGTGGCTCAGCACTTACATTATAAATACTGTTTTAGAGACTTAGTTGGTCATAAAAATTCACCCTGGGCTGAAAGAGCTCATGAGTAAACATTTCATATACCAAATATAATATATCAGAATAAGAGTTCAGTATACAAATGTGTAGTCCTTTATTTGGCAAAGAGGAAACACAACATATAAAACTGTACTTTAGTCAAATGAGAATCTGATTATTGAAAAAATCTCATACATGTGCCTTATACATTTTTCATTGACTCAGATGACGAAATATTGAAGAATCATATTTCTGGATGATGAGAAAGGAGACAAAGGAGTTACCACCTTAAACATCATATTAAAATTAAAAATAACTTTCATAAGTGAAAAAAATGGGAAAATATTATCAACAGGCCAAAGTACAATCAGGAAAAGGGCAAGGAGATTTGCTAAGGTGAGAAAAGATTATGACACTTAATACGGTGAGGCCAAGACTGGCTTCATACAGGGGTAAGTGTAAAATGATCTGAGTGTCATAGTGACATGCCTAGAAAATACACATTAGGGAGATGGGTCCCACCATGCCAATGTGGCTAGCAACATCCTTTCAGTAATTAAAAGGTCAGGTGACCACTTAAATTTATGCCCATTTTACTGATGATTTGCAAAGTTGATTATTATTTTATTCCAAGCTGCAAAACTAAACATTTTGCCTGACTAAGTAAGAGGACTATGGTGTATACTTTAGCAGTAATAGTAGCCAGAGGAGCTAATGACCCATATTCTCTAATGGGCCCAATGCAGTTAGGTGATGATAGGAAAGCAGCCCAAGAAGCTATGCGCTTCCTAACAGCAGCTGTGTCCAAATCTAAATATTGGTAATGAAAGGTAGACTTGGCTGCTGCAGATTTCCTGAGGTAAATTCAAGGTAAGCAGAGTCTGTAGAAATACCATCCTGAAAAGGGATAGCTGGCTTTTGCAATAGCAGACATTGAGGGAAACTCAATCAGGGACTTTTCTGACAAGCTTTAAATCTGTGGCAATGGCACGTTTGAATGCTGTGTTTGAGTGTTTGGAGCTTTGTGGAAGCAGTTAACGTGATCTGGCTTTCTTAAATTACTCTCACCACTTCTTGGTGGTGGTGGCGTTGGTCAGTAGTTTCAGTGGTGTCCAACTCTTCCTGACCCCATTTGGGGTTTTTCTTGGCAAAAATATTGGAGTGGTTTGCCATTTCCTTTACCAGCTCATTTTACTGATGAGGAAACAGGTTAAGGGACTTGCCCAAGGTCACACAGATAGTAAATGTCTGAGACCAGTTTTGGACTCAGGAAGCTGAGTTTTCCTGACTCCAGAACTGGCACTCTATCCATTGTGTCACCTAGTTACCCCTACTTTCCCCACTACTTATCAGCAAATGCTTTCTGCATGTATAATTTTATGACAAGTCAGCAGCCATATCATAAAGATGAAAGTTTATGAATGATACCAATGTATCTTAAGCCAAATTTATTGGAAAGATATTTGTGTGTACATTCAACTGGTCCTTGGTCTAATGATAAGGAAAAAGAGCATGGCTATTGAGGCCCCTAGTTATTTCCAGATGAGATATGTTCCTCAGGGCCTGCAGAGTTTCAGGCTAGTTTGTTTTTCTTCCAAAATGATTGTCTTGGAAGAAGGAGAAGAGGTCAGGAAGCAGCAGTAAGTTTTAGTAAGTGAAAAAAAAAAGTTTGGAATACCCGACTTTCTCAAATGCTTTGATAGATGAAATAGAGAAATCAGAGCAGGGGGGCATATGTCACTTTACAGATGATGAAGTTAAAGTTTAGGGAAGTCAATCAAGGATCACACAGTAGTATTAGAGGTAACATCAGAACCCAGGTCCTCTGATTCCTGAGCACCACACAGGATGATTTTGATCTTTGTATTTCTAGCACTTAACACAGTGTGTGGTAGAGTAACTGGGAAGTAAATGTGATCTGATTTGAATGCTTGCTGAAACAAATGTCCTTTGAAAAGGGGAATGAGATGCTCATCACACTCAAATAGTCATATAGCCTCTTATGTTATCCATTAAACAGTGACCTAGATTATCTCCCCCAATTCTTTCTGGGTCTAGATGGCAGAAATGGAGACAAATGGTGATGGTAAATGCCTCCTAAAACCACTTCCAGCATCTTTCAGAGTGCCAAAGTGCATGATAGGTGCTTGATAAAAAGTCTTTGGTTTAGCATGGTTTAGCATGGTAAAGCCCATCAGAGTTCTGGTCCATCTTTTCAGCTTCATGTAACAGACTCTGACTTCACTTCTCCCTCTGACAATAGCCCTAACCATAACCCTAATATTCTACATTCCAAACCAAGTGAATTGCTTACTGTTTTCATGTAGAATATTTCATCTCCTGCTGCCATGCTTTTGCAAATCTATCCCCAGATCTGAAATACTACCCACACTCACTTCTGCCTCTTGGAATATTGTTCTCTTCAGTTCTAAATATCAACACCACCTCCTCCATGCTCCGTCCTAGTGTGTTGTACTCTCCTGTTCCACCCACCTCTTTTAATTATTTTCCATATACTTCATATGGATTTGTCTATTTGCATTTTGTGACTAATGTCCCCTTCCTCCCCTAAGTAGAAGGTTCCTTGGGGACATGGGTTGTTGCTACATTTTTCTTTTTGTACTTCCAGTGCCTACTATAGCACTGGTCAAATAGTAAGTGCTTAATAAATATTTCTTGAGTTGAATATATGTCTGTACGTATATATGTAGATAGATAATGCATATATGTATACATGCATGTATAATGTGTGTATGTATATTAGCTTAAGCATTGAATTAAATTAAAACTAACATGTTCTAATTCAGGATGGGAACAAATATTTGTTTGTTGTATGTGTGTGTGTATGTGTGTGTGTGTGTGTGTGTTTAATGCCATTTGAAAATATTTAGTCAGCAGCTTCTAAATGACATTGTAGAGCTAATCATCTTTGGTCAGCATATCCCTCACAGGTCAATAGTTTTCCCTTTTCTGAGAAAATACAACCTAGCACAAGGAGCCTGATCCTCTAGGGTGGCTGGAGATTGAGCAGGCACAAAATGCAGAGGACAGCTCTCCATGGGCTTAGGAGGTCAGGGTAGAGAATGTGATGCCCTCACAAAGGTGGAGCTCTCTAGAAAGTCTATCTGCTTTCACTTCACCATTTCTGCCCTGGAGGGGATGGAAAGGTATATCTAGTGTTGGATTAGTGGTTGCAAATATGAAGGAAAAACATTTCCCTTCTGTTCTCAAAGAGTATATGTACCCCAGAAATATTGTATTCATTTAGTGCTATAAATTCTCATTTCTTTTTTTTCCTGTCATAGTCACCATTCCCCCTAGCCAACAAAGATAATGAACTCTCTCTTGTAGCAGATCAAAACACTTAATCAAAGCCAACAGGCTCAGCAATCACAGATGACAATGCATGTGATATTCTGCTCCTATGAGCCCCCACTTCTGAACCATGAGGAAAGAGCTGTTTCATAATCTATTCTCCACAACCAAAATTAGTCGCTGAAATTAATTGTTTGGTCATGTTTTTGTTCATACTATTGTGCAATGGTCACCCTGCATTTTCTTCTCCTGATTTTTCTTACTTTACTATGCATCAGTTCCTATAAGGCTCCACACATTTCTCTGTATTTCCCTTATTTATTGATTTTCATGGCTCAGTTAGTATTTGTCACATATCATAATTTGTTCAGTCATTCTCCATATGATAGAGGCAGACATAAGTAAGGTTCTGAGCTTGGAATCATATAAATCCACTTTGAGACACTTCTGACTGTGGGATGCTGGGCATGTCAGTTAACCTATCAGTGACATGTCACTTAATCTATGGGCATGTCACTTAATCTATCTGAGTTTCAGTTTCCTCATCTGTAAAATAAAGCAGTTGGACTCAATGATCTTTAAGGTTTCTTCTGGTTCTAGATCTGTGACCTAATGAAGGATTTCTATTTTGGTTCTTTTTCCTTGCCTTCCCTTCCCTGGCCTTCCCTTCCCTTCCCTGGCCTTCCCTTCCCTTCCCTTGCCTTCCCTTGCCTTCCCTTGCCTTGCCTTGCCTTCCCTTGCCTTGCCTTGCCTTGCCTTCCCTTCCCTTCCCTTCTCTTCCCTTCCCTTCCCTTCCCTTCCCTTCCTTTGCTTTCCCTTCCCTTGCCTTCCCTTCCCTTGCCTTCCCTTCCCTTGCCTTCCCTTCCCTTGCCTTCCCTCCCCTTGCCTTCCCTTCCCTTCCCTTCTCTTCCTTTCCTTTCCTTTGTTCTACCACCAAAAGTGCTACTATGAATATCTTGGCCAACATGGAGCCTTTCATTCTGTGATTACCTCCTAGGAGGATACATGCTCAGTAATCAATTTCCTATTTCTAATACAGGGAATGTATGAACAAATTCAAATAACTTTAACCAATTATTCTAAATACCTAAATTTCTAGGTTCATTTTTTTTTGCTTTTTTTTTTTTTGGAGGAGGGAAGGCTGGGCAATTGGGGTTGAGTGACTTGCCCAAGGTCACATGGCTAGTAAGTGTTAAGTGTCTGAGGCTGGATTTGAACACTGGTCCTCCTGACTCCAGAGCTAGTGTTCTATTCACTGCATCACCTAACTGATCCTCTAGGTTCCTTTTCTATTTCTATTGTTACAAATAAGTATCATCCTTTAAAAATGTCACTTGAGGGTTTGAACTAACCACTTAAAATCTTGCCCTCCATTTGTGCTAATTTCCAGTCTTCAAGATTCATTCTTTTTATTTGGAGAATGAGATTCAATTATTTTTTTGGAGAAAAAACCCCCACTACTTTCCAAAATCATATTTCAGAATTTTGAGAATTAGAAGAGTGAATCGAGTAACTATTTTGATTTTCATGAGTAGTAAATGCATGCTTTTGATTGGAGATATGGAATCTGTGCATTTTATCCATTGGAGAATAATTTAGAAAGGCTCTGCTTAGACGTCCAATCCCTGCCTAAAATGGATGGCACCTGACTTTTTGGGCCACACAACTTGCGTCCTCATCATGTAGCCCATTAATCTTTACCATGAAAATTCTCAGGACATATAACTGAACTTAATGGATGCTTCCCTTATTTGGAATGCAGTCTCAAGGTAAAGCTACTGGAAGAAATCCTTTCATTGTATAACAACAGCAGCAGCATCTAAGCAAAGATTTCCTATAGCGTCATATCTTACAAGATGAATCAAAATTCAAAGCTTATTTCTATGCAACAGCTTGTTGTACCTTTGTGTGCACCTATCTATTGGCCATTCTCTTTGAAATAATGGCCTAGAGTGGATGTGGATTGACTATATTAGTGAATGAGAGGGTTTGTTGCTTTTTTTTAAATGGAAATTCAGTTCTCAGGCTAGAATAAATATGTCTAAAATCATCATCATCTTCTTTTTCCTCCTCCTCCTTCTTCTTTCTCTTTCTCTTGTTTTCCTTCTAATCCTCCACCTCCTTTTTCTCTCCATGGGAGCATATGAACCAAAGAACTAAGGACAGAGATCATAACTAGTCTATGATAACTCAGAACTTGGGGACCCCAGGCCATGAATGCATTATCCTCTATATACCTTTTCCCTTATCCCTCCAGCTGAGAAGCTCTTTTCCTTCCTCATTTTTTGTAGTGTTCTTTCTTCCTTGACCCTATCACACAAGTGTGTACTTTATTTTGTGTGTATCTACACCCGTAGTATATTCTAAGCTTATTAAGGGTATGCATTGTGGAAATTCCCATCTTTGTATGCCTAATACATAGCACAGTATTGGACCCATAGTAGGTGCTTACTTAAATTTATGAAGTCAAATTAACTCATTTGATTCTCAGAGTAAACTTGATCACTCAGTAATGCATATTTTATTAGACTGCTTTTATCAAAGAGGAAATTGAGGATCAGTTACTTGTCTAAGACCACATGATAACTAAGTAGTGAAATCATCTTTCAGATCCATGTTATCTGATTATGAACCCAATGGTCTTGCTGCTACAAAAACCACACTGTCTCGGAGAATACTGAGACGTATAAAAAAGGAAAATGCTCATCCATCCTCATTAACACAATCAAATTGTCTTTTGCTCAGCATTTACAGGCCATGTGATGTGATACATAGAAAGCCATCTAGGAAAACCTGAGCTCAAGTCTCACCCCTGATTCAGACTAGCTGTGTCATCTGAGCAAGGTGCTTAACTCTTCAGTATTCTAGGGACAGCTAGGTGAAACAGGGGGTAGATGACTGGGCCTGAAATCCAAAAGACCTAAGTTCAAATATAGCTTCAAACACTTACTAGCTGTCTGACCCTGGATAAGTCACTCAACCTTTTTTGCCTCCATTTCCTCAACAATGAATGGCTCATCCTCGATCAAGACATCAGGGAGAAGATGACATGACTTGCAATTGACTTTGATTTTAGTAAGGGAGGGCTGTGCAAGGTCACCAGCCTCACTTTCTCCTCCAGAGCCGTCTGGGTCCAGTGGTCAGATATTCATCAGGACTACCGGAGATAGCTCAGGATGCAGTGGGCGACCTAGGCCCTTTTAAATTAAGGTCTTTCCAGGTTCTCACTTTGAGAGAGGTAATGCACATTCAATGAATAGATCTCTTTAAGAATTAAGTCAAGGGATGGCCCCTTAAATCTAAAAAAAAAAAATCAAACTGGGAGGAGAAGACCCTTAGGGTTGTTGGCCAAAAGAGAAACAGTTGCTATCTACATTCACTCTGCACCAGGAAGGCCCCAAAAATTAAATGGTACTTGGGCAGAGATCCATTGCTGTCCAGTACATGAGATCCAGAGTGAATTGGGTTTAAGGCTTGGTCTTTGAGAAAGAAATCTAGTCAGTAAACCCCAAGTTCACTAAGTAACTTTTGGCCATCAAATTTACATTCCTTTGGGCAAAACACCCTCAGGTAAGTGGAGAGGAAAGGAGAGGAGAGGAGTGAGTTGGAGAAGAAAATGGCAAATCACTCTTACGTGTTTGCCAAGAACACCCTAAATGAGATCACAAAGAGTTGGATACAACTGAACAACAGCAAAAATTCTAGGTTATTCTCAAAGGCTATAAGTTGCAGAGAAAGCTGTTACCTATACTAATGAAATTACAAGTCAGTCTAGTTCCAAATTTTTGTTTAGCATTTAGGGTTAGAATTTCTCGTTCTTTAAGGTGGAAGTTCCATTCTGCTTGTGAAAGAAAGCTCTTTCACAAATTTGTCCTCATCATTCCCAAAACAAAAACAAAGAACCCCACCCCCAACCCAACCTTTCTCTGACAAAGGATGTAATGGGATTTAAGCTTTCCTATTACATTCCAAATGACCCAGAGCAGCCTGATTGAGTACACATTTCACTCCTCCCCATTGTCCCTGGCAGTGCTGCTCTGGTGTTGCAAGCAGGATATTCAAATTGACAAGTTTCACTCCTTATGGAGCCAGGGAGAGCAGGGTTCTTGTCAATTTGAATCACTAGCCTCTATTTGCCAGAGCAGAATGGACAGGCACAGTGGGAGAATTGCCATGTGCAAGTCATCCATGCCGAAGTCACATGGGCCTATGCTCCTTCTTCCCCCAAATCCCCAGCTCTTGAAGGGCCTCTAAATCTGAAGCCCTAGAATTGTCTCGGCTCTTTCTCTTGGCCACAGGACCTATTTCTGCCACCCCCACCCCCTACCCCCCGCCCCCATTCTCATACCTACTTTCAGACCCTTTTCACTCTAAGATTTGGAGGCCTGAAGCTCAGTGTCTGGATCTGATGCAGTCAAGGTTTTAATCTTTTAAAACACACATATCTAAAGATGAAAACGTATTTGTGTGTGGGGGTATATGGAGTCCACATCAAAAGGCTTTTAGAGAACATCAAAAGAAAACCCCAAACCCAGCATATGCTGTCCTAAAATGGTTTTCTTTCCTTTTTTTTTTAACAAGACTTCAAAATTTTCTCAAATAAACTTCAGACATTCTGATTAGCAGATGACATTCAAAGAAATCTGAAATCTTTTACACTTACATATGCATACATTCATGCATATCTATGTGCATAAGCCTTGTCTGTGTGCATATCTGCATATATCCATATCTGACCAAGCACATATCTCTGTCGCCATTTATTATGTTTACATTAGATCAGATTATTCTTTCTGATTAGGCTTGTTCTATTTACTTTTTAATGAGGGAGCTATTCTTTAATACATATCTTAAAAATAAACTGATCATCAAAGGCAATTTTTCCATTTGTAGATTTCAGTTTAGAATTTTATGCATTGACGAATTTTGTTGTCTTTGATGTCCAATAAGTCAGAAGTCAGAAGTGTTAAAAATGACTTAGATCTTTGACTTGTGCGGCTTTGCTGGAGCAGACCTGAATGTTAACTTTTTATGATGTTTATAGTGTGTTTGTACAGGGAAATGTTCATATTTTTGTTTAAAAATGAATGGCTTTGATTGATTATCTGTGTTTTAATGTGACTATTTCCAGATATATTCCATCTTCTCCCTACCTAGCAAGTCAACCTTTCTTAAAAAGAATTACAAAGCAAGAGAAGAAGCAGTTCATCAAAACTGGCTAACACGTTAGCTCCATAGCAACAACTACAGACCCCACTCACCTCAGCGGGAGGTACTCGACTTTTCCCTAGGACCAAGTTTTAACTGCAGAGGGTTCAGTTTCAGTTTCAGGTTTCTGGTTTGCTGTTTGGTTTTCATTTCATTTTGTTTAATTTTGCTGCTGTTCTTTCCATTGTATGTATTGGTTCCCTGGTTACACTTTATTTGACTGTGCATCAGTCGACATATCTTTCTGTGATTTTCTGAATTTTTAATATTTATTGAAAGAGTAATTTTCTAGAACATTCTTCTATCCCAACCTGGATACGTTTTTTCAAAATGAGTTTTTAGCAAAAAAAAAAAGATATATTTGATTTATATGAGACTTTTCTTTTTTGCCTTTGACCACTTTGGGGCATAAGTTTAGCAGTGGAACTTCTGGATTAAAAAGTATGGAAATTTTACTTGCTTTTTATTTTTAGCTTAAATCTAAATTGCTTTCTAAAATGTCTAGACCAGGCGTGGAGAACCTGCAACGTCAAGGCCACATATGGTGTGGCCTTTTGACTAAATCCAAGTTTTACAGAACAAATTCTTTTACTAAGGGGATTTGTTCTCTGAAGTTTGGATTTAGTCAAAGGGCCACACCTGAGGACCTAGAGAGCCATATAGGGCCTCAAGGCTCTCAGGTTCCCCATCCCTAGTTTAGACCATTCCATAACTTTACCAATAGTGAGTCATGTGTTTGTTTTTTCCTCTGCCCTTCCAATATTGACTATTTTCATCCCTTTCGCTCATCAATTTGCTGTGCACAGGGCAAAGTCTTAGCCTTGTTTTTACTTAACATTTCCTTACTAATAATTTGACGTAATCTTTCCTATTTTGTTAAGTTGTTTTTCAGTTGTGTTTGACTCTTCATGACCCCATTTGGAGTTTTCTGGGCAAAGACACTTCAATTTTACAAATAATTTGTAAGAAGCGATAAATATATGAGTAGAGAACTCAGTGTGGAAACCTCTTCCCCCAAACAGATTAGCAATTGTTCTTCCATTTAGAGTCTTAGAGAGTTACCTGTGAAGTTGGAAGGTTGACTCACCCAGAATCACACAATTAGCATAAGGTGGGACTTGAACATAGGTCTTCCTTACTCTGATACAGGCTCTTTATAAACTTGTCCATGCTGCCAATTAGCATTTTGCAGTCCTCATGTTGTCATCATTGGTGCTTGCAATAAATGTATTTTAATTCTGCAAAAATGCATAAAGTATCCATTATGTGTTAGATGAAAAGAAAGATCACACATTCCTGCCTTTAAGTAACTTATGTTCTGTTAGGAAGGTTATAGCATATATGATATATACAGAAAAAAAAATTTATAAGGAATGGTGTAAGGGATATCCAGACCAAGTTCTTGGAGGAGACAGGAAATTTGGGGAAGACTGTAATGGAAGACAGGTTGAACAAAAGGATATCTCTTATTTCCAGCTATGGGAGAAGGAACGGAAGTAAATGAGCATTTTACTAGTGCTCACATGTGCCAGTGTATTGAGTACTTTACTAATATCACATTTTATACTTGTAACTACTCTGTGAGGTAGGTGGTGATATTATCATCATTTTGTAGTTGAGGAAACCAAGGCAAAAAGAGGGGAAATACCTTGATCAGGTCACAGAGCTACTAAGTTTTTCTGGCCATCTTTGAATTTAGGTCTTATTCCGAGCCCAGTGTTCTATCTACTTTTATCACCTGAATGTCTCTTGAGCCCTGGCAATAGATATATATTCCATCCTAAGCCTGGTAGTGCTATGAACCTGGCCAGATGAACTCCTCTATCTGAAACTGCCTCTGTCACCATAGGTTGCATATCCAAGGATAGTCTTCATGAAAGGGCCACCATTACTAGGCTGGTAGAAGCTTCTAGCTGGGTTGAACCAGCGATATCAAAAGATTCTCCTATATTCTACCATTTAATAGTTCCTATAAGATTTTCTTGCTGTTCTTAGAAACATGAATCTCCCCTCTTTCAATAAAAAGTTCTTTTTTCCTACCATGTTGTATTTCCCACTGTTGCGGTGCTCCCATAATTTGAACCTAGGCCCTTCATGGGTTACCGTGATCCAGGAATATTTGAGGAGAAAAAAAAAAAACTTTCCCCAAGAGAATAATGAGAGGTAACATCTGAACTAAACCATGAGGAAAGAAAAAGATTCTGAAAGGCAGAGTGAAAAACAATGCATCCCAGCCCTGGATGGCCAGGTTAACTATGATTCTGAGAGAAGTGGCATGAAACAATCTGTAGTCAAGTTTCTCTAAAACAGAGGTCAGAGAGGAAGATTTGAAAATTCCTGTGCAGTAAAACAATAATAGTCAATAGGCCAGATTTGGCCTAAGAGAAGTAGAGTTTTCTGATCTTTCTCTAGTATAGTTCAGGACTGTGAAATGAAGATTGAAAAGTAGGTTGAAACCAGAGTCTGGAGGACCATAGATGGCAAACAAATAGCTCTCTATCACCTTGCTAATACCATTGTTCATGGAAACTTTAAGAATCTCCCATTAGATGGAGAGAGAGGACTGGAATTTTGTTCCCCAACTAAGCTAGATAAGTAAATCCCTAAATCATAAAATGAGTCAATGTCATGCCAGCATCATCTGAACACTGCCATTAAGATGTAGCTTTTTTGTTCATTTCCCCCAAATTTCCTTTGGAAGTCATGAGGTACTCAGGTGCCACATAGTAGAAAAATTACTAGATCTATAGACTGACAATAAAGATTCAAACCTCATCTCTTCTCTTTCTCCACGTGTTACTTAAGCTTCTGGGTCTCGGTTTCATTTCCTTATTTGTAAGATGAGGGTGTTGGAATGGATGGCTTTCCCAGGGCCTCTCCAGCTCTAAATCCCTGATCTCATCTCCACTGGAAAAAGAAATATGGAATTCACGTAGGGAACAAATGTTTAAACCATTCATAAAAGCTGGGTCCATTTTTTTCCTTCATGAAATCAATGCATCAGTAAATATTTTTAAATGAACTACAAACTCGCTTTTAGTGAGGAAAATGCAACCACACATTTTGGTGGCTTTATAAGAAATACTATAGATAAGTGCAAGACTTTGAATTGGTCTCCTAAGCTCATTCACATGTGGGATGAGTTAGGGTTGTCTTATGTCTTTGAATTATGCTACTGTATGGAGTGAAAATTGTTTGATAAGCATCACTAAGTGGCTTGGCTCTAAACCAAGCCTGTCATCTAGTGGAGTGCTTGGCTATTCCAACTTTAATCTCAATAACTGGCACACATTAAAATAAGAGAGCAGAAATGTGCCACAGCTGCAGACGTCTGGCAGAGGGAAAATGCTTAACAATGTTTTATGCCTGTAATATAAGACTACTTACTAATGGGAGAATCCTATGTGCCGAGGAGCACCCATCAGCTTGTCTTTGAGAGAAGTCAGCAATAAAAATGCTCTAAGGTTAGTATTTATGATCCCTGCAGGTTATAATAAATTGCTTCCCGCTCTATTACCTTAACAGACATTTAAAAAATCCATGTAGCCATGGTCAAGCTTGGTAAGCGGTGTGCATGGTGCCTGGACAAGCAGCTTAGTTTACTGTTGGGGCTGAGTTAATGATCAACAGTTTATAGGACCTTGTTACATAACTCAAATGGTGTTTTATGGCATTTAGGAGCCTATATTTTCCTAAGAAGGGTGTCACATGTACCTTTGCTCATACTGCTTGTCATTGTTATACAAAATAAGGAGAATGTGTGTGGAGCCCCAGGTATGGAGATTCCCTCCACTGATGCAGATTTGCATCTCACTGGTAAATCATAATCTTAAAGACTTTCCTGGAACACTGAGAGGATAAGTGACTACCCACATTTTGAGAACCAGTATGCATTATGGGTGGAATTTTAATCTAGTACCAATATTTCTGAATTCGAGGCAATTCCTTCTATAAAATACCTCACCCTCCTTTTCAAGGCTTTCTATTTAAAATTAAATAAAGCCAACTAGTGGTTTGCTCAATGTCATATAGATTCCAAGGCTTTTTCAATATATATGTGTATCTGCTATCTCATTTTGATAAAATGTAAGCTCCTTGAGGCCAGAGACGACTTCATTTTCATCTTTGTATCTTCAGCACCTAATTCAATGTCTGGAACTTAGTTGGTGCTTAAGAAATGTTTTTGATTGATAATGACAACAATTAGCATTTATACAGCACCTACTATGTGCCAGACACTGTGTGGAGTTCTTTACAGGTGGGCAAGTTAAATGATGCTAATTTATACTTCTGTGTTAAGGACTTTTTGAGGAAGGGGGTGGTAGAGGATGCAAATAACTTACAATGAATTTGTGGAACAAGAAGTAGACTATAGAGATGGAAAATTTGCAATACTTGTTCTCTCAGTAGAAATGAGGACAAAAGAAATAGACTGAGATCTAGCGGTAGCAAAGTCTGACATAAAGAAAAACAACCAAAGACCTATTGAGTTTTGTCTTCTGGGTCTGGTCCTTAAATAATAATCTATTAGGCCAGTCAAAGGCAGAAAAGCTCAGTGGAGTCCATTTCTTTGTGCCTCAGTTTCATTATCTGTAAAATGAGGGGATTGTGCTAAACTCTAAGATCCTATTTAGCTTCAGAGCTATGATTTTATGACAAATAAGAATTGAAATTAAAGTATGACTATGCTACTCATGTACTCAAGAAACTTCAATGACTCCCTAGCACCTTTATACAACATACAGTTTTGTTTGGAATTTGAAGCTCTGGAATTGAAAACTCTTTACCATCATAGCCTGTCTTTCTAGGCTGATTACATATTACTGCCTCCCATATACTCCCATAACTCCCTACAAGTTATTTCATTTCCCATCTCAGGACCTTTGCATAAACTGCCCCTATACATAGAATGTTCTTCTCTTCATATCCATCTCTTGGAATCACTAGTTCTCTTCACATCTCAGTTCAAGGATCATTCAAGAGGCTTTTCCTAATCCATCCAAATGCTAGTGATCCTCCTCCCCATCACACTGCAAAATATATCATGTATCAACTTAGCCATAAACATATTGCATCCCCTTAGCAGAATGGAAGTTCCTATCTCATTTCTTCGTTTATATCCCAAGCACCCAGCACAGAAGTGTTGCTATCTGCATCATTGACTGGAACTCTCAAATCATTAATATCTCAGATAAATTTCAGAGTCCCTAGCACTTAACAGAGATCACATAATGTCTTCTCACTAAATGTTTGTTAATTTATTGATTGATAACATTTTCATGATTTTGGCCTTAAAATTCCGATTTAGGGAAGGACAAAAATGTTGGCCATAGACATGAATGCCATTTTCTTTATTGTAACTTTATGTAGTATACAACTCAGATCTCAGCTTTGTATTGAGTTGTCCAACACTCCCTCCATTCTGACCCCCCCCAAAATCCTTTCCTAATAAAACTGGAAGGAAACTGGTATTGTTTCATTAGGGGGAAACCTGACTCTCTTCTTTATTGAAATTATCATTTAAATTAACTAACTAACTAAAATTAACTAAGAAAAAGCTAGGGTGACTGAGGCCCTATGTAAATGAATAGCAAAGCAAGCTGGGTATACAAAATTCCTCGCTGATGAGAAAATGGGAGACAGGATGAAAAATGGCTTCTTGTGTGGATTGAATTGTTATTTCATTGGCCCGAGAGGCAGGATTTACAAGAGTCCCTCACGGCTTGCAAACTTGTTCAAGATTTAATGAAACAATTGATAATCATTTGTGACTAATCTGATTTGGAAAAGGATGACAAGCAATTATAGTAATCGTTAGCTCGCCCTTCAAATGTGCTAACTTCTAAACCGCAGTAATGAAGCCTCGTTCCCTGTTCTCAGAGAGCCCTGGAAGTGATGTCACAGGGGAGGCAGGCTTCTTTTGGAGCCTTTGAACAGACATTCTGTCTGGATTCAGTTTTTGTCAACTTTCTTATGTGAACTAAATTGATCCAATTGACTTTTTTGGTGTTGGTACCAAGAGATATTTTGGGGTTTTAATATTCCTGTGTTTTCAGGACATAGGATGATCTCTTGCAAATTCTGATTGCATTTTATTTTAATTTGAAAGGACCCTGGAAAAGTGAGTGGATTAAAGCAGTAGTTTAGGGTTAGTTGTTGTCACTTTTATTGTGGGGCAAGGGATGTCATTACCCTTAATTGACTTTTCTGTGGTTTTTTTTTTCTTTTTTTACATCTCATGCTAAGCTCTGGTTTCACAGAACCTTTCCTTGGAACACCTTACCCAGCTGTGACTTCCCTAGGCAATCTTCCTTTCTTTTTCAAATTTATCTTAATGTATTTTGGTTTTTTAAATCACTTTAATTTCTGTTTATTTCCCTCCTGGCTTCCTTCCCTAGAAACAAAGAAAGAGAGAGAGAGAGAGAAAAAAAAAAAGGAATTCAGGAAAGTAACCAACACATAAACATAGTCCAACAATATACACAGTGCTCCGTGCTCCTAGTCCACTACTTCTGCAGCAGAGAAAGGGAGATGTGCTTTCTCAGGTCTTCTCTGGGGCCAGTCTTATGATTTTATATATTAATCAAAATTTACCTGTCCTGTATGCCAGACCCTCAGAATTCTTACATCAGAACTAAATGAATCTTTATAAATTATAGGTTTGAAAGGCAGCATCATTCAACAGAGGGAGTGCTCGATTTGAAGTTTGGAAGACCTGTGTTCAGATCCTACTTCTGACACTCACCAGCTGTCTGACCATAGACAAATCACTTGGACTTCTCTGAGATTCAAGAAACTCTCTAAGATTTATCTATGGAGTACTGGATTAGAAGCCATTTACCTACAGTCCTTGAACTTTTATATTTTTAAATATCATGATGACTGTATTTCAACATAATTGATTTCCTTTTTAATACTGTGTATTTTCTTTCATTTATTTAAAAACATTACTCTGAAAAGGGGTTCATAGACTTCGGCAAACTCCTAAAAGTATCCATGACACACAAACAGTTTAAGAACCAATGTTCTAGATTGATGAGATCTGTTCATTGGAGGGGGCTTCTTTGACTGGGAAATCGCTAACAATTTATTTAGAAGGCCATAGAAAAGATAAGATTGTAATCCATCTAAGTATTGATAATGATAATAATGTTACTGGTCACATTTGTAAATTTTCTAGGAAAATAGAAGTCCATTGAAGACAAAAGCTTTTATTTGATTTGATTTGATCTCCAGTCTCTGGCAACCAGTGCCTAAAGTCACTTAAGATGCTTAATAAATGCTTATTGAATTATTTACAAAGTTTATTCCTTGCAACAAACCTTGGGTAGCGTAGCTATTATTCTAATTTTACAGATGAAGAAACAATGACAGTGACATACAGCAGTTTTATTAGAGTCACACCCCTTGGTCAAAGTTGGAGCCAAAATTTGAAGCTAGGCTCATACTGATTCTGAGTTCAACATTCTTTCTATCCCTTTCTGTAGAAAAAGACTGAACAAGTGAGCCTTATCTTAAGAATGTCAGGTACCAAGGTAACCTGCTTGGGAAAACACCTCTTTTGAGCAGGTAAGACCTAGTGACTCTCCTCAAACCATAACAACTTTAGGTGGCTACCTAGTCTTGCCACAAGATTATATCTCTTCTCTTGCTTTTTTCTTAAGAAGATTCTGCAATTTTTTAAATGAAAATGTTCACCTGCTCCATGGTACAGAACTAGATACACTGTATTGTGAAGATCAAAGATGACATTTGTAAATCACTTAGCACAGTATCTGGCATGTAGTAAATGTTATACAATGTTAACTAATTATATATTCATATAGATGTGTGTGTATGTAATGACTAAAGTTAGATCTGAAAAGGAGAACACACACACACACACACACACACACACACAGGTAGATTGCCTTCTCTTCCTTGCTGTGGTAGAGGACTGTCAATATGGACCATGGTATCTATGTTAGATTCAGCTTATGTGATGTCATAACCTCTCATTAAGACTGTCTACTAAGGCATCGAAGCATAGCTATGTACAGAGGGGACATCTAAACTGAAGAAATCATTCATCTTTTGGAACATTGAACCAAGAAGATTTCATTTCTTTAGTTATTACAGTCAGAACATTATTTCAGTGGAAGAAACATCTTATGGACACAAAGGCCTTGATCTTCACACTTTCCACTTGAGGAAAAGCACATACACACGTACATATGTGCCAGCATTACAATTTACTGGTATTTCTAGCTGGTATTTTGGTCATTTTTCTCCTTGAAATTCGAGGTGGAAAATACACCTTAAAAATAGATCCCACATTTCTCTGTGTGTTTTCAACCAAAGAATTGGCCACCTGGAGGATGGTTTCAGATCACTGGCAGCACAGATTCCCGTAAAAATTAAGGCAAAGGAACTCAAAGGAGACTCAAAGTATATTCCATTTCTTTTAGACATACTCTCTGGGCATGGACATACAGGCTTGTTTTCAAGATTATTTCAATACACACATACACACACATACACACATGTGTATATGTATATGTGTGTATATACACACATGCATACATATATACATATATATTTTAAAAGCAGGACTTTACTTCCAATTGACAAACAGGATATTCTTCAGACCCTTCTAGTTGCACTTAACAAAGTTCTAGGTCTCATAGGTTGTAAGATGTTGTTTTATTTCAGCTGTACTAGGTTTAATCGAGATAGAGAAATGAGAGAGAGAGAGAGAGAGAGAGAGAGAGGCTCTCTTCTCCTTACCTGCCCCACCCCCGACAAAAATGGATGTGAAAAGTATGTCATTAACATTTTGCTACCATCAACTTTAGTCATCAGTTTAATTGCTGGAATTTAATTGTCCTCATGAGGTTTTTGCAGTGACTGCTTCATTGACCATCTGGTTCCCCTGAAATAATTATTCCATATCCTGTGAAATTTAGTGAAAGTCTGCCATTTTCCTCAAAAAAGACTGACAATCACTGGTATGATATAACAGGGAGAGAGAGAGAGAGAGAAAGACTTCTCAAATACATATATGTTGTGTGAACAGTTCTTGAGAATATTCACTGAACCAAACTTCTGTGTCTAATAATACTTGTATTTTTCTGGTGCCTGCCATGAGAAGATCTCAGTGCACATTTTAGGGTATTTCAGAAAATGTAATTACTTGGCAAACCTCTAATAAAACCTTCTCTTCCTCTACTTATATTTAACAAAAATAGAAAAGCTGTTGAAATACAGACTTAGGGGGAAAAAAAACAAGGCTATAAACCCTAAGTCTGACTCACTGAGGACTTTTTATGTCTTCCCTGGTGCTGAAACTTAATTGTTTATGTACTTACACTGCATTTCTGTGGCTTTTCTTCCTGTTCTGCCAAGATAATTTTGTACCAAGGAGGAGGGATAAATGAAGTTCTTTGCTTTGGATTTGAGAATCAAGATTACTTTATATGGCTTCTGCTTGGTTATGCTATGGTTGTTGGGGGCAGAGAAAGGAGTTTGTTTCTTGAGAGAGAGGGTTGAGTTTGTGTTAATTTGAATTATTCCATTTTTGGCAATAGAAAAAGTTTCAATAGTATGGTATAGAAAGTGCCTTCCCTATAACTAGATTCCCGGAAAAAGATACATTCAATTTTGATGGTGTGTTGGCATAAGGAGAGGTTGGGAAGAGGAGGATGACTGCTAGAACCAGGGTTCTAACAGACACTAATGAGGTGGGGCAAGTGACCAGTGATTGGGGATTGTCACCCTCAATACCAACGGAGGCAAACTCACTCCAAAAGAAACACATTTAGTAGTTTGGAATGGGATATCACAATTCAGATATTAGCAAAATCTAGGCATCAGATTAAGGAATTCTGTTTTTTTCTTCTTCAGATATTTGAAGAGTAGCTAGGGAAAAGAGTGATTTGATTTTTTCTGTAGTAGAATAATACAAAGTTAGTAAGAAAAATTTCTTGCTAACCAAAGATATCCAAAATGCACTGCATCAGTAGTCAGTTATCATGGTAGATGGACATTCAAGTGTTGAGTATGGCTTAAAAGGACTTCTTCTTCAGGAATAGGTGGCATTAAGTGACCAGCAAGGTCTTTTCTAACTGCAACATTCCATGATAATGTGAAATCCTGGCTTGAATATCACTGAGACATAGGGTATAACAAAACAAAAGTAACTTCTAGGTCAATATCATGTTTTTCCTGGATCAATTCTTAGAAGGATCAAATTTTCTGCTAGTTAAAGTTCCCAGCAGGCTTCAGGTCCTCTTAATCAAATATTTTACACCTAATGCCTTAAGGTAAAGTAATATGTATGAGAGTCCAAAGTTACAAAAGTTTGTTGCTAGTCACACTTACATGTGATGGGCAGGAACTTGGAGGAAGAGATTTGAACTTAATAGCAATAGCTTCTTTATTCTTCCTTTCAACTCTTCATGTTCGTGGTAGATGAGAACTTGGGGAACTGAAGAAAACATTGGTGCTCTGACCCACGTAGATCTTTTGGGATTTCTTTGAAATGGGTATTGGGAGGCAGGGGGTTTCAATAAAAGGTAAAATGGGAGTCACAGACTTTTAAAATACTAAATAATCTAGAGACTTGGGATAGAGCCTTTGATCCTTCTAGCAGGAGGAAGGGAATTTGAAAGACAGAATTAAAGCCCTAATCAAGTGTCTGACCATTATGTGCTTCTAAAGAGTTTGGCCCTTGGAGGCTAAGACTATACAATCTGGTAGACATCTCTATTTAAAAAGAAATCAAAATTCTGGGTAACCCAAATGGCATTAGAGAGATAGAAGCATAACGAGCATAAATAGGCTGCAGCAGATTATGACTGACATATTGAATGTACAATGTATCACAAAAGATATAATCAGAGAAATGTATTGCTTAGTCAGTAAACATTTATTAGGCACCCATTTTGTGACAGACACTTTGCTAAGCTCCAGGGATACAAAGAAAGGCAAAAGAAAGTTCCTCCTCTCAATGGAACCACAATTAAATATATGACTAGAAAAGGAAGTGGGACATTAACGGAAAGAGAGAGAGGGACAATCAATGAACAGTGGATCATCAAGAGGAAGACCCTCTGGCATTTGGGAGGATTACTACATGAGTACCATAGGATTAGAGGTTATTAGATAGATTGTTATTATTATTAGATATTAGGTTCTGAATAGCACAATTGGAGCTGGTGCTCATATTTGTGATGGATAATAGGCAGTAAGAAAACAAAATTGACATCAGTATTCAAATGGATTAGCTGGAGTGGATAGAGCCTAGAGCCATGAAGACTAATTAAGATAATCTATTTTTTCAGGCAAGATATAAGGATGACCTCAAACAAAGTAGTAAAAGGGGGACTGGGAGAAAGTTTTGAAAAGAAAATATTTCAGAAGCAAAAATGATGGGGCCTATCAATAAACTGGAAATCAGGGTGAAGGGAAGCAAAGAATAAAAGATGATGCTTCTACTTAATGGAAAGCACCCGAATCTACTTTGGATGATTGAAGGACAGGGCAAAGAGTTATGCAGGATAACAAAGTGGGGGTGGGTTGGCAGTTGCACCATTGGATGATGTACTTGCAACAATGAGGTAAGACATGAATTATACATCAACAAGGAATCTTGCAGCATCATACATGATAGATTGGGGGTAAGAAGGCTGGAAGAAAATTAGTGTGCATCTATCATGTATTTACTCATACATTTCTATGTTGGTTTCCCCAAAAGAATGTAGCCTCTTTTATTCTAGCAAGCATTTCTTTGCTATCTCTCTAAACTTAGTACTTAGTCAACAAGAATTTATTTAATGCTTATTATATGCCAAGACCTATACTAAGTGCTGGGGATTGGAAGGAGGCAAAAACTGTTAAAATGTACAATCAAACTAAGAATTCCTAACACTTTCACGTTATCTACCATTGTGCTCTTCATAATGTAAATCAACATAAAAGTTGCTATGAGGGAGGCCTTTTCTCATATTTACAATTTCTTCCTTCTTCTGGACTGAGTGTAGATAGTAAACATTTCATACAAATAACAGCATGTGCCTGAGACTCAGGCAAGCACATAATTGCATAATGAAAACAATTAACAGCATTAGAAAACACTTATCTTGATGGTTTTTTTCTTTCCATGAAAGGATAAATCCCTATGGGAAAAGCTAAATTTACGTGGAGATATCAGAATATTCCTATTGTATTCAATTTTCTTCAACATTCCTCCTCCTCCATCATTTGCTTTCTTTTGCTTTCCTAATCGGTTCTTTCCGATGCCTTCCTTTTCCATCCTCTCCCAATTACCAACCACAGCACGTATATATATTTCTTCCCTTGGACAATTCTTTCCTCTTTTTTCTGTCTCTAATAAGGGGAAAAGAAAGAATGTGTGTGTGTGCTCATGGAGGACTAATATTTCTGGTGAAAGGGCTTTCTGATCCCTTTTCAGGGTTGCTCATTCACCTTTGGTGTATACTTGTCATCCAGATATCACCTTTGATTCTAAGAAGGTGTAGCAGTGGCCATACCTGGTAAAAGACATTTTGACAGGTGCATTAAATCAGGTTGAAGGTAACTGACAAGTCTCGAACCCATTGGTGAGTTAGAGGGATGTCTAACATAAACACGTGAAGACTTCCCCTGGCAGAATGGGTGAATGAAAACATTATTTTTTCCCAGTGTCCATAAAGGCAGTTGAAACAGGCACTGTAGAGCACTTAGAACTTGGTGAGATGTCAAAGACACCATGATCATCCTCTGCATCTTGGGTCTTCACCAGTCGTCCTGACTTTTTTTCTTGTTACTGGACTTGGATGACTCTACAAGAGAACAAGCTGATGGAATTGTACAAATGCCTCACTTAAATCTAATTCATACACAAGCAAAGACATCATCACTGATGTCATTGGTCCTCTTAGAAAAAACTGAAGATCTAAAAGACAGTAATTTCTAGGCAATGTTAGTATTTGATCATAATTTAATCTCTATTGATTAAAAAGCATTTATTAAATTTCTACAAGGTGTGAGGCACTGCATTAGGCTTTGGAATATAAAAGAAAAGAGAAATGATCCTTGTCATCAAGGAGTTTACATTCTATTTGAAGAGACAACATATATATAAATAGGCTGCTTTTATAATTTCTTTTTTTTTTCTTTATTTCTTTCTTTGCTTTTGTGAGGGTAGGGATCCACTTGAGATTTATTTCGTTGATATGGATAGGGGATTTCCAATAAAGAACTTCCTCTGTCAACACAGATTAACACCTTCCTAGAAATTTAAACCTTTGCAGGGGTATCCTGGGCAATGATTCACCCAGGGCCTGACAGGCAGCAAATGTCAGAGATGGATCTTGAACCCAAGGCTTCTTGACTATAAGAATACGCTCAAAATATCAACTAGAAGTACAAGATACCTTGGAGAGGGAGACAACACTTAAAGGGCATCAAGGAAGGACTCATCTAGAAGGTGGTACTTAAACTGATCTTTTAAATAAAGTGGGAATTCTATGATATGAAAGCAAAGACAGACTGCATTCCAGAACTGGTGACAACCAGCACAGAGGCATAGAAATGGGAGATGGGATGTTTATTTGTGGAACATTAAGAAGGCTAGCTTGGCTTCACCACATAGTTTGTGGAAAGGAGGAAAGTGTCCTAAGGCTGGAAGAAGAAGGTAGAGTCAAGTTGTGAAAGCACTATAAAGATAGGTTTCATAACCCAAACAATGCAAGGGAGAATGGTCGAGATTGCTGGCTCCAAGAGTATAGTAGGGCCCAAGAACTGGGATAGGAGCTTGGGATGGAAGGAGCTAAGAAGAAGACTCTGACAACTAGAAATGAATAGATGAAACTTATGGTAATAGGACATCTGCATCCTGAGATGTGTCAATGTTGTCTGTAAAAACATTACATTTTGCTTCCTATTTCCTTACAAAAAATCTCCAAGTTATTGCACTAGCTTTTTCTTCAGATGGGAGAAGCCTTATCTACTTTGTAAAGTTTAGGAAAGGGGTGTGTGTTTGTGTGTGTGTGTGTGTGTGTGTGTGTGTGTGTGTGAAATTTGTCATAAAAACTGCTTAGAATTTTTCTCCTATTTTCCAGTTAGGATATTACCAGACTTGTTGTCATTGTGTTTTCTGAGTTCACGTATAATTTCTGAAGACAAGACAAGACACTGGAGGTAAAGTCAAGATTCCTCCATTTGACACTCTATGCATCACACCTTAAAAGTGAAAATGAATACAGGGAAAGAATAATTGTGTGTGTGTGTGTGTGTGTGTGTGTGTGTGTGTGTGTGTTTTCTATCCAGACTCTTTCTATCCATTTGACTTTACCATTGTGACAGAAGTCATTACCATTCTGCCTACTTTCCAAACACCATTTAGTAAATATCCATGAATCATTCTCCTAAATATGTATTTTAAAGATAAGTTTTATCAAGGTAGTTCTTAAGAAGTGACTCAAAGCTGAAACTCAATTTAAACATACCCTATAGCCTTCTTCATCTATACAGTTTTGCTAGTCATCAGATCCCTGTTCTCTGCTACCTCCATCTCAAACTTGCCTTCCAGTTCTTGAAGCCTACTCTACTCTTGGCACCACCAATCATCTCCAGTCTCTTCTCAGCATAGACTTTGAGTCTTGAAACCTATTTCATAGTAACTTCTCAACCTGGCTCTCATTTACATTACCAGCCTTAGTACATATTATGTTATATTTCCTATGATTAAGCATGTGCCCTGGCATGACAATCTCACCACTTTTGCTTCTGTTTCTCAGCTCTGTGCTTTATATTTTTATAATCTTGGAATTCTCCAGGCTTCCACATAAACTAGGATTTTGCCTCTGAAATCAAACCACTTTCTGTAACTTCAGTAGAAAATATTGAATGCCAAAATGATACTTGTTTTTAGCCTGTCATACATTTCTTATTAAAATTGTATAATTAACTGACTTCTGAATGTATATATAATACATACCATATACATACATGTATATACATGTGTATAAATATTGATGTATTATGTGAGTATGTGAATATATACACACATGCATATACATATACATATGCATATACATATACACATGCCAACATATTTGTCAAAAATTGACCATGAAACTAGAATGTATTGTAAAGAGTTTTAGATTTGAAGGTGGGAGCTGGGCTCATTTCCTCCCTCCCTAACTTCCAGCATGTATAATTTTTACCAATCAGTTAATGACTTCAAACTTCAGTTTCATCTATAAAATGAGGAGTCTAAATTGTCTTTCAGTTTCAGTTTTTTATTTTATAAATAATCCCTATTGGAAGCAACTTGGGTTAGTGGGAAAAGGCCTTGATTTGAAGTCAGAAGAGCTAGGTTTGAAATTTGAATTCGTCGTTTACTAATTGGTGCTTTTTTTGGCCAGTCATCTCTTGGGTCCTTATTTTCATTTTTCATATGAGGAGATTGATCTACTTTCTTTCCCAGCTCAAAATTCTATGATCCTTTAATCTAAGCACATCTCCCCCAGGAATTTTGAATCATGAATAACTATTTAAGCATTCTAATGCTCTCAGATGACATACTTAATTTAAGTCTCTCCCACCTTACCAATCAGCAACAAGATTCTCCCTTCTGCCTCCCCCCCATTCCCATTTTTGCAATGATGGCAGATTTTTCATGGAATATATGCCTTTTCACAAAATTTGTAAGCTTTAAATGGAACAAAATGGCCATAAGGACACTCTGGTAGGGATTCTAAGTCCTCCTTCCTTATATACTTTATGAACTTGTGGAATGGGCACAGTGAAAAGACCACTCTTTCTGGAGTGAACTGACCCACAACTCATATCCTGCCTCTGAATCCCTGTGACTGTGTGATCCTGAGAAGTCTGTTAATTTCTATGGGCTTAACTTTCTCTATCTGTAAAATGATGGGATTGGATGAGATTATTTTTGGGGTCCCTTCCACTTCTTGAAGTAGGATCCTGTAAGACATTAAGAAAAATGGCAGTTCATGTACTGGAAGTATATATAGGTAGCCAGTCAGCTAGCCTTCAGATAGTAAACTATATCATGGGCCTATTCTGAGTCACAGCTTTTTTTGTGCATTGAAATATCTCTGGATCTAATTTCAGTCTCAGTCTCAAGGAAGTGGCCAACGTCTGAGCTGACATTTAGACATGACCTAGCAACCCTAGAAACTGACTCAACCTTGATCTCTCTCTAGTTCTTACATATTCCTATACTCCTAACATGAACTGAGGACCCAAACTGGAACTGGGCTATATACTAAAAGACCTCCATGGCCCTACAGCTTTAGATTATCATAAATTGTCACATAAGCTTATGAAACTAATTTATTTTACAATGGCCCAAATAGGTAGTCATGATAAATTTGACTTCTTCTAAAAAGCCACACCTTTCCTTTATATTGTGGGAAAATGCTTCTTTTTTGAATTAGAAAGGAAGAATGTTTGAATAAGCCATATAATTTGCAAATTAAGTAATATATTTTGGTTGTGTTAGTGTATTGTCTTTTCACAGATGTGGAAGGAAACCAGCAAAATGCCAGGAAATATTAAGTTCTTACTTCAGTTCTATAAGGGATATGAGAAGAAATTATTTAATTCTTGCATTTGTATCCATAGTGCATAGCAAAGTAAGACTGAATAAGTGCTTATTGATTGATTGATCTGTGATATTATTCTTTCCAACTGTGCAGATCACAACCAATCTGTTCTCTCATCGTTTCTGACTATCGTCCATTTTCTGCTGCAAATTCTCCAAGACAGTATTAAAAAATTAGTAGTCTTCCTTGTTTCTATGTACATGTTATCATGACATAATAGGTGCAAGCATACATTTAGTAAGTTTTATATGAACAGGACTCAAACTCTTTACAAAGAAATGAAAACTCTGATAGTAGAGTGGACTTTCATAAATAAATGGTAGATTATATTGAAAAAAAATTACATTAAGGAACAACATAAGAGAGGGGAGGATATCTTGGTTAATATGTAATATCTAAATCAAGGTGCTTTTTCTTTAAAAAAGGCAAAAATCAATCTTCCTTGTTTTGTTTGTCTGTCTTCTTTTTACATGTAATGTGTGGGGAAATTTCCAACTGCCTTTTCAACTCCCTTTCTTAAATCAAATTTTGTTGTTTATTCCAGATAATCAAGTAGGCCAAAGAGTCTGAATTGTGGTTCATGGCAGATTACTCTGGTACACTATTTAACATCTTCCATGTGTGGGTGAAAACAACACATTACAAAACATAACTGCTGCCAGTAAAAACAACAACATTTTTTTGTCTTAAACATGGAATTAACCTAAACATTGGTTTCAAAGTTCAAATTTAATTCATCCTGCCATGCGTGGAGTTTGTAACATGGATTAAATGGGTGATTGCTCTCATGATGACCATCCAAAATCTTTAATTCAGTACTTATTGTGTGCGTGCTTCTGAACGCTAGTTGGTAAAGTGAATCTCAAACTGCATAATTATGGTGAAAATGAGGGAGAATAACTGTGAAAGTATTATGTTCAGGTGGAAGAATGAAGTAGGCAGGTCTTCTTCAGTCAATCCAACCTTCTGGAAGAAGGGATTCCAGAAGTCTGAAACTGAATTGAGGAAAACACACACACACACACACACACTACAAACACATAAACAAGTTTCTGATGCCAGCAAGTCAGATGACAGAATCAAGATTCAAAAAAGATCTTGCCCAACTACAGTGATGGTCTGAATCTAATAAGATGAAAGTGCACAAATATTTGTAAAGCATCATATAGGTTTATGAAATAAATTTCATAAGTAAAAACTGTAGTAGTAGGGACTAGACTGTAATTCCTATTTTTAAAAAAGGCAGAGACTATTTTATTCACATTCCTAGTGCTGACCCTTACTATGATTTTGATAAGTGCTTTTGACTGGTTGATACAGACCTTGTGGAAGGCTAAAAAGGGATCAACACCAAAATTGTAGGGAATTATTGAACTAAAAACTAGGAGATTCCTTAGAATCCTTTATGATCAGAACCCAGATGAAAGTAGCACCTGATGGAGAGATATATGAACATGGCCTATTTTTATTTTTACAATATTTCATTATTACTATTAACAGATTGTTTGGTAATGGAGTCAAGGACCTGTGTTCAAATTCTTGACACCTAATGCAAGCTATGTGACCAAATCAGGAGATAGGAACCAGATCTTAGTAGGGACATTGAGAAGCTAGAAGGCTTCCAGAGGATAGCAATTAGGATGATGAAGGGCCTCCAGCTCATTCTTCTGGGGACTATTTGAACGAATAAAGCCTTAGTTTGTCAAGGAGAAGACATCAATAAACATGATAGCTACATACAAAGAGTCAAATTGAAGCCTGTTATAAGGAGCACTTTAGGACTATCCAAAAAGAAACGAATTGCCTTGGGTTGGGAGGCCAGGGAGGACTAAATAATGTGTTCCCCTTCAATGGAGCTTTTCAAGGAAAGGCTAGAATACCACATGTTATATGTATTATTATTGATAGGTGGAAGGGTTCTTGTTTAGGTATGAGTTGGATTAGTTGGCCACAGGAATCCTCCCAACTTGGAGAGTCTCTGATTCTATGCAACTGTGTCTCCCATATAGTTTGTCATAGTCCATGCTCAAAGTTCTTCCACTTGATTTCTGACACAGATTTTGAGTACGAAAGGATATGACATGACATAGCTTCAGAAAACGATTTTCAAAAGGATGAAAAACACTCATTTTATAGAATCACAGCATTGGAAGGGTCATTAGAAGCCATCTAGTACAACCCAAACCTGAACAATACTACATCAACATCTATACAAGAAGTGGTCAAATACATTTGGCTAAAAGATCACCAATTAAGGGAAATCCACTACCTCTGGAGCCAGCTCATTCCACTTTAGAATAGCCTCAACTGTTATGAAGATTGAGTCTAAATTTGACACTTTGAAACTTACCCCTTCTGCCCCCACTGCCAATCAGGTATTGTGACCATTCTAATTCCTAGGGCCAAACTGAACAAGTCCAATCCTTCTTTCAAATATTTGAAGAAGCTATCATAGCTACCTGTCATCTTGTATATCTCTGACTCTAACCCAGTTTGTCCAACTGGTAATTACATGACATGAAGTCTTTCACCACCTTGATTATTCCCCTCTAAATCCTATCCAGCTTCTCAAGGTCCTTCCTTAAAATGTGACCTCAGAAACTTCACACAGTATCCTAGATGTAGTCTGACCAGGGTAGAGAAGAAGGGAATCCTGAGATGCTATTCCTCCCCACGTGCTGCCCAAGATTGCATTCACCTTCTAGGCTTCCATGTTACACAGTTGACTCAGACTGACTTTGCTGTCCACTAAAACCCCCAGATATATTTCAGTTGAACTTTCATATGTCCATATTTCTCCCATATTATAATTGTAAAGTTTGTTTCCTCCCCTAAGTAATCAATAATACACCCTGCAATGAAAATGAATACCCCCAAAAACCTATTTATTATCTGACTACAAAATCATCACCTGAAGAAAACATCTAAGCCATTTTCTTAGTAATTCCAAGTAGATGAGAAGAGTCTTGTGTAAAGTTCTCTTGTGTGGATTCTCATAGAATGAGTACCATAGATGAATAGTTTAAATTGATAAAAGAGTTTATTTATAAACCATGTCCTTTTTTCATCTGAAGAAAGATTTTGTGACTGAATTATAAATCTCAGTGTGTACAGGCTTAGAAGGTAGATTCAAACATGTTCTTAACTGAACTGGTCCAGCTGAGCATCTAAAATATTAAACTTTGTGTTAAAAAGTGAAATAATGATGTATATCCTATTAGACCTTTCAGATCACTTCTAAATTATTTGGAGCTCCTACTGTTTGTTTGTTCTCTAGATTGTTGCCTGAAGCATTTCAATACTTATAATATAATAATAATAGAATTAGGATTAGATAAATTAACTGGAAATGAAACTGCTTATCTTTTCCCTGACAGCTGGCAGGCAAGTCCCATTCCGCAGTTGCTCAAAAATACGAATGGCGCTTTTATGACAGCATACAATGCAACTATCATGTACAGGGTGTTTGCTAATGCTCAACAGGAGTGGTTTGCGAGTGACATGCTAACAAAGATAAACTTGTTTCATTTAAACACTGTTAATTAGCACTGCTTAGAAGAGCATGGACATCTGTTCTTGTTCCCGCCTGCCTTCGCTTTGGCTTATCCACTGCCCAAGCTTTTTCACATTACGATAAGAAATTGTGCTTCATCTCTATGAAGTTGACATGACGAGATGTATATCCTTTGCCTCTAGTGTTTGATTGATTTCTTATGAATAAACAGTTTTTTGGTAGAAAAGTAAAACTGAGGATAATGGTAACCCAACTATTAATAATAGGAACAATTCACATTTGTATAATGTTTTAAAGTTTGCATAAGGCTTTCCTCCTAATAATCTAGTCATGTAGGTGTCGCAGGTATTATTAAACCCATTCAACATAGGAGAAAATGCAGACTTTGAGAGGCAGAATGGTACAGCTTATGCTTAACAGTGCCTTCTAACTTGTAGATGTTGTTATTCTGGAGAGTTATGCGATACCCAAAAGTTTCTAAGGTTGCATTCAAACCCAGTTCTCCTTAACATAAATTCATCACACTTTCCATTTGACCAATAAGCATATGAAAAGTAATAAAATTTTTGTTTAAGCATAGGAAAGCCCTGGTGATTTTGAAAAATGTCCATGGCCGATTCAACACTATTCAAGAATAGAGAATGTCACATCTTGATTAACTGATATATTCAAGAAATATTTTAGATAATTAAGTGGTCTTATTATTACAAGCAGAACTGGACAAGACCTTATAGATCACTCAGTCCCACTCCCTAATTTTACAGATGAGGAAAATGGTGCCAGAGAGGAGAAAAAGTAACAGAATTGTGATACAAGCCTACTTTTTTGACTCCAAATCTAATGTTCTAGAGGCACAACTATGAGGCAGCCCAAAATTAGGGCTAACCATAAACTGTTTTTTTTTTGTTTCTTTAAAACCTAATTGTGATTATGTGTGTGTGTATGTATATGTATGTATATGTGTGTGTGTGTGTATACTCCTTATCTTCCTTAACTTCTCCCCCATCTCTCTTCTTCAGATGAATGTGTTTATTGTCTTCTTTAATACTCCTAGATCCCTTTGTCTAGATCTCTCTCCTTCTTAATATCATCATTTCTTATCTTGTATTTATTTGTTTTATCCCACAGTTGAATATAAGCAGTTTGAGCACAGTCCTTATAGAATTATCTTTTTAATCCCAGGACGTCACACGCTCCCTGGCACACAGTAAGTGCTACCCTCCAAAGACTTTCCATCTAGTTGAACATTTAAAAGTAAGACACACGAAACAATTGAATCATAAATTCTGTGACAAGGACTATAAGTACAGAAATACATGAGACAAAGGAGACATCCAGACAGGTTTAGTTAGAGTAATCAATGGAGGCTTCATAGATGATGTGGCCTTTGAAAAGTTGGCTAGACAGTGGAGAGAAGTGAGGGCATTCCAAACAAGGGAAATAACAGGAATCATAAACACTGGGGAAATAAATGGTTGCTATGTTGAAAGAGTGGGGGGAGAAAGGTCTGATTTGTGATGGAAATGTGGGCTATGGAGCAGTGGTATAAGAGGCAGACTGACATAGTAGATACAGCACTGGACTTGGAGGTAAGAAGATCTGGATTTGAATCCTACCTCAGATTTGAATCCTACCCCACACTTACTATGTGGCCCTAGGCAAGTCATTTAACTATTTTCAGTCTTAATTTCCTCATCTTTAAAAATGTGGCTAATAATAACATCCACCTCAGTGTAGCTGTGGGAATCAAACATAATAATATGTGCAAAGTACTTCTTGAACATGGAAGTGTCATATAAGTGTTAACTATTAATAGGGGCAATAAAATGGTAAGATGATGTGTACTGTAAAAAAACAGAACCAAAAATCAGGAGATAGAATTCTGTTCCCAGCTCTGCCACTAACTAACATGTAATCTTTCAGATATGGATCTCATTTTTCTTTAGCTACAAAATCAGAGGATTGTATCTAAGTTCTTGAAGTCAGGTTACTCTTTTCCTATCTCCCTCCTTTCTTCCTTTCTTCCTTCCTTTCTTTTTTTCCTCCTTCCTTCCTTCCTTCCTACATTGCTTTCTTTTTTCCTTCCTATGAATAGCCAGTATACAGTGCTTGGCACACAACAGACACTTAATAGATGCTTATTTGATTGAAGATAACTCTTCCACCTCTAACATTTTGTCACTCCCTGTCTTCCCCATCCTGCCTGATCACAGCCTTCCAAAAGTAGAGTAGCTAAGAATTAACCTGAGTTGATATGTAAGGGAATCATACTCACCCCTTTCCAGTACAATGATACCCTAGCTTAGATTAAGCTATCCGTTATCCATCCAGGATGCATAGCACCTGGGGGATGAAGGACTAACATTGGATGAAATATTACATATTGAGTTTTGGAAGATGAAGACCAGAGACAATGACACAATAAAATTCTCTCTGCTATTGTTACCAACAGATAGAACCCCATAAATGTTGCCATCTGGGACTTCTGAGCAATACCCCCTTTTCATACTGTGGTTGCAGGAATAGACAAGTTCCTCAGAATCTGAATCTAACAGTGGAAGATAGTGCTGCACAATGGAAAGAACACTAACTCAAGAATAAGAGGAGACCTGCCTCTGTCACTGACTGATCACAACTGGCTATGACTTAGTAGATAAATACATGATGTAAATGAAGTTAATTGACCTGTACAAGGTCAGGTAACTAGTCAGGAGCAGGATTTGAATGCAGGTCTTCCTGACTCCAAATTTAGTCTAGTCTAAAGCCCATCTCCAAACCCGACTCTGGACAAATCACTGAAACTTTCCAGACCTCTATTTTCTTATCTATAAAATAAAGATGACAATACTGTGGTTCTTAAAAAATATTCATGAAGCTTAAATGAAATAATGTCTACATGGGGCAATTCTTAAATTTTGTTCTCGAGTTTTTCCTTGGGGAATTAATCCAAGGTGGGAGTGTAATGAGCCAGAGGGAGGTGAGCCAAAGCCCAATCACCTTCTTCTGGGGTCAGACCACGTGAAGGATGAATCTGAGCACTGTGTGAGTGAAAAGCAGGAGCCTCTTTTCTGGGAAGGGGCCCCTTCCCCCATGGATCTCACATCTTGGATATTAATTAGATCATTAGGGAAGATAATGACATTAATGATGACAATGACCACAAGGATTAGAGGCTGCCTTCATATGATTTTATTTGGAGATATATATCTATATATGTATATATAGATATGGGTGTGTATGTGTCCATATATATGAATCAAAAGCAATTATTAAGTACTTAAAGTGTGTCAAGCATTATGCTAAATATTGGGGCTATAGATAAAAGCAGAGGCAAGTTCTTACCCTTACCTTCTGAAAGGTCTAGACGCCATACATTAGGGAGTAATGCTCAGAAAGAACCTTTTGGTCCAAAAAGTTTCAGAATTTTTGAGTGGGGAGCAATTTAGCACCACTTATATGAGCAATAACAGACTCGATTTAATTGTAATTCAGGCTTTGGGCTCACATTCACAACTCTCACTGCTGTCAATGGAGGAGTCAGGTCCTTAGAGAATGGCTGCTACTTCTCCTCTCAGAGATACTAGGGGTAGTGGGATAGCTATAAGGGTTTAGAGACGGTTTCTAGTGCCATAACTCATGACCCCTTGACTAGTGAACTTCCCTCATGTTTATCAGTTGATAACATTTAGTGGGTGATTTAAATTGGCTATTTAAATAGTTCCTTTCAGAAAAGATTATTTGCGTAAATGGCATAGGAAGAAAGGAAAGACTTCACGCAGATATGGTATGAGCTGAATCTTAAAGGAAGCCAGAGAAACAATGAGGAGGAGGAGAAAGCACAGCATTCCAGAAAGGGGGCACAGCCAATGCAAAGGCACAGAGTTTGGAGACGGAAAGTCATGTATTTGAAGAACAGCATGTGAGTCAGTATAGCTGAATTGTAGAATACAAGGAGGAAAGTTAAATGGAAGAAGGCTGGAAGGAACCAAGTTGGAAGAAGTTTAATTTGCCAAACAAAGGATTTTATATTTGATCCTGGCATTAATAAGGAGTCACTGGAGTTTTGGAAAAATCAGTCTGGAAGCTTAGTGACAGATGAATTCAAGCAAGGGAAGATTTGAAGCAAGGGGGCAAATTACACGTCTACCAAAATAGACCAGATGAGAGGTGATGAGCGTCTGGCCTACAATGGTGACTGTGTAAGCAGAGAAAAGGGGGCATATATGAGAGATGTTGGGAAGGTAGAAAAGGCTATGTTTGCCAATGAATTGAAAGTGTTGGCTGAATGAGAGTGAAAAGTCTAGGATTAAGGCCATTTATGCACACATATGTATATATGCACCCACATGCATGCCAAGATCATAAATGTGCATATATGTATGTGCATATTTGTGCTTTTCCGGTGAACTCATGCATGCTAATTTGTATTCTTCTCAGGTTATTTAGTGTCCTTGTCATTTCTATATGTAAGCTTCTGAGACCGAGCCCCACGTCTACACTTCTTCTGGTGCCTCTGCAGAAAGCTTACCATACTACTCTGTATACCATAGCCCTTGTAATAAATGGTTGCTCAAAAGAGCATAGCATTCCAAAGCAATTAGTCTTTCCTGACATCAGCAATGGAAACTCCATAAAATAGAAATAAAAGAATGCTGCTTTCAAATAAATGTTACTTGTGCTCATAAGTACCTCAGTTTGTGGTCTCTGTGATAATGAGCTCAGAAGACATGGATTGCTTCCCATATTGCTTTACTACTTTGGGATTACCACTTAGATGACTCCATTAACAAGTAGAGTGCCTGCTAACACCAATTAGTTAATCATATGTTACCAGACGTGAATTAAAAGATATACATTTTCTTCTGATTATAAACCTTCATATAGCCTAAAACAACAGTGGTATCATGAGGGAATCAATACACTTTTTTACATGTAGCCATATATTACTGGGTAGCTTATGATTCTTTTCCAAAAACAAAACAAAACAAACAAAAAAAAACCCACTAGCAAAGCATTACTATAAAACATTAGATACTAATATCTTGGTCATCATGCTTTATGAAGTCATAAAGTACACTTTAGGGAGATGAGTAGAATACTATTCTTGCTTAATTTTATGTCTGAAGCTCATATAGTCATTTTTTATGACTATATCTGCATACCGAGGCTATGGTAAGATTTCTGTGAAGAGCTTGGGATCACTACATTGAATCTTTCACATGCCGTGAACTTACACAAAGTTTGAAAGGGGGTCACGTTTTTTAAAATGTTTTTAATTTTTAATCTTTATTTACCTATTTATGTATTTCCCAAATTTTTAAGCTACTTTCTTCCTTTTCCTAAAGAATTATAGACAGGAAAAATCAAAACTCCAAGAGAGGTATCATGGTATGTGGAGAGTATTGGATTTAGAATCAGAAGACCTGGTTTCTCTAAGTTACTTACTAGTTACATAACCTTAGACAAGTCATTTATCTCTTAGGGCTTCAGAGTACTCATTTATAAAATGTGAGGATTAAATAAGATGATCATCAAGGCATCTTAGAGCTCTCGTTTAGAAAATGTGAAGGAATTGAACTAGATGACCTTGGTGGCCCAGTAGATTGAGTGCTGGTCTGGAGTCAAGAAGATCTACATACAAATCCAGTCATGGATATATACTAGATATATAAACCCAGGCAAGTCACTTAACTTGTTTGTTTCAGTCTCTTCAACTGTGAAATGGACAATAACATCATCATCATTAGAATAGGATAGAACACAGCATGTTTGTAGGATTGGGGGAAAGAACTAGATAACAAGGGGATTGAAGATACAAGAGAGTAGGTTGATGATTGGCATTGTAACATCTCTGAGAAAAAGGGAGAGTATTCTATCAAGGGTTATGGTGAATGCATAGAATTTGGTAATTAGGAAGCCACCTCATTCAGAAAGAATGAGAAAAGATCTAAAACAAAACAAAAATGAAGATTACTTGTGGTATGCTTAGCAGGCCACAGTAGGAACAGATCCAGTGAGGGGGTAGCTAATAAAAAGACAAAAACGGAAATAACCTTGGCCTCAAGAAGCTTATATTATAATGCATGTATCAGCTGGACTGTTGGAGAGGATGTGAAGCATGATCTAGGCTAGGGTTTGGGACTGCTACATTTGGTATAACAGGGATACACACAGAAAACTAAACTTAAAAACATACAATTAATTAAAGGCAGGCAGGACAATGAATAAGTAAATGAGAGAATCAAGAGAGATCTCCTATAGAAAGTGAATGTGATCTTTTTGTGGTGGCAAAGAATTGGAAATTAAGGAGATGCCCATCAATTGGGAAATGGCTGAACAAGTTGTGGTATATGAATGTAATACTATTGTTCCATAAGAAATGATGAGCAGGTGGACTTCAGAAAAATCTGGAAAGATGTACATGAACTGATGCTGAGTGAAGTGTGCAGAACCAGTAGAACATTGGACACAGCAACAGCGACAGTGTGTGATGACTGACTGAACAGAGTTAGCTCTTCTCAGAAACACAATGAGACAATTCCAAAATACTCATGATGCTATCCACATCTGGAAAACCAAAACCAAAACCAAAAACTATGGAGTCAGAATGCAGAATGGAGCATACTATGTTCTGTCTCTTTTTGTTTCTTTTTTTCTTGTGGTTTTCCTCTTTGGTTCCAATTCTTCTTTACAACATGACTAATGAGAAAATGTGTTTAATATGACTGCACATGCAGAGCCTACATTAGATTGCATGCCCTCTTGGGGAAGAGAGAGGGGAGAGATGGGGAGAAAATTTAGAACTCAAAATCCTATATAATTGAATGTCGAAAACCAAAAATAAACAAATTGATTTTTTTAAAAGCTTCAAGATTTCCAGAAAGACATTGCAGTAGATTGTGCCAAAGCTAGTTGAAGTTGAATGAGCAAGCAGAAAGTAGATATCAAAATAGCCTAGATAAGAATTCATTAGTTCAGCCATCTTCTATTTCTCACATTCTACATTTACATCTTGTGGATGTAAATGAGATCAAACCTGAAATTTTTGCTGAGGTTATACTTCTTTTTACATTGCTCTTTTTTTTTGAGATAGCTGGCTTTGGAAATTTGAAGAAAAGAAAAATTGAATTTTGAAATGTACACCTTCTATAAAGGCCAAGAATGGTTAGTTCATTACCCTGGATAGGAATACTTTAGAATTCATTAAAATCAACTTCTGTTTTTCACCCTTTACTCTCTTTAGGACAGCCAGGTTGAAAAGAAAGCTGCTTTGAAAAATTTCCAATTTTTTTTTTTTTTGGAGAGGAGGTCTGTCCTCAGAAATTGACCAGAATTAAAACTAGAAAGGATAGAATAGTTTACAGTTAGAAGAAAACACACACATATATGCACACATACATACACATACACATATATATGTATACATATATTAAGCAGATGAAAAGAAAAAAAGAATTTGAAGGGATTTCTTTTAGCTGGAAGGCCGAAAATTGATGGATTATTAAATTACTGTTGGACTACAGAAGAATGAGTAAAAACTTCTCTGGAAGATTTTTTTTTTCAACTAATACACAATTGCTCCTATGGGCTATTTTGCCTTTCACAGATTCTCATTTTAGTAGGTTGAATATAATGTTGCTGATCTTTAGTGGGGCCTTTATTCGGTCTAAGAAAATAGGTTTTTCTAGCCCCCTCAAGTGGCCTCTAAAATATGGTAGATTTCATTGTGTTTTACTCTTTGCGTGTTTTACATCCTTTCCAAATCCCCTCCCTGGGATCTTAGAGCTATCAACTAATTCCCACTTCTAGGCATTACAGAACTACTAATTATCACCTTCTGTATGTGAAGGCCACCATGGAATTGCCAGTACTATTACATTCATCCTTGGCCTTCACCTATCCATGTGCACCTGTAGCAACTCCTGGTCACCATGTGGCTTCCTAGAACCATGTCATTAAGTAGGACTGACATTGGACACTTAACTTGCAATATCCAGAAATGAACAGTCACTGGGGCTTTTTAAAAAGAGCACATCTTGCTCAAATAGTCTTGATGATTACAAATTGTCTATAGATAAGAATCAAGACATTGATGTGCAAAGGAATATTAAACAGCAATGGAATTTTTTTTGCCTTGGAAGAGAGAGAAAATTCAAGTGATAAAACCACAGTAATTCATTTCATTTATAAATAGAAACTGTAAATTGTAGGGTGCCAATAAACAAATGATCATAACTGTAACTAACAGCAGGGTGGGATTCTGAAACTGTATTTAAAAGTAAAGGCTTCACCATCTTCAGATGCCTGTTTAATAAACTTACAGTTTAGAGTCCTCTTAATTAAGTGTCTCTTGGGTGCACTGGGCTCTGGAAGCAGACAAAATATGGAATTTTCCATTTTTATACTACATTTGGTTAATGTTAATATATGTGTATTGCGGGATTCCTGTGAATTTATCATTTTACTTCATAATATTTAAATTTCTCTTTTTCTCTCATGAAAACAACTCCGTGATTGAGAAAACTGTATGACAGTAATGCATATTTCTTATTCTTAAATTCCAGTGTTTCCTTTGCCAAATATTTTTCCAAATCAGATTCTTCCAAAAACAGTTGAAAATCCCTGGGCATATGTTAGACACTCAGGGAGATTCATTAACTCTTTAATGATGGTCAGAACATTATGAAGGAAATTCAATCCACTTCCATTCAGAACATTTATTAAATGTCTGTTATGTGCAAGGCACAATACTAGGTGCTGGAAAAGAGAAAAAAGAATTAATAAGAAGTAATCCCTGTTGCCAAGGAACTTATAATCAAATAACCTGACTGAAGAATGACTTCATGGAAGTGACTCCATTTCCAAGATTATATTACCATTACTGCTATAATCTATTACTAAGTCATGTTTTAAAGTCATTGAGGAGTGTCATGGCATGGTGGATAGGGAGCTGGCCTCAGAATTAGGAAGATCTGACTGGACACTTAATACTTGTGTGACCCTATTCAAGACACTTACTCATGATTGCCTCGCAAAACAAATAAAAAAAACAAGCAATGACAAAAACAAGAATTAGAAAGATCTGGGTTCGAATTCCCAATACCAACACCCCTGGCACTTTGGACAAATAATTAAAATTCTTAGTGCCCCCCAAAACTCTAAAAGCACAATATATAGGGCGAGTACTTATGGGATTTGATGGAGGCAGCTACCTTGCCAATAAGGTAACGGAGTTGCATTACCAGAAAATTTCAAATGTAGTTTCCCCTCAAAAGACATTAATCATCTTTTTTCTTAAATTATACTATGTTGTGGAAATACTTATTTTATTCCATAAATTAAAAATAAATGAAAACATTAAAAGAAAAGACATTAATTAATCTAGCTCAGTTACTCCCTGGCAGTAATTTGTCAGCCAATAAGATACGAATTTGTATTTAGAGTATTTCAGTATTTTATCAAGTATTTTGTCCTCTTCATCCTAAACCAGGGGCATGCTGGGACCAGCTCCAACTGACTCCCCAGAGTCAACTGTTAAATTTTCAGGATAAGCGTTTATATCTCAGGAAATGTTAAACATCACAAATCAGGGTTTTAGTAATTGTTTTATTGATTGTCTAGACTTAAGAAAGTGGTGGAGAGAATATTAATAATTCAGATTACATCTACAAGTGCGCAGTATGTATATTTTTCTTTTTAGAGAGCCAGTTGTTAAATATATATATATACATACTAGCAGATTCCTGCTCTTAAGGGTATGTGTTATGAATGAGGAGAGTAGAAACAAGAAACATTTCTCATTTTGTTCATAACTTCTCAAAAGCATCAAAATGAGTTTTATAGGACATTGACCAAAAACAGAGACATAAAACTACAAAACTAATTGAATTTCCAAAGGTTACACAGCAAGTGAGGAATAGAGCTATAGGTATAGTGAAAACACAATTCTTTATTCCTGACCAATTAAACAAACAAACAAATTGGATTTCAGGAGTCCCAGAAAAGCTTGAAGTGCGGTAAGGTTACGGTAAGGGCATCCAGGATGACAGAAGAAGGCATTTCATGGATTGTGGGGTTAGACTGGTCTCCAGCCTAAGATTTACCCTTTTATTTTTTCTCTAATTTTAGACACATTGAAGTGCTGAAAGGGGGTGTTGGTGTTACTCATAATAAATAATCTTCCTAAAATCCAATGAATTTATAATCCCATCAACCCCCCTTCCTCACCCCACAATGCAGATCACAACCCAGCCTATGTGGCACTGGTCCATCTCCTCCCCTAAGTTCATCACAGAGGAGGATCTCCCCAACAACTTGGCATCTGTATGCCCCTTTATCTTCTGAGGATAAATTTGATTTTTGGAAATTATCACCATTTTATCACTGTGTTGCCTTAAGTTTCATTTCCCAATTAAATCTCATTTCCTTAACAATTAACCCAGGGTCTTCCTTGATAAAAAGGTCTTCTCATTTTCTTCTTATTTTAATGGTTTCTAGTGGTTGGTGCATACTGAGTTCTTCATATATTGCCATTTCAGAGACAACTTCCACCACTCCCTACAGACTAAAAGATATAAAATTCTAATGGATTCACCAAGGTGCAGATCAGTCAAGTGAGAAAAATAAGCCCTGACAGCAGTCTCAATATTATATCTCACATAGGACCCAGAATACCATAAGAAAGGGCCTTTGGGTGATGAGACCGAATAAAGTGTTAGGTGACCAGGCGCTAACATGATCTTATTTAATGGAACAACAGAACTTGGAATCTTTACTTCATCTCTAGCAATTATAACATTTTAATACACTAAGTAGAAGGGCTAGAAAAAGTGTCAAGCTCAGGAATAGGGAACCTGTGGCCTCAAGGCTACATGTGACCTCCTAAGTCCTCAAGTGCTGCCCATTGATCAAATCCAAAGTCAAAGGGCTACACTTATGGACCTAGGGAGTCACATGTGGCCTCAAGGTCACAGGTTCTCCATCCCTGGCACTCACGCTTTATATGGTGCTTGGAAAATGGAAGACCTATCACCAGTTACACTCTTCTTTTTTTTGTAAGGGCAGTTGGGGTTAAGTGGCTTGCCCAAGGTCACACAGCTATTAAGTGTAAAGTATCTGAGGCTGAATTTGAACTCGGGTCCTCCTGACTCCAGGGCTGGTGCTCTATTTGCTGTGCCACCCAGCCACCCCTAGTTACACTCTTCTTTAGAAGATTACACTGACTCCCTAATCTAAGGGGATGTTGAGTGTATGGATTTTCCTAAACAGTATCAGTTCCCAGTCCCATCTTATTAAATCCTACATTTTCCTTGAATCTGCAATATTTCACTAAGCAGCAGGCATGTGATACTTTCCTATTGGAATTTGCTCACCACCGAAAAAGATAGAATGTGCTAAACTATTTGCAGTGTTTTACTCTTAGCATATAAACAATAAATAATGAGCAACATTTCCTAAATCTTCTGCTACACAGATTCTCTTTGCCTTAGGAAGTTTGCTGGCAGTTCAGAGACAGGAAATTTTAGGAAAGGCAAAGGTCAGCTGATGTAGCACTCCTTGGCTGGCATCCTTTAAGCAGGCAAAGACATATAGACAATGCCACATGGTTTTCAGTTGATATTGCACTCATTCTTCCATAGTTCTTGTCTTTAGAGGTACATGTAATAAGTTGGCATCTGGAACTTGGATCAGGGCATACAATCAGGGTTTGGGGAAGACTAGAACTCCTGATGACTGGCTTTTTCCATTTGGTGTTCTGTTACTGTCACAGACCACTGACCATAGGGAGCACTTTCCATAGCAATTCCCCTTTTGTGCTGTATCTCCTCTTTCCCACACTTTTATACTATCTGTCTTATTCTCCATGAGCATCCTCAATGCTCTCTCTCTCTCTCTCTCTTTCTCCCCTCATGTGTGGTATATGTATTATATATACATATATACACATGCATGTAAATATACACATATGTATATGTGTGTATTCACATATATGTAGAAGTATAAGTGTATATAGGCATGTGGATATGTTTGTGTATAGGTATTTCTATACAGATATGCTTATGTATGTGTGCATATATAAATATATACATAGCTATACCTATGTGTATGCATATGAATATGGGCATGTATATGCATAGATAGATATATTCCTATATGTACATCTATATGCACACAGATACACATATACTGTATACAAACTTATGCATGAACATATATGGTGGCACAGTGGATAGAGCTCTGGAGTCAGGAAGACCCAAATTCAAATCCAGCCTCAGATACTTATTAGCTGTGTTACTCTGGGTAAGTCATTTAACTCATCTTTGTCAGTTTCTTCAACTATAAAATGGGAATAATAATAATAGCCTCTACCTTGTAAGGTTGTATGATGTTCAAATGAGATAATATTTGCAAAACCTTAGCACTGTTCCTGGCACATAGTAGGTGTCATATAAATGTGTGTTCTCTTCCCTTCTCTGTTCCCTTTCTTTCTAACTCATTTAGCTTTACAAAAAGAAGTAAAATTATTATTTGTACCTATTAGAAGGAATAGCATTCAACCTAGTTAAGAATTATTTAACTGGAAAATATACTTTATCAATAATAAATCTTAATTTAGAAAAGTTTAAATTCAACTCTTAGTTGAACTCAGCCTGTATAAATGCGTATATTCCCTCTCTATGATAGCACTTTGCTGTCATCTATCCAAGCCTTTTCTCTTGCAAATGAGGGCATGGAGGTCCATAAAGGTTACATTTCTTGCTCAAGTTCATGTAGATAATAAGGAGCAGGGCCAGAATTCAAAATAGAATCATCTGATTCCAGACCATTACATAACCTTACTCCTCATCTTGTTTCGTTCTGACTATTTTTACAAGGTCATTTTATATTTCTACTCTACCCTCCAGGGCCCAGACAGGTATCATCTGCAAATACAAGAAAGAATGGTCTCTCTATTACTTAGGGCATTGATGAAAATGTAACTGGGTTGCCCAGGGCTGACCCCTGCTGACCCCATGTCACCTTAGGTTGATAAGCATTCTCTAAATACTCCCTAGACACTTGTGCACCTGCCTAATAACTCTGATGGACAGTTCACTTTTTTTTCACAGTATATGGATAAATATGGGTGAGGAGAGCTAACTGAAGTCTATTTGTAAATATATTTTTTTTACTATTATAGTACGCAGCATCCTACTTCTCTTAGAAATTGTTTTTGCCCATGCCCATTTGATTTCACAACTGGTTAAAAATTCAGGTTCTCACTTACCTATTCATTTTGCCAGGATGATACCAACCAACTACTTTGGTCATTTTTCCCCAACTGACCAAACTGAAAGTTATTTATCTGTTCATCATTGTATGTATGTATGTATGTATGTATGTATGTATGTATGTATGTATATTTTTAACTACCTAGCTACTTTGGGCATGATGGGCCTAGTCTCCAACAAATGTTTAAACCTACATCAGTCTTTCCTGTATTTTTGTTTTACAGTTTAGCTTGATCATAGACATTAGAGCAAATATAATTTGGGGCCTATTCTGCTTATAAATAATTCTGAACTCATCATACTCAGGTAAATATAGCCGACCAGTGTCCAACTGGAGCTATTTCATATTAAAGTCACTGATTCAGAATTTTAATCTTATTTTTCCCATATGATTCAGCTGATTACTTTGTCCTATGCTATTTTTCACCTATGATTCAGTCTATAGACAGAACTATTTCCACAAAGCTTAGTAAGAGCCAGGTAGGGGGTTATTTTAAGCTATTTCAGAATGACCTTTTGTTGGAAGAAGCCATGAAAAAAATGTTGTTTTTTCACTTTTTATTCATGGACCTGAAGGGCAATTTCTTCTTTGTAACTATTTTTATTTTAGACTAAAATTCACTGATATTTTTCCAAGAGTTTTTTTAAATGTATCAAAACCTCTGTTCTCTAAAAGGAGTTCCAAAACACTTTACTATGAGAAATATTGTTAGTAGAAGCAAACAAACAAGTAAATAACATATATATGTATTCTAGAACATTAGAAAAGATGGGAAGGGTTAGGGTATGGAATCTCTTTTTAACTATTGGCTAAAATATGAGAATTAACTGAAATTATAGAAAACGAACATGCTAATTGAAAATACTGCAACATATCCTAAGCTCGAATCTACGTTATGTCTTTCCTACACTATTGTAATTAACTCCTAACTGATCTTAATACTTCAATTAATAACTGATAATAGTCATTATTTATCCAACTGCATTTATATAGCATTTAAGGCCACAAAGTACTCTAAAAATATGATCTCATTTTATCCTTGCAACAACCCTGACAGGTAAGTGCTATTATTATTCCCCATTACAAATGGGAAAACTGAGGGAAAGAATGATTAAATTACTTGCTCAGGAACACACAGCTAGTAAGATTCACTGCCATCTTCAATCCATCCACATAACTGGCAGAAATCATCTTCCTAAAACCCAGGTCTATCCATGTCATCAACCTACTCAAGAATCTTCAGATGCTTCTCATACCCCCTAGAACAAAATACAAATCCCTCAGCTTGACATTTAAATCCCATTAAATTCTGACTCCAACATGCCTTTCCAGAGTGATTTCACAGACTCCATGAATCCTCTGCATTCCATCTGCTGATTCTGTCCTTTGCCTCAGGCTCTTGCCTATGCCTGAAATGCATTATAGCCTCACTTCTTAGAAGCTTTGGACCATTGGAATTCACTTCAGATGCCTACTCTCCTGCAAATCATTTCGTCAGCTTCTTACCGGTTAGTACTCTTTTCCTATTCAGATAATTTTATATATGAAAATCTGTTTAAATATTGTAATTCCATCAATCATATAGAATTCCTGAGGCAGGGATAATTTTTTTATATGTTTGTTTTTGTATTTTTTATCCCCAGCACTTAGCATAGTGCCATCTTCCTGTTAGATGCTTAGTATGTATTTGTTTAATTGAATTAAGTAGGAAATTAGCTGTCTCCTCTCAGCTTGCTATCAGCTCCTACCATGCTGATCTACAGATGCCTCTTGGGTCTATTTGTTTGCCTGGTTCTTAGGTGTCTTCTGGGAATACTGGGTTAGTAGATTCCATAGCAAATTCATCATCATGGGCTCCATTCTTTCTCCTTTCTCCTCTGACAAACATTTCCCTTTGAGTCGTAGAGAGAGGTTGTCTTTCAATGCCAATTCCCCTCCTCTCTTAGAACCCAGGCAAAGGTCT
>CM053580.1:40990634-41021928 GCA_028627135.1 Pseudochirops cupreus | reverse complement strand
TTGGGACTCAGTTTTCTGGTATTTAAATGAATGCACTATCTATATTTCTTATGTAGAGAGCCTGTTCATTTTGTGATTAATAAGTATATCAGCATATTTATAGTTACTGTAGGCATTGTGAATACTGCATTGCTGATACACTCCATCAAGGCAGATTAGTATCTACTCAACAACTGTAGTCTTCTAGAGCAGTGGTTTTCAACCTTCCTAATGCCACGACCCTTTAACACTCATATGTAAGCATATCTGCATGCGGGTGGACCCACCTGGAGATGGATAGAGGAGCTGTGTCTTAGCTCCTAAAACCATCGGAAATATGTGTTTTCTGATGGTCTTAGGCGACCCCTGTGAAAGGGTCATTTGACCCCCCAAAGGGGTCACGACCCACAGGTTGAGAACTGCTGTTCTAGAGTTTACTAGGGCAGGAAGAGGTTAAGAAAATTGTCCAGCTTCACCCAGCCAATATGGATGGATGAGAGGTGAGACCTAAACCCAGCCATACCTGACTAAAGTAAATTTCTGTTTGCTATACTTGGCTGCCTTTTCTTTTGTCTCTATATCGAGACGAATGGATGTACTTTGATCAAAGTGAATAAATGTGAATATTCACAGCTTCTTGTTTGATTCAAATCTCCCAATTCATAAGGTTCTACAAAACCTAAATGTCTTCAGTATCTTCCGCTAATATTAAGTTGCCTATTTCTATTTGCCAAGTATACAGATAAAATATCAATGATTAGTGAGGTTTACAGGAGAAAGGAACTTGGGGATCTTCTCATATACTTCCTTTCTTACCTCCCCCTCTTTTTCTTTTGAGGGGGGGAAGTTTAGGAAGCTGAGGCCCAGAGAAAAGGACTGAATTTAGTTGTACAAAAATTTTTTAGGGTAATTTAATTACAAAGTATAAAACTCCAAGATCTCAGTATTGAATTCTCACTCTTTTCTAGGTATAAATGCCTTCAAGGGTCAGTTTCCTAGGCCTATTTAGATTTTAGAAAGAAACAAAATTACAGTTTTGTCCAATCTAAACAACAAGTTTTGTCCCTTCCTGGTCATATTTCTGCTTCTTGATCCAAGGAACAGTCTATTAAACATCCCTTAATTTTACAACATTGCCTCTCTTTCCCCAAGAATGTTCCAGATAACTGCTGCTTTTTTTCCCCCGAAACTTATTATGTCTAAGGAAAAGCAAAAAAGAGTGGTAGATTTCAGAGAAGAAAGAAATTTTCCCTTGTTTTGTTTTTCCCTTCATATTTTGTACTAAGACACTGGAAGCTGATAGGAAGCCGGATTTGAAGTGAAACTGAGTCTTCAATACAGTAATGATGCCAAGCTAGGCATCTAAGAGCCAATAGAGACACACACATATGCATACCTAGGCACATGTACATACATATACACATATATGTATATATGCATACAGACATGTGTGTGTATATTTGTATGTATGCATGTATTTTGATTTAATGTTCCTGCTGAGCCAAACCAGGGAAGTTTAGTTCTCTTCGTGCTAATCCATGTTTCCCAGCTTCAGGAGGACTTAGATTATTTTTAATTGAGCTTTCTTGGTCACTATTCTGAAAAAATATTTAAATCAAGGGCTAATTTACTAAACCACAAATTTTGCCCCCATTCAAAGCATTTTAAACTTTGGACACCAGTAATATGAAAGAAAAACATGAATGTGAATGTGAACAGATTTCTTTGCCTGTCATATTAACATTTCTATAGCATATGGATTGTTCTCCCAAATATAGAGACTCATATATGTATATCAAGGCATCCAAAGACCTATATCCATATATATGTACATGAATATATACACTTAAGCACAAATCTTAATAGGTCTTTTTTCAAATACACTTGTTGAAAAACCTCAATGAAATGCTTTATTTCCTGAAACATTATTGCATTAGAAAGCATGATTCAGCTCAAGCACCTAGTGAACCTCTTGCTTCAAAGATAATTCTGCATTACCAGGTGTTCTCTTGTGGATCCCATAAAGATTGTGCCTCGCTTAAGTGTGAAATAATCCTGTTCCTTCTTCTAACTTCAGTGAATGAGCCCAGGATTAGATCAGATAAAACACACTTGAGATAAAGTGTACAAGGTGGATTATAGGAAGCAAAGAGGATTTAGGGAAGAACATAGCCACCACTTTTTGTTAACAGGGAGAATGGTGGCTTTTGTGAGCAACACTGATGGAGACCCAACTGGAGGGCTCCAAGCTATGGCTTTTGTTGTACATTTCTCTGCATACATTTGCTTTGTAGTTGGGGAGCTTTAACTTTGGATGCCATGCTGGGCTTCGACTCATGCTCATTTTGTTTAATACAAAGCTAAGGATGTACTTTTACTCATCAAGTCTTGTTTTGTTTTCTTTGAAGTTTATTAAGCTATCCAGCAAGATGTGAGGTTCATTAGGTTGTTATTATCATGGCCACAAATTAAGTATCTGTTCCCTGGGGAGTGATAAGCTTCAAGTGGTGTGTCAGAGCTATACTTATTACAATATTTACTTAATTACTGACTTAACTTCTTCTGGTCACTTTTACAAAAGACCTATGAAGGTGGCCTTAGGTGTAGATTAGTGGGCTATTCATTTATCTCATTAATGTTTAATTTTTCTTCATCCCACAATTAGATATTGACAATAGAAAAGATGGGCATGTAAGTAGCTTTATTTCATGATAAGAAAATATATCTTATTACTAATAACATTAATAATTTCTAACATTGACATAATATTTTAAAATTTGTAAAGCCTTATAATATATTTTTTCATTTTAACGACATAACAACTTCATGAGGTAAGTGCTATTATTATCCTCACTCTACAGATAAGGAAACTGAGGGTTAGTAAGTCATTTAAGTGACTTGCCCAGAGTCACATAGCTAGTGTCCAATGCAGGATTTTAATCTGGGCCCTCCTGACTTTGAGTCCAGCCAAATGATTCATTAATTCACGTTGCCCCAGATACAAATGCATTCAAAATGATATTTCATTAAGTGGAGAAAGCCATGTATTTGGAGTCAAAAGCTTCCAATCCAAGTGCTCAAATTTCAGCTTTCTTAATTGTTCAAGACCTAGAGGAAATCATGTAACTGTTATCTACTCACGTCTTCCCCATCATATTCCTGTACATTTTATTTTTGATCTTCAATATAGGTCTGATAGAGATTTTAAAATTTATTTTAAAACTGATCATTTTAATACATGGACATGCATTGCAATAATGAGGCTTGCAACCCATCCATACTTCATTTTATGTGATTCTTATCCACATCCCTTCATACATATTTCCAAAGACGATACGCTCAACACACGGAAGGCTTCGATATTTCTTTCATTTCAGTTTCTTGGGTTCTGATACAACTCTTTGGGAACTGGTTCTTGCTCTTCCTTACTCCAGCCCACTTACTTTTCTGATCATACATTTCCTAGAAAATGCCTCTTATGGCATTTGCCTATGACATGACTGGTAACGGTCTGGTCTATTTGTAGTCATTATGTTTTGGATAACCTACAGTTTCAGTTGTTTAAGAACTGTAGTATTTGACTATTCATAACATGTCCTCATCACATTAGTATCAAGATTTTCCCCCCTCTGTTAGAATTAATACTCATCCTTATTATATTATCTTATTAGATTTGACCCATTATTCTTGACTGATAATATATTTAAGGATCAAATTCTGTCATTCAATATATTGACGCTTCTTCATGGCTTTCCGTCAACTGCAAGTTTGCTAAGCATGCTGTTGATGCCATTGATATTAAACAGAAAAGGATCCAGAAAAGAGCACTGTGGCATACCACTAGCATTTTTCCTCCACATTGATATCAATCAAGTTATCATCACTTTTTGATGCCATCATCCAACCAGTATCTCTAGTCTAACTGTACTATCATCATCTAATGTGTATGTCTCAATCTTGTTCATATTATTAAATTCACAGGATAATTTAAATATAAAAAAAATGAAAAAAGACTTCACTGAGAAAACTGAATCAAAGTATATACATGTCTGGGTGTGGGTCTGTGTATTTGGGTATGTATACATACATGTGTATATGTGTGTACACGTATGTGTATGGATAATATATTTTTTTCCTTAAAGAATCCTTATTGGTTCCTAGTAATAACAGCTTCAACTTCCTAGTGCTCAGAAACCATGATCTTATCAATGGTTTCTGGAATTGTACCAGGTATGGATGGCTAATATACAAGTTTATAGACTGAAAAATCTTCCTTCTTCCTACTTTAGAAAACTGGACCAATATTTGCTCATCTCCAGTCCTGCTGTTTGTTCACCACGATTTTTCAAAAATCACTCTCAGTGATACTTTCAAGACTTGAGAAGTAGTTCACATAAACCTTGTAACTTCAGCTATTTGAGAAAAACTACGTTTACTCATTATCTTCTCTTTTATCTTCAGTTGTAATTTTCTGTTAACGGTCATTATTGTTCTTCTTTCTCAATCTGATGATCAGTTTCCATGGTAGAAGTAACTTGTAAAGTTCCTTCCAACTCAAAGTTGCTATGATTCTATAACATAACTGCATCCACAATACCCAAATTCTCTTAAAGTTTTTTTTTGAAATATTCATTATTTAGCCTCTTTTACGTTATAGTACTGATGTAAGTATTACATTTTCAAATTAATTTCCTGCATACCGATTTACTTAGACAAGAAAAACAGCCTGTCTTGGTCTAGACTACGTTTTATGCCTTTTTCACATCATTCTCCTTCACACTGTGTATTCGAGACTAATTGGACAACTTGCCATTTCCTGGACTTGGGATTCCATCCTTAACTTTTATACTTTGAACACGGTGTTTCTCATTCCTGGAATGCACTCTCTTCTTGCCTCCATCTCTTAGAATGCTTAATAAACTTTGCTTCTTGATTGTTTGGGTTATTACAATCCCTACATTTATTTGAGACTCAGCTTGCATGTCATCTTCAACAAGAAACTTTTCTAGATGTCTCTAGTTGTTCATGCTCTCTGTCTCTGTATCTCTTTGTCTCTATCTGTGTCTGTCTCTTTCTCTGTGCCTCTCTGCGTCTGTCTCTCCATCTCTGTCTCTGTCCCTCCTCTTCCTGCTCCAATGTTCATGTATATATCTGTAGATGTTTTATCCTTCCAGTGAAATGTAATCACCTTGAAGGCAGCAACTGAATTTGATCTCCTCATTGTATCCTCAGATACAGGCACAATGCCTTGCACATAATAGATGATTCTTGGAATGGTTTGGCAATATATTTGATATCTATATTGCAGGCAGGAAAAAAAATAGAAAATATGATCCTTACCCTCAAGGAGCTGACAATCTGGTTCTTTCCAGTAGATTTCCACTTGGATTAGCTTTCCAGGCCATGTGCAGTTTTCTGCTTGACTACATCTGTATTTCTTCCCAGACAATGAAGTGTTTAGCAGATACAAATAGTATGACTCACTTGCTTGTTTCCAAATTCTGCCAAACTCTTTTAGATGTTTAGTACTGCTAACCCATGGGTGGCTACACCTTCAAAGGAAATGTACATTTACAGAAATGACATTCAATAAATAAGTCCTTGGGCTATTTCTAACCTTTCTTCAAAAGGAAGTCTTCCTACATCATCTCCTCTAAATACACAGCAGGTATATGGAATTAACCATTTTAGGATTAACATTAGAACCAATTATGACATGAAGGAACATTACCTCAAAGGACTGTCTTATTTTTTATTTTCATCAAAGACGGCTGCTGCTTTAGCAAAGGATATTTTGGGAGATAGCTGAAGGGCAGCCTGAGCAAAAACTATGAAGTAGGAGACATTTGCTCTTTAATGTCTCAGGCCTCCTTGCTTCTGACCTTATCCACCACTCAAGGTACTTTCTCCTCACTTCTATCAGTACTTACTAAATACTAGCTCTCTCTTTCATGTTGGAAATAGGCTTCCAGGAAAGAACTAAATACATATGGTACACTGGGAGAATTTTCAGATCTGAAACTGAACTTCTAAGAGTCATCCCAAAATGGATTAAATCAGTTAGCTGTTGAAATATCCATCCTAAAATAGGATGGGTGAGTGGATCATTGATGAGATTAGGGCATCTCCTAAAACTCACAAGGAAGACATCAGGCAAAAATATGTAACTGATGAAAAATGATCTCTAAGCTAATTAACTGCAAAGTACCTGAGAGAAGTGTGATACTCTTTGTGGAATCTAGAAAAAGGAGAACTAAGAAGTATGAATTTTGTATTATTTTATCATCATTATCCAAGATTAGGGACACCCTGATCAGTCCAAACAGATATCTAGGTGGCTTTGTAAGTATATTCTTAAATTTTTTTTTCTTTTTGGAGGGAGGAAGGCAGGGCAATTGGGTTTAAGTGACTTGCCCAAGGTCACATGGCTAGTAAGTGTTAAGTGTCTGAGACTGAATTTGAACTCAGATACTCCTGACTCCGAGGACAGTGCTCTATTCATGTGCCACCTAGCCATCCCAGTAGGTATATTCTTGCATTGTAGAGATGCTACATTAGGTTAAAAAAAAAAGATGGGCAAAAGAACATGATTTATTCAATATGTAGCCAGTATTATTCAGGGAAGAGGTCATTCATAACAGTAAGAAGAGAAATTGAGTTGATTTTGTAGAGATATTCTTGTATGGTGGCTTTGAGTGCATCAGGCCATCATGGCTTGATGATTTTGGCTATCAAGGCCATCCTATGCTCTTTACTCTGACTCTAAGCTCATAAAGCAATGTGCTATTAATTTCGTTTTTCAAGTGTACTTGACTACTGAGAAGACAATGTCCTGACCAACTGACAAGAGTTTCTGGTTTGCTCAGCAGCCATTGTTTACATTACAACTTAATAGCTTGACATTTTGGCTTATTGATCAATCTTATAAATTTTGTAAGTTTCCCATAAGCACTATGTATGATCATTGCCCAGATGGTGGGATTGCATTAGTACACACTTTTCTTTCTTCACAATTTTGCATTGGGCTAATGCCATGCACTTTTATTCAACAAATAAATCAAAATTAGGTGAAGTGGGTTGCTTAAATACTACAGAAGGAGAGGGTAGCAGGATCTTGCTTATGACTTGCCAGGCAGATTTATAGGTACCTCTGCTGAAAGTGTTAATATTCTTCAATAATAACAGACAACATTTATATAGCTCCATAAGATTTTGTCTCATTTGGGTGTTATCTATATTTTACAGATATGGAAAATGAGGCTTAGAAAGTGGAGATGACTTGCTTCATTCTTAGTCTCATGCCTGGTTAGTGTCAGAGGTAGGATTCATATTCATGTCTTTGTGGCTATAAGTCCAGCATTCTAAGTAAGAGGTGAGAACATTCAGGCTACAAATTAAGAATTTGGGAATTAGGATGAGCTATATCTTTTTGGTTGGCCTTCTTTGGAAGCACTTTTGTTCTTTTTTTTTTAATTTAAGTTTTATTATAGTTTGCATCATTCATTTCCACAAGATTTTGAGTTACATATTTTCTCCCCGTCTTTCCCCCACCCACCACCCCAAAACAGCCATCCCCGTGTGTACCCCCTCCCCCAGTCTATTCTCTCCTATGTCACTTTTTGGTAGGGCAGGATGGATCTCCCAACTGCAATGCCTGTGTATCTCAAGTTCCAGTTGGATGTAGTCAATAATAATAATAATAATTGCATATAGATAGATAGATATACATTCATAACATTTGATTATGGAACTCCAGATTCCAGATTCTTTCTCCTCCTCCCTCACCACCCATCCCCACTGGAAGGACAAGCAATCAAATACAGGCTGAACATGTGAAATTACGCAGAACCTCTCCATAGTGAGCACACTGAAGCACTTTGGTTCTTGACTTTCTAAAGAGGTCTTACCAAAAAGGTCCTCTCTGATTTCACATAGGGGTGGAGTCATGCCTGATAATGGAAAGTGGAAAAGGCTTGATACCAAAAGTCAGAAGTATATAAGGGAACAGTGTGAATGCAAGGGAGAAAGAAGAGAAATTTATGACACTTTTCAGTGCTGTATTTTATATCTAAATTTTAGATGTTGGAGGATCCTCAAAAATACGTAATCAATGTACTGACCTTATTCCAGAATTTCAATTTAATTCCACCAGAATTTCAATTTAATTCCACCAGAATTTCAATTTAATTCTACTTAGCACATATTTACTAAGTACTTTGGGGGCACTGTACAAGATATAGTGTTTATATAAGACACAGTCCCTGCCCTCATGGAGTTTATAATCTGCTAGACAAATATGAAGCATACATAAATGACTATATTGAAAATGAATATACTTATCATAGTGTACAAAAGAGAAGAAGCAACATGTCGTGATTGATGCTAGGGGCATCTAAATTAGATTTTAAAGAAAAGGTTAGGGATTCCAAAAGTTGTTGAAGGGCAGTATACACAACATGGGGAGCAGTTCACTTTTCTTAAAGTGTAGGATTCTTAGATGAAAGAGATACAAGACATTGCTGGAAAGGTAGGGTAATTCCAGAAGAATATTGAATACCAAGCAACAGAATTTGAACTTGACTCTGTAAGCAAGAAGTGGCTGAAGAATTCTGAGCAGAACAGCATAATAGTAGTAAGGGTGGATTAACAGTGGTAGAGAATAAAGATGAGAAGACCTGGAAGGAGGGCGTAGTGATCATCTGGGAAGATAGGGGTGACGCAAGTACAAGGATAGTGACTTTGGGAGCAGGAATGCAGGGTGGTGGTGAGAAATGTTTTGAAGGTGAAATGTGTTGGTGGGACTCAGTCACTGATTGGTTATTAATGGTGATGGAGAGGAAAGAAGGTCATGTAACACCATGTTTTCAAACATAGAAGGGTGAGTGACAAAAAAGGGGAAGTTACAGGGAAGAGCAAGTTTTAGGGGAAAAAATGTTACAGCTTGGTTTGGGACAGGTTGAGTTTAAAATTATAGCAGAAAATCCAGGTAGATGTGTTCTGCTGACAGTTATTCTATAGTAGCTTTCTGAAGAGGTGTGGGCCTGAGAGGTACAGAGCTGTTAGAGAGGAAGTAGTTGAGACTGATTATTGATGAGACTTTGTCTGAGTTCTTCTAGATGATACTTTTTATATAATTCTGGAATCAAAAGCACCCAGTGGAAAAGATTTCACAATTTGGAGGTATTGTGATGGAAGAGAAAGAGTGATGATGGACCTGGATTTACTGGACCTGAGTTCAAATTTTGGCTCTGCTGTTTATTGGCTGTGTGACCTATGGGAAGCTTCTCAACCTCCTTGAACCTCAGCTGTCTCATTTGTAAAATGGAGGTGATCTCTGGGGGTCCTTTTCAATTCTATATCTATGTTCTAGATCTAGATCAAACTGTTGTTTTTCAGTCATTTTCAATTATTATCAGACTCTTTGTGATCCCATTTGAGGTTTCCTTGGCAAAGATACTGGAGTGGTTTGCCATTGCCTCCTCCAGCTCTTTTATAGATGAGGAAACTGAGGCAAACAGAGTTAAATGGCTTACCCAGGGTCACACAGTTAGTAAATGTCTGAGGTGGGATTTGAACTCAAGAAGATGAGTCTTCATCTTTATCAGTGTATAGTGCACCACCTACAGGATGGGGAAAAAAGTGATTATTTGGTTTATTTGAGACCAGACAGAAGGCATTGTAGATAGAGTGAGAAATTTGGAGTCAGGAAGACCTGAATTCAAACCTTGCTAGCTATGGGACACTAGGTAAATCATTTAACCTCCTTCATTTTGTTTTTCTTAGCCATAAGATGAAGATAATAATATATCTGTCTTACAGGCTTGTTGTGAGGTTAAAATGAGATACTTTAAAGCACTATCTGAAGATTAGCTATCATCATCATCTTATTAATTCAGTAAACATTCATTAAATATGAATTGTAGGGAAACAAAGGCACAAAGGAAACAGTCCATGCCCATGCTTACATTCTAGGAGTTTATTACTTTTACTGGTGTCTGGATTTTTAACTAGATTTTACAGACCCTTCTTTTAAATTCATTACTTCAGAAATAGAGGTTCTAATGGACAGTTAGATTTTGCAGTGTTTAGAGCACTGGGCCTGGAGATTCATCTTCCTTAGTTCGAATCTGACCTCAAACACTTACTAACTGTGTGACTGTGGCCCAGTCACTTAGCCCTGTTTGCCTCAATTTTCTCATCTATGAAATGATCTGGAGAAAGAATAGAAAATCACTCTAGTATCTTTGCCAAGAAAATCTCAAATGGGGACACAAAGAGTTGGACCCATCTGAAATGACTAAACAACAACAAAGTACCAGAATCTTAAATCACTGAAATTTACAAAGTGAAATATGACATCAAATTCAAGCGTGACTGGATGGGCTCAGCATGGACGTACTTTCTTTGGGTAGGGCCATCAGCAGAGGTGAGAATGCAGCTCTTGTTCTTATGTCTTACAGGTACAATTTAGGAGGAGTTTAAAGCGTACTTTACAGAAAGCCTTTGTTGTTTTTTTTTTTTGGAGGGGGGAAGGCAGGGCAATTGGAATTAAGTGATTTGCTCAAAGTCACACATCTAATAAATGTTAAGTGTCTGAGGCTGGATTTGAACCCAGGTCCTCCTGACTCTAGGGCCAGTGCTCTATTCACTGTTCCACCTAGCTGCATCATCACCTCACATTCTTAATAACTGTCCTTGTCTGAAGCAGTTGGACAGCAGTTACGTGTGCACCTATTCAGTTGCTATCTTACGTGCCAGAGGAGTAAGATGAGTCAGAGGTGATGCTGACGTAGAATCTGTTTGTAAAGTGCTTGGGGAAGCTTTAGGACAAAAGGTGCTATCTTACAAGTGTAAGAGCAGCTAATATGTAGCGTGCTACTCTCTTAACTCATTGCAGCATGCTTGAAGGGTATTTTCACTTCACACAGGGGAATCCCAGTCATTCTGAAGGGCATGATGTGCTGGCTTTGAGCAAAAACTGGCTTCTAAGAATTGTGGAATGACAATTTCCTGCAAAACAGACAACCCCAAGACATTATTATAAGGCATACTCATCTGATATGGACTAAAATTTATATTTAAAATTACTGATTATAAAAATACAGCATACATATAAAATATTTAAAGAAGGATATAAATCACTGGGTGCTTCATGTACAAGACCTCTATGTATATGTACATATACAAGGATATGTGTGTGTGTATATAATGTGAATTGGTTTTATTCATGTGTGTTATGCTCATAAATACATAAGACAAACATGAATCCTTTCCAAGGGTTAGCAAAGGGTTTTGCCCATGAACTACACTTACTTCAAATGCGATGATTTACATTGAGTATCCACGTTCATATAATATGAATGTAATGCTTTAAATGAATCTAGAAAAATGGGCCACATTCAACACCACTGGATATTGGTTGACAAATCTGAAGTGATCTTAAGAATACATTGACTTAGGCCCCACATTTCAATTTAAACTCCTGTTATTACAGTAATATTCACAAAATGGCTTCCTATTTATGCAATATGTTCACTGTAATGTTGCTTAAATTGAACAGATGAGTGCCTCCTAATAATGTATGTTTACTTCATGAACTTGTGGGCAATTACATTGTAATTATGTCTTTGTAGGTGCTTTTTCCTGACATATAGAATGCCAGTGCTTTTGAAATGTAATTGTAGTTCTCTGTACCATTCAGCAAAGCTGAAAATTGTTAAAGGTTGGTAAATTACCTACATTTAGACCATGAGCAACTAGGCAAATTAAGTGACAGTGTCAGGAATGTTACAACATAAATTGGTACCAAGTAGAAATCCAAGGTAGACTTTCTTTTCTGAACTAGAATGTTGTTTATGGAATGCATTAAATTATTTTTTAAAGACCAGTAAAACATGTACTTCTTGCTCTTCTACAACAAAAACATCCTCCAAATGGGCAAAGAAAAGATGGGAGTTTCCTGGGCCAAGGTGCTGCCTGAAAATGTAAAAAATGCCTCCAAAGGTAGGTTCATCTTATTAGTTCACAGTATACTGTTTGGGGAAGGAAAAAAAAACTTACCATGCCATCTGGGTAAAAGGCACAGTAGTATTTAGTTGTTTGGAAAATTATTTGCTTTATTGTATTAAAAAAAAAAACCTCTTCTTTCCAGATATGGGCTAATAGAATTAGAATAGAAACAGACAATACATTGCTATCCTTAGGTTAGATTTATGTTGCTCTGTGGGATTGAATGGGAATAGTGATGACTGATCTGTTTAACACTGAGAAACATGCATTTTGCTGACATGCATGGAGCAACAGCTCACAGAGGTGACCACTCCTGAAAGACCAGCAATGTCAGTTAAGTAAATTAATTTTCAAAGTATTGCCCTGTCACTTTCTGCCTTCAGGCCAGTTGCTTATTGATGGAGACAATTTAGTATTGGATGAAACTATTTCATCCATGCAAGCCCTAACCAGTATATGGGGAAAAGCATCCATGATTGACAGTTCACAGGTCTTGGCCATTCAGGAAACCAGACTAATGGCTTCCTTTTTTCGGAGCTATAAAATCCAACATTTTGGTATGAGGGAAATGCATTTCTAATGAAATGAATGAATAATAATTGAAAAACTGAATAATTTTAAAGATATGCAAACATACACATACTTGTTATGAGTATTTTAAACTATGAAGACAACATAGTATAGGGATTCTAAAGACCAGGGATTGAGTGAATCATACCTCTGACACATAGTGACTGTGTGATCCTAGACAAATCACTTCATACCTCAGTGATGTAGGCATCCTCTAAGATTATAAGTTGTAGAAGAATTACCAATACTCACCAGTAGAAGTTTCCTCACTGAGAGTTTGCTAAACCAATGAAATCACTGGCCTGATGAAAAAATAAAATTAAACTATGCATCTGCAAGAAGTTAGCTCTTCGTTCCCTGAAATTCTCCACAAAGCAGAGATTTCTCTTTGTATATATCAGTTCTTTTTTCACCTGGCTTCTTTGGACGGAAAACCATTGCTAGTTAGACTTAACAGTTATATTTTCAGGATAGCCTATAAAACAAAGCTACAGTTACACAAAGAAACCAAAAACGTCATAGTAGAGCCATCATTTTGATAATATCATACTTAGAAACTGAGGCAGAAAAAGCAACAATATACCAAAAAACAGTTCATTAGTTATGATAATCCTTGACAGGATGATTTCTTAATAAAGAAAACTAAAGACGCAAAGTTTCAAATATTTTTTTAGCAGTTCTGATGAGATGTTCCAAGTTTCCCAGGCTTTTTCCATTTACTCAACTTAAAAAATTAAATTTCTTTAGCGTTCTGCATAGTGATGAAGGGAAAATATTTGGCCTGGATTCAGAAAGACCTGGTCCAAATCTTGTCTCTGATACTAGTTATGTGAACCTGGCAAGTCATCTAACCTTTGTGTAACTTTTACAACTACAGAGGATTCAATAACTTAGAGAGAGGATGAATCTAAGATTCATGGAAGGAATGATCTAGCATCCAGTTTCCTAAATTGAGGAAACCACAGATTCTCAATGCATGTTCAGGCACAGTTATCATTCTACAAGTGCAAAGTTCAGTAATTTGAAACTTAGAAGGTGTTTCATGACACCCTTTATATTTATAGGGCTTTCTTTTTGTTAAAATGTATAATAATCTCTGAATTTTAGTTGAATTCTTAAGCCAGAACAAACCCACAAAACCAAACCCTGTTTAAGCATATGACATTCGCTCTAAATTTCAGGAAAATACCCCCAAATCCTCTACATTTTACATTTGAAAATTAGGGTAGGTTGACTTCTGTCTAGATACGCACTATAAACTTCTAAGGAACTTTCAATTCTGATTTTACACTTATGTATTGAGGCTTCACTGCAAGAAATCATTTTCTAGATTGGAACCTTTCCAATCAAAATTCCACAAGGCTCAATTATAATTTGAATTATGAATGCTTATTCGTTTATTTACCTGATTTATGAGATTGACCTAATTCCTAAAGACTTATTATTTCCATGGACTTTTTTTACTTTTAGTACATAGTCCTGAAACAATTCAAACTATAACTCAGTGATCTAACTTTAAAATATGTTTACACTAAGTAGGTAGTCAATATGATCATTATCAAGGGTTATATTGCGATTTATAGAATTGGGAATTCAAATATTCCAACATATGCTATATACCAGCTCTGTGTGCCCTTGGGAAAGTAGGTTAACCTCTTTCAGACTAAGAATCCTTATTTGTAAAATGCAGAAGTCTGATTAGATTTCTTTTCAAGATCTCTCCTAACTGTCCATCTTCTATAGACAAGAAATTTCAAGCAAACATACTTGGAGTTCAAATACTCTGGTAGCAAACAAGCAGGGATCAGAGGTGGGAGAAGCATGTCCAAAGTCCAGGTCTGGTCAAGGTTGAGGTCTGTAACCAGATAACAGAAAATAGTTTTAAGCTAAGTTGAAAGCTCGACCTTCCAATCTGACTTCCTCAACTCATGGACATTCTGCCGCCATTCTTTTAAGTATTGACATTTGGAGTTAGACCACCCCCTTGATCTTGTACCCAGGTTTTAGCTGTTGACAGCTCCCTGCCGCCAGGGTTTCCTGCATTGGAAACAGCTGAGTTCTCATGCTAGCAGTTAGAAGGGTGATATTTGTTCTACAGCTCTTCCCCTATCTCCCCAAGGGGAAAAAAAAAAGACTTCTGGGTGGTTTTCCTCCACCACAGATAGAGATTTTGTACTAAATTAAGAAAGTTGTTTTATAAACTTTGGAAATATTTTTTTAGGAAGGCATTGATCTTTATTATCAATGCTGTGAATATAGGATGTAGAGACATGTAAGAGATAAAAGTTGGACCTGTGCGTTCACACGCTTATAGAGAACACTAAGGTCTTTACAATTTCTCTGTAATTTAGGCTCTGAGAGTTGCCTGGGGCATTGAGAGGTTAACTGATTTATTTGCCTAGGGTCACATAGCCAGTTTTCATCAGAGGTGGATCTTGAACTTAGCACTTCCTGACTTTGAAGAAACTAAAACATGTTGCCTTTTCTTAATTATGAGGACACTTGCTATTATTAAATCATATATACACATGTATGCACATACATACATACATACATACATACATACATATATCTACACACATATGTGTATGTGTTTCACAAATCTTAAAGGACCATTTTAATGGTTGTGATGATGATGGTGTGGAAGATTGATGATGATGACGATGATGATGATGATGATGATGGTGATGATGGTAATGGTGATGGTGATGGTGATGATGATGATGATGGTGATGGTGTTGGTGGTGATGGTGATGGTGGTGATGGTGATGGTGATGGTGATGGTGGTGATGATGGTGATGATGGCGATGGTGGTGATGGTGGTGATGGTGATGGTGGTGATGGTGATGGTGATGGTGATGATGATGATGATGATGGTGATGGTGATGATGGTGATGGTGATGGTGGTGATGATGATGATGATGATGGTGACGATGATGATGATGATGATGATGATGATGATAGCATGGCACAATAGATAGAAGGCCAGGCTAGGGGTCAAAAAGATCTGGGTTGGGGGTTGACTTCTGACATATCCTAATAGTGGAACCAAGAGAAAATCACCAATCCTGTCAGTATGACAGACAAGTCTCAAAGGTAAATTACTAACCTGCCTCAGTGGAGGAGTTTCTCTAGCAGTTTTTCACTCAAATAAAACCACAAGACCGGAAAATCAATGAACAAAGAAACAAGTAAATGAACAGGTAAACAAAGAAATATATGTGTATGCATATGTGCATATAAACACATAAATGTAATATAATAAACAAACATAAAAATAATATGTATATATGTCATAGTTGACATTTTTATCACATTTGTTAGATTCAAAAAGTGTATAATATGTGGTTTGGTCCTTATAAAACTATCTATAATATAATGTGTGTAACAACTGAAATTTCTATCATATTCATAAGATTTTAAATATTGTTTACCTATAGAATCCATTTCAATCATTATAAAACAATTTACCAATCAGCAAGCAAGTGCTTACTATGAGACAGGCTGCAATGCCCAGTGCAGATGTAAAATCAATATGTCATTACTTATGCAAACTAGGGCAATGGAAAAACTAATTAGGCGTACATCTCGATGCTAATGATCAAACTTTACTAATCAAATGCACACAGACATTCATTTATATAATCTACTAAAAAAACAAATACTAAACAACACTAAGAACAACTCACCAACCTGATTTCCAAGGATTTCCTATAAGTCTACCTCATATTTGTATTCAACGACAAGATTCCCCCTCTGCCTAGCCAAAAGGCATGTATCTTTTTAAAGTGGTTGCCAACAAGCCAACAAATCACAGTTAGTCAATCAGTGAACACTAGGGATCCTTGAATCTCAGGTGTAGGGAATACAAGAGACAGACTTGGTCATGCCCTAAAACCAGACTGAAAGCTGGGACTATCTAGTTGGTTTCTTATAGTTCTAAAAGTAGATATTTGCTGGATATTACATCAAATCTAATTGGTTGTCAATGATCTATTTTTTTATCAATTAATTTGATTGGTGCTTGATGATATAAACTAATATCAGGGTATTTTACCAAAATTTTCCATTGATGTTTTGTCTTTGGAAATTGCATATATTATTCCATATATTTACCAGTTGTTTATGAACACACACACATGCACATATGTTATTTAGTATTTATAAGTTATAAAAAGCAAACATCAACACACCTCATCACTAAATGATGGCTTAAAACAAGATGGAGTCAGTTATGTAAAGACAAGAAATATTTTCACTACACAAGAATGGTTCTAAGTACTGGGATCCAAAGACACTTCCTTGTGTTCAAGAAGTTTACAGTCAAATGAGGTAGGTGACTCATACATATGCAAGTATATACAAAACAGATTCAAAGTAACCTCAGAGGGGCGGGCACTAGTAAGTAAGTGAGGAACCAGGAATAGTAAGTATCCTTACAAAAGGAGACATCTGAGATGATGTGTGAACAATTTGCTATCATTATTTCCATTTTACAGATAGGAAAATTGAGGCTGAGAGAAATAAAGTGAGTTTTGTCCCTGATTACTCAGCTAGCATGCATAATAAGTGAGCATTCTACCTGAGCCTTGCCTGGCTCCAAACCCAACATGCTTACTGCTAAAATAGGACTTTGCCTCTCAGAAAATGTACTTTAAATGAAGCTTTGTCAAAATAAATCATTTGTCAAGTCATATGTCCTGATTTTTGTCTCAAAAAATGTATGCATTTTACCTATTATTTATTCTAATCTTTACCTCCAACTTGGAGGCTGCCTTCAGGGCATCCAAGCTTAAGAGATCAATGATATGTCAGCAAAGAATGTTGAAGACACAAAGTTCAGATAAGTAAGAGAACTGGGATAGAATCTTGTCATGGAAGCCAAGGGAGGAAGGAGTATCCAATTTGGCCACAGACTGGCTACACAACCTTCATTCAGTTCTTCAGTTCCTTGCCTGTAACATGAGAATGGTAATATTTACACTACTGGTTCCATAAATGGCATTAGCTTAGATGAGCATCAAATGAGATAATGAAAGTAAAGTGGATATAAATTATTTGAGGGTGGTATTGTCATCTATTTTGTCTTTGCATTCCCAGTACTTTACACTATGCCTAGTGCATAGTATATGCTTGTTGAATTATTTAAAGTGCTTTATAAACAAAGTCTTAGATGATGGTCAACTATTATTATTTATGATTATCATTATTATTATTACTATTACTGTTATTATGTTAACAGAACTACTCTTTTCCCAGCAAACCAGTTTCTTGGTGTCTCCATTGATTCCTCCTTCTTCATTTGTTTCCAAACTTAGTCTATTGCGAAGTCTTGTGACTCCCACCTTTAAATTGTCTCTTGATTATGTTCTTTCCTTTCTATTCCAACTCCCAGATGCTCATTACATGATATTCTAGTAACTGGCACTGTGTTTTACATAAAATAATCAATTGAAAAAAATAAATTAAGAATTAGAAAATACTAGTATTAGTTCAATGTCATCTGCTTCTTATAACTTCAGCAATTTCCTTAACCTCCCTTCATTTGAGAGTTTTCATGCATTCCCCTCCTAGGATAGCTTGATTAGTGACACCTACCCCCATCAGATATTGGTAGAATCTGTTGTACCAGGGAATTTAGCCTCCCCACTTCTCCTCCACTTTTTTCTCCTTCCTTTTATTTTTTGTTTTTACTTTTTCTCTCAACCCTTTCCTACAAGGAAAAAAAAATCCTAGGCTACCTACTCAAATAATATACCAACTTATTAATTATGTTTTCATAGAATCAAATATCATAGATCTAGAAGGGATATTCAACTCAATTCAAGAAACATTTGTTAAATTCCTACTACTTGCCAGGAATTGAGCTGGGTACTGGACATACCAAGACAAAAAACCCCAACTCCTTGGCTTTAATGAAAATATATTCTTTTAGGGGAATAAAACTGATCCACAAAATAATAAACATTTATTTATATTGAGCCTATATCCAACTAAAATCCTCAATTTTTTTTAGACAGACCACTACACCATCATACTTCCCCCAACTTCATGAAGTTGATTTTTTTGAACCCAAAGCTAAGACTGTCTTTTTCCTGCTAATTTTCAACTTATTTGATTTGGTTTAACATTCTAATCTCTCCTCATCCTTAAGAATCTTGATTCTGTCATCTAGATTGTTAAGCATCCCTCACAGCTTTCTGGCAACAACACATTTACTAATTAGGTCACATGTACCTTTAACTAAGTTACTGATAAAATTGTTAAATTGCAAAGCACAAGATTATTTCATATATTTCTTGTTTTCCACTATTTTGTTATCACAAATTCTCAGATTCTCTTCTCTACATTCCCATCATTACCACCCCAGAAATAGTCCATCTTTGTGATGAGACCTAGACCCTAAATATTTCCTTTTGCTGATTCTTCCATCCTTCAAAGATTGAAATTATTGTTGAGACAAGATAAAAAAGGGATAACATTATCTCCTCCTGACATTTCCTGGAAATGATTTAATAATTAATGCTTTCTAACACTACAGTGCCTCTGTCCAGCATTGTGATTTTGCCCTGACCTCTTTAGTTATTTCTTCTTTCTGTCCAGGTGGTGTATATCACACAGATAATAAGATTGCCTTTGTTTCTGCTATGGTTAGACTTCACTGAAACACTCTCAAGTATGCTTCCTTGCCCTGGCTCCTAGATTTCTTCAGATAAATGTACATATATTTTAATAGAGGAAGCTACTCCACTATTTCCTCCTCATTAATCTATTCTGCATCTTTTGAAGTATAAGAACCTGCTTTATGAATTTACTAATTATTTTTTCCCTCTCAAGACAAAAACAAGTCTTCTTGTTATATATCCAGAGTACGAACTATTTCACAACTGTATCATCTTTAAAATGTATCTTTTCATTTGAGATTTTTAAAAGCCCTCAATTTAGACTCAGTATGTCAACTAAATAGCAGCACATTTAAGCAAAACATGAAAGGAATATATCACCTTGAAACTAGTGAGTATAGAGTAATAGTTTAAAAAAATAATAATTTCCCAAAATAGACTGAAGCAAACATTTCCCACATTACCATTTTGTTTGGTGCCAAACTTCCCCCCCCCACACTTCATATTCTTCACATACAAAAGGTACCACAAAAAAACAAGAGAACATCAAAATGAGAGGACATTGACCGGACTAAGATAAAGGGGTATTAATCTCCATATTTGGCCTTGATGGTAAGATTCCAAGTTTGTCTTTTCTTCAGCACCCTGCTTGGTTGAAACCAATATCTCTAACTACAAAGAAATTCAGTCCCACTGTTTCTGGGTCTTGTCTATCACATTTTTGCTATTGCTTTATTTTCCCCATTGGCAGCCAATCGGAAGACATTTTTCTAGAAACCTACCTGCAGAACATCAGAAGTCATACCTCAGAAATAAATGTTTAATGGCATATTTTATGGTGAATTGTTGAGTCCCACACATTATGAAGAAGAAGGCTGCAGGCAAAACAAAGTTTTAGATGTGGAAAATCAGCTTCACTTGCTCTTTTATACTGAGAGGGAAGGATAAAGAATAATATACATTCTGATTGATCAGGGGAAAATGCTGTGGAGCAACATGGGTGTCCAACAAATTGGATAACCTATCTCTATCTTCTTCCTTTCTCCATTAAATTGAATTCTCTGAATTATTCATGAGGATGATTTTAATGGGATATATATCTATACACACAAACATAATCCAGCTATCAACTATATGTATCTTCTATTATCTATCTATCCATATGTTACAAAACAGTGATATTAAATAAGACTCCCAAGATCTGGCTTGCTTAGTATTTTACTTTTTTTTAAGTGAAAATATAGAGTTGTAATTAATGTGTCTGTTTCTTACATTTATACATTTTAGATGTGTTTTCTTCTAGGTATATATATGTGTGTGTGTACATATACACATACACATGTATATATACTATATACATATATGTATATGTGTGTGCGCGCACACACAACACACACACACCTGTAGTACCTGGGACTTCACTTCATACATGAGTATCTCCCAGAAAAGCTAATACAGATTCAAAGTACTATATAGGTCCATGTCCACACAAAATTCAGGAGCCCTGACCAATGTGTTGACTTTCATTAATGGGGTGCTATTAGTTCAGAACAAAGCATGTTAAGAAAAGTAGCAATGCAACACTACTATGATCTCCCACAAATGAAACAAAACAAAACAAAACAAAACATGTCATCCGTCATAATCATTGAAATGCTTAAGGATTAATTGTGGCATGTGTGTAGAAGGAACATGTATCTTCAAGGGACAGTGTAAAGGGGCACCCACATAGGTAACATATGTGGCCAGGACACATAGGAGAAGAGGCATATATGTAGGGAATGGTTTCCTTTAAGTCCCAAGTAAAATGTCATCTTTTGTAGGAAGTTTTTTTTTCCAACCCCTCTGAATTCTATTGTCTTCCCACTGTTAATTATTTATTATTTATTCTGCATATAATTTGCTTTGTATATATTTGTTTGCATGTTGTCTCCTCACTAGATTGTAAGGCTTTTGAGGACAAGGACTGTCTTTTGACTCTTTTTATATCTCCACTGCTTAGCACAGTGCCTGGCACATTGTAGGCACTTAATAAATTTTTACTGAATGCCTGACTAATGAAAAGTTAGGCAACTCCCACTTTGGTGCTGTGGTTCCACTGATGTCTTTCTAGGATGTCATCTTAGTGGTCCCTCTGAGCTTGCTCCCCCTGGGCCTTATTTAAATTTGGGTCTTCTCTTTCCCTGAATCTACACTGCCATTATTCCTCCTCCCCCAAAGTGGCAAAGAATTTTATCTCTACTGATCTGCGCCTCTATCTTTCTACTGAGATCTCATGGTGCCACTAATTTTGATGAAATTAGAAACTTCAGTTGAGGTGCAGGGCAACCAGATGTCCATTTTGCTTTCCTTCTGCTAGGTGCACTGACTAGAAAGCATATTTCTGCCTGATAGAGGTAAATTGAGAGCTCCTTGTGTAGCAGAATCTAAATTATACATACATATGAGTAAATACAGAATAATTGAAGGAATACAGGGGCAATTTCACAAGGCAGATAGATAGGTCAACAAAACATTTATTTAGTTCTTTACGTAGTAACCACTAGGGATATTAAACATAAGCATGATGATAGTTCCTGCCCTCAGTGAGCTTATGTTCTAATGGAAAAAGGCAACATCCAAGTGGGATTGGGAAAGGAGAGAAGAAAGGTACCCTTAAAGAAGAGATAGCCAAGAAGTGACCTGGAGATACTTAAGGAAACTAAGAGGCAGACTTGAAGAGGGAATGCCTTATAGACACTGGGGACAGCTTGTGCAAAAAATAAAAAGATGGGGACTAGAACATAGCATACACGGAAAAACAAATAGGACAATTTGGTTTATAGACTTCATGGAGGCAAATAATTGTAATCAGCTTGGAAAGGTAGGCTGGAGCCAAATTTTGCTCCTTTTAGATGAATTTATTTAAATGTCAGACAAGTGATTTGGGGTTTCCTTTCATTATATTTTAGTATTATGATTTTTCAAAGGCAAAGCACTAGCTCTAGTGTTTGGGGGGGTTAATTACATTTGAGTGCTATATTTCTGACTTTTTTTCTTCTTTTTTTACTATGAGTTTAGTCTCAGGTTTTCCTCATGCTTCTCCTGACACCTATAGCTTTAGCTCTACCAAAGTTTATGTTAGTATATTTGCCAGGTTAATGCCTAGAATAATGGGCAGGGAGAGATTTTAGTGATCAATTGATCAATCTTCTGATTCTATAAATTAGGAAACTAACATACAAGAAGACCTGGTATGGAAACCCCTTAGTGTCCTAAAATAGTCAGAGAAAAATAAAATTTGGACGATTTATGTTGTTAAATTCTATTCAGTTTAAAAAAAGGAAGGTGGAGGGTGGAGTGAAATTCTGAGGGAATTTACATAAATGAGATGATACAAAGTCAAAGTATGGATCGCAGCTACAGATAAGGGAGAAATGGCTTTCCTATTGGATACCTTTATTGACCTTTTTTTTTTAACCTTTAAAAATTCAATTCTAAGAAAAGAAGATATGTTTTTTTTTTCTTGTTGCAACTTTCTGACATTTACAGTGATTCCAAGCCTCAATCTGACAACATTTGTAAGGAGCTGCAGTGACTGTTATTGGTGGAATGTGTCCTGGAGGCTTTTTTTTCTGTCGAAGGAGATGACAGTAACTTTCCCCATGCAGATTAAGCTGGTGTTTACAGATTTGCCCTGGGTGTGCATTTTTTTCCAGCTGTGATCAAGTAACACTGCCTGATGAGAGCTAGACACATCTTGGGATGTGGAGGGCTCCCAGGCCCATCACTTTGGAGGAGACCACAGTTCTAATCCGGCCATGCAAGCAAAGATCAGTGATTCCCTATCTTTAACAACATTTTATAAATAGCTATCTTTTACCTAAATTTGTTCTTTCTCCCTCAAGATACAGTGCTTGAGGTGGTTGTGGGAAAGATTAGATTTACATAATAATCTTCTGTGTATTTAGATGTTGATGGGTGATAAACACATGATGTGTGTGAAAATAAATGCCCCAGGCATTGTCATATCTCTCTCTCTCCCTCCCTCTCTCTCTCTCTCACTCTCTCTCTCTCTCTCTCACTCTCTCTCTCTCTCTCTCTCTCTCTCTCTCTCTCTCTCTCTCTCTCTCTCCATAGAAGCAGATATATAATATTATTCATTTATATTTGGAAAACTCTGAAGTGTAATTTTAACCCAAACATAGCACAAATTCATAGCTTAAACCAGGGAGAGGAGAAACCTTATTCTGGATTAAATTTTAACAGCTTCAGGTGTCATGAGCAAAGAAGTCATGACAGTTGATGTTAACCCTTTCAGGAACTGGCACTATGGCAATTAATACAACAATGACAAACACTCTTGAGGCTACCCTCCTCCTTGTACAGTACAGCAGCAATCATTTATTCTGAAAAGAGTTTTTGTATCCAGGGAAGAAATGACAAAGTATTGTTATCTGATATGGAAATCTAGCTTTCTAAGTTTTATTTGTTCATAAATACATTTTATTTATATCTCATTTAAGAAATAGAATAGGAAGGCATGGGAGATCTTCAAATGACATCCATGTGGGGACTGCACACCTGTTAAATTAGGGTTCCTTCTATTTATGTTAGGGAGAAAATAGACTGAATAAATGCTTAGTAGAGGAGTGTGAAATATCTATAACACCATCTGAAGAACCTAGAGAACTGTGTGGAATAATAACTGTTAAGCAGAAAATTGGTGTAGTAGCTAAAGCACTAAACTTGGAGTTAAGAAGGCTTACATCCTAGGGAGGCAAAGAAAGGTAAAAGACAGTCCCTGTTTTCATGGAGTACCCAGTCTTGTAGGAGAGACAAGATGGAAACAACTAGGTATGAACAAGTTATCTACAGGAAAAATTAGAGAAAATGAACAGATGAAGGGCCCTAGAATTAAGAGGGATCAGAATAGGCTTCCCACAGAAAGGATTTTAGCTGGGACTTGAAAAAAGCCAGGTGCCCATAGGCAAGTCACTTGGCATCTACGTTGCACAGGCAACTCCCTCTGATTTATCTGCTAAGTCATAGATAAGTTATGATTTTTTTATCTTTATGTATTTATAGCAATTTATTATTTATATATTTAAACATTTTTTAATAAAGAATTTTGAGTTCCAAATTTTCTCCTTCCCTCTCACCTCTTTCCTACCTACTGAGAAGGCAATTAATATATCAATTATCCATGGAAAATCATGGAAAATATATTTCCATATTAGTCATATCTTGTCCCCCCAAAGCAAGAAAAATAAATTGAGGAAACTATGCTTCATTTTACATTCAGAGCTCGTCAGTTCTTTCTCTGGAGGTGGATAGCATTTTTTATTATGAGCTCTTTGTGTTTGTTTTTTCCTTTTGGATCATTGTATTGATCGGAGTAGCCAATTTTTTCACAGGTGATCATAATTACAATATTTCTCTCGCTATGTACAATGATCTCCTGGTTTCTATTCACTTCACTTTGCATCAGTTTATATAGGGGTTCCCTTTTTTTTTCTGAAAACATTCCCATTATTATTTCTTCTTATAGCACAATAGTACTCCATCATAATCATATGCCCCATGATCAGTCATTCCTGAATTGATGGGCATCTCCTCAATTTCTAATTCTTTGCCACCGCAGAAAGAATTGGTATGAACATTTTTGTACAGTTAGTCCTTGTCCTTTTTCTTTGATCTCCTTGGCGTATAGGCCTAGCGATATTCCTAGGTCAAAGTAGATGCACAGTTTTATAGCCCTTTAGAGTTAGTTTCAAATTGTTCTCTAGAATGTTCAGGCCAATTCACTACTCTACCAAAAATTATTATTGAACCTATTCTCTTTCATCCCTTACAACATTTGTCATTTCTGATAAATGTCAGGTACTACCTTGAAGTTGTTTAAATTTCAATTTATTTTATAAATAATGATTTAGAGAATTTTTCATATGACTATAGATAGCTTTGATGTCTTCTGAAAACAGCTTGTTCCTGTCCTTTGATGATTTATCTATTGGGAAAGGGTTCTTATTTTTATAAATTTGACTCAGTTCCCTATATACCCAAGAAAAGAAGTTTTTATCAGAGAAACTTGCTGTAAAATTTTATGATATTACTTCATTGTCTTTGATACCTTTTATAAAAATGAAGTTTCCTTGATTGAGGACCATCTCCAGTCATCTTGATCTATATCTTGCTACTGGACCCAGATGACTCCAGAGAAGAAAGTGAGGCTACTGGTTTTGTATAGTCCTCCCTCCCTTAAATCCAACTTACTTGTATGTAATGGTATCACCTCCCTGATGTCATGGTCTCTTCAAGAACAAAGGACAAATAATAGGAACAACGTTTTTCCTGATTACCTCTTATAATTAAATCTATTTTTGCTTTTGCTTTGTCTGAGATCATGAGTTCCACCCTGACATATTTTTTACTTCAGCTAGAGCATAACAGATTTTGCTCCATCTCCTTATTTTAAATCTATGTGTGTCTATCTGTTTAAAGTATTGTAAATGATATTTTATTGGATTCTGGTTGCTAATTCATTCTTTATCCACTTCTGTTTTAGGGGTGAGCTCATCCCATTGACATTAACAGCTATGATCACTATGTATTTCCCTCCTTACTATTTTCTTTGGCCTGTTCTCTTTCACTTATCTTGTTCCTTTTTGAAAGTCAGTTTTGCTTCTCACCAGTTATTCCCTTAATCTGCCTTCCCTTTCATTATCTCCTCCATTTCTCTTCTTCTCCTATTAACCTGTTAGGTAAAATAGATTTTTATTCCCAACTGAATGTGTGGGTTTGTGTGTGTGTGTGTGTGTGTGTGTGTGTATGTGTGTGTGTGTATGTGTGTGTTCTTCCTCTTTGAATTGGTTCTGATAAGACTGAATTTCAAGCTCTGGTTTTTACACAGGAAGATCCCCTGTTTCCCTGCAGCTATAAGTGCTAGTGCTCCTCTTGTCCCTGGAATTGTGACCAGCATCCCAGCCCCCTTCTGACTAACCACAAGCACTCCTCTCCACCCTGGAATTGTGACCTCAAAATATGTATGGGGAATAAAGTTGACAATCAACACCAGCTGCACTCAGTCCTAGAAAAGGGCTCCCTGTAATCACCTTCTAACAAGTTGTTGGACCCCCTTACTGTCTCTGGGCTAAAAACTTCTGAAGCTGCTGATCTCAAGACCACTTCCAGGGCCCATCACTGGTGCTACATCTGTGTGGGTTCTAATCTGGCTCTCATCCTCATTTCACAGACCTCTCCTGCTGACCTCCTAAATTGTCATAGCCTGGAAAAATGCCTCACATTTAGTTAGCTCTGCTGTTCAAAAATTTGATTTGAGACATTATTTTAAAGTTCTTTGTTGGGGAATATTGGGAGAGTTTGGCTGGGTTACTGCTTCTAAATTTCCATCTTGTCTTGGCCTCAATAAATCATGATCTTAATTAGCTGAAAAGGTTTCCTATCAAAATGTTATACACATATCAGCATCATTTCAAATGAACATAGATTTAGAGGTGGAAGTAACTTCAGAGGTTATCTATTCCAATTTCCTTATTTTACAGATGATGAAATCGAGGCCCATAAATTAAGTGACTTGCCTAAATTCCCACAGATAGCAAGCTGGAGAATTCTCTTATTTTGGAGACTAAGCTCTTCTATTATGATTTTTCTTCGTTTTCCCAAGGTCACTAAATTCCTGACCCTTCCTATCACAATTACAAATGTATGTAAAACAGTGGCTTAGCTACCTGTGGCATTAAAATTGAGAGGAAGGGGGCAATGACAAAATTTTAAAGTTTCTGAAATTTAATGTCCAAAATTGAATTCTGGAGGATTTTCTGATTCTATAAAAGGGTACTATTTAAATTACTACTAGTTTTCATATGTACGCCAAATAAAATAGGAAATGAATCAACTAAATTCAGTTGTACAATTTGTTATTGACTGAAATTCAAAAGGTTTTTTTTTAATTCCAAAATGTTTTTTTTTCTAAGCATTTGATGTTTTAGTCAATTTCTAATATCTTTGAGTCTATTCTTCAATTTTCTCAAAATACTGGATCATGTTCAGCTCCTCTTCCCATATTTTGTTTTTGTTTTTTTTAAGTGTCTATTCTAATTTCTTATACAACACTTAAAAAAAAACCTAGTCTGTCTACGTCTAACTGTGATGGCTCTACTGTAATTGATTGGGGAAAAAAAGAATCTTGAAAGATAGGTTATTTCTTTTTCTTTGTCTTTTTTGTTGGTTGATTGACCTTTTTGTTTCATCCTTGAAAATTCTTTAGATGATTTAGCTTAGGCTTAGTTTGAGCTGGATTTCTGGCCAACCTTTCTGTAAACTTGTTTGTGTCCCTCACTTTTCACTATTTTGTGTGGTAACACTACTTATAATCTTCTGTTGTCTTCTTTCATGTAATTTTACAAATTCACTATTTCCCATGTATAGAATGCATTTCTTCCTTACCTCTACCTTTTAGAATCTTTAGTTTTCTTTAAGGCAGTTTGAGTGCCATTTTCTCCCTGATTCTCCTGAATAATAATGCCTTGTCCCCGAAAATTGCCTTGAATGAATTTTTCAATCCATACTTATATCTGCATATCTTATCTAGCCCAACATAATGTAAGTTCTTTGTGGGTAGAGATAATTCTGCTTTTATTTTTCTACAGAGTCTAGAACAGTGCCTGGAACATAGTAAAAATTTAACAAATGTCTACATTGGTTGGTAAAATTTGTTATTCCTTTGTTTTCCATATTTCTCTGCTTAGCAGAAAGTTCAAATAGTTGCTGTTTGAGATAATTTCTAGGTTCTTTTGGTCCTCTCATTGTTTCAGTTTATTTAATATGGTTAGACTCCCTTTGGAAATGATTGTATGTATGTCTTTTCCATACTTTTGTCAGTTTCTCATTGTTTCTTTACTAAAATAGCTTATTTAGAAAACTCAAGTCAGAATTGGCTCAATGGCACAACCTCTCACTTTAATCTTTTCTTCTTAAGTTGTAATATATTTTGACCTTTGTTCTAACAAGTCTGACAATATAGACAACTGGTTTGGAAATGATTCTCATATTGGTAACCGAGTTCTTCACATCTGCTAAAATATGATCAATTTCATTTGTTGTGATGTTATTTAATACTTCACACGTTAAGCCAGTCAGCAAACATTTATTAAGTATCTACTGTGTGCCAGACATTGTGTTAAGTTCTGGGGATATAAAGAAAGATAAAAGATAGCTCCTGCCCTAAAGGACCTTACAATCCAATGGAGGAGATAACTAGTAAACAAATATGTACAAACAAACTAGATATAGGGTAAATACAACATAATTAAAAGAGAAAAAGTATTAGAATAAAGAGGGATTGGGAAAGACTTCCTATAGAAGGCGGGACTTCGCAGTACTTTTTTGATTTTTTTTTCACAAAGAAAGCATTTAATAGCAATGTGAGGCTTCTGGGTAATCCTTAAGCTTCTGCCATCTATTATTTCCTATCTTAATTCCAAACATATTTTTCAACCTATACTTTTTCGTCCTCTTCCTAAATGTCCATTTTGTATTGATGTCACGTAGTACAAGAAGTCATGTTGAAGGTCTCATCAAGTTTTCATATGATTTCTTTACCTCCTTCTCCTTTGCAACAGATAATGTGATATAACCTACAATTGCATTCATGGTGGTCTTATTCTAAATGGTTATTTTGTGTACTATGGTACAAGATGGCAAATGTCCTATATGATGGTGTTTTGTTGGATGTATAAGAAAACTAATCTTGATAATTTTTTTTTGCCTCTCTAAAGACAACCTATGATCCATCCTTTTAATTAACTATCATTTCTTTTGTTTTCTAATTTCATTTATACTTAGAATGTCAAAGTTAATATGATTTAATTCCTTTAATAGAGGGACCTTTTGTTGACCGTGAAACAAGAAAGGGTCTCACATTTAGGGTACTAATAGTTAATTTAATTTTAACAAGTATTTTAAAACTGTCTTAGCATTTCCAATTCCTTCACTTTTCTATGAATCTACAGAGTTAGTAGAAAACCACACAGGATTGAGGTATATTTTACATTTTTCCTCAGTTCATGGGCTTTCATTACCATAAAACTAATCATTCTTTTGCCAGTCTGCATGTGGATTATAAAACCTATTTAATATGAAGGTTATATAAATCTATTTAAAACCCATTTATTGATGGTTATAAAATGCAAAAAAAAATTGGTTGGGGGTATCAAGGCCCCTTAAAAATGTGGGCAGATTATAAAATGTATATGTCAGACAAATAGGAGAGAAGAAGAACCTGTGGCAGACGGTGTTCTTCCATTGGGTCAAAGGGCAAATCATTGTCACAAGGCAGAGAACAAGTAGGGGGCCTCTAAGCTAAGGAAGTCTTGGTCTTGAAGAAATTAAGAAGTTTATCTATAGGATAAGGATAAAGATTGAGCACTGAATACTCACAGAGTAATAAAGAAGGGCTAAGGAGATAATTAGGGCCTTTATCCTGAGGAACAGTTGAAAATAGACTGAATCCCATGAAAAGGGACTGATGCACCCCTTGAGTGAGAGAAAAATAAAGCCAAGCTAAGCTATAGAAAAGCACATATTTAAAAAAAGAAACAACTAACAGTAACAGCTAAACAATGAGAAGAGTGCTAGATTTGTACTTAAATATTTATTTTGTTTTACTCTACTTGTAGAATTAAACTGCAGAGAAAGGATAGTTTAGAGCCTGGCACCTTGCTCACTTAGGAGAAAATAAAATCACTATATTTTTCTTTCCTTTTGAATAACAAGTTCCTTCTTTTGACTTGTTCTGCCTTTGCCCTATCTTCTCATTCCTTAACCCAGCCAATACTGGAGATGATAAAGGTTATAGAGAGTTCAGTAGCTGCCAAATGATCTGTCACCATGGCTTTTCAGGAGAAAAAGAAGGCATAAGATAATCATGATTAACAATCGTGGAAGCTTATGGCTTTGAAAATTAGCATTCAGAAAGATATTAATGATGTGCTTAGTTGTTCATTTTGTGGATGCTGCTATCTGGACAGCCATGTATTTGAATGGTTTTCTGATTATCTATTAAAGATTTCCTGATGCTGATTTTGCAACAGCTCTTAGGCAACTATGACCATCAAGGCTACAAATCCAACTCTATTTTGTGCCATATCTCTATGAAAGAAGTCTTTTTTCTGTCATATTGAAAAATAGATACTTTTCCATAGTTTCATCAATAAGATGAACTTGAACCTTCCACAGAAAATTCTTCCATAAAAGGGAGAGTATGGCTCCCCAGTGTCTCAAACATCAGAACTCTTCTTTAAAGATAAGGAATGCTGTGAGACTTCACATGGTAATAGGTGTGCTTTCTTGGGGGCGGGGGCGGTTCAAGGCTCATCATTTCATTGTTATAGGAAACTCTACCAATACAGACTAAGGATGTATGGCTTTAGAGAACTGTCTGAGGATTTTGAGGGGTTAAGTGCTTGCCCAGGTCATATAGACAATATGTCAAGGGTGGGACTCAAATGCAGGTGTTTTTGACTCCAAGGTCAGAAGCTTCTTCTTTAGATGGACTAAGAATAACATCTATTAATTGAGAAAATCAATAATTGAGTATGGATTCCAAATGCCAGGCCTCTTAGTGTATTATGGCCTTCAGTAATGAAGCTACTGGGCTAGAGGGTTTTTATGGATGCAGAGGTCTTTCATCCTGTTAGAGTATATTCATTGAAATGCAGTATTAAAAGGTATACGTGGCCTGATGATAAAGCACTGTCTAAAATAGCTCCATTATTTTCACAGTGGAATGTTCATTAAGTTTACTTCTAAAAGGCAAGAATACACCCAAAGGAAGGTGGTACTGAAACCATGTATGTGCACATACTCACAACATATGCATGTGTATATGTATCTATATACATGTATAGATACAAATACACATATTCACACACACATATATGTACATAAATACACATATAGTCTCAACACTGCTTTTAGTCTAATGTAAAGTATATATAAATATATACACATGTATGAGAAATATGCACAAAGACATAAAATCTCAACATTGTCTTTAATTTATATATAAAATCTCACTATATATAATATATAATTATATATGCACTTATAAT
>CM053580.1:40943695-40990534 GCA_028627135.1 Pseudochirops cupreus | reverse complement strand
GTGCCTTGTAGCTTTGTGATTGGGCAGTGGCTCTAGAGGGCTGTGACATTCTCCGAGCCAGGAGAAGGCTATATATACGCCCTGATGTGAGGTTTTGGTTTGGGGCTCACTTTGAGAAGAGTTGTGTGATTTGGCCAGACGAGACTCTGGGCAGCTGTTGAGCCCCCCGGCTGTGAAAAGCCCAGATGCTGGTGCTTCCCTCTCTGGTAACTGAATAGGTAACTGATGTAATGGTCAGGCGCTGGAAGCCGTCAGCTGATCTGTTTTTCTGTTTATTTGTAACTTCTGTTGTATTCTCTGAAGTTCAGGGTGCTGACTTTTCCCCCTGAACTAGTTAAATGATATGTTTGATTAAAGTAAGATCATTAACCCATTTTGAGTTGCTTTCCTTTAGAAAAGCAGATCTAAGAACCTGTGCTAGCAGCCGCCCTGGGTATGCCAGGGTGCTTGCTGATACACCTTTACTCTCTATATGAAGTCACCCTATCTATCAAATCTCAGCACCGCCTTTAGTCTATATATAAATTATGTATATGTACACACACATATATTATATATATGTGTGTGTGTGCGTGTGTGTGTGTGCGTGTGTGTGTGTGCGTGTGTGTGTGTGCGTGTGTGTACGCGTGTGTGTGCGTGCGTGTGTGCGCGCGCATGTGTGTGCGTGTGTGCGTGTGTGTGTGCCTGCGTGTGTGTGTGCCTGCGTGTGTGTGTGTGTGTGTGTGCATGCGTGTGTGTGTGTGTGTGTTTGTATGAGCTTATGATTTGTTTTCATTTTTATTTTATTGGCCTACTCTTTTAGCAAGTATACAGGCAATAAAATAAATCAGATCAACGCACTTTATTACTTGCCTGGGAATCACTGTTACTCTGAGCAAGCGACAATTTGCCACTTTAAAATGTAATAAAAACCTTCAATTGGCTACTTCTAAATTAAAATACAGTCATGACCTTTGCTTGGACATTTTCTCTGCTGTGAAGCTACAAGCACACACACACACACACACACACACGCACACAAACCCACACTCACGCCTCTTTTAATAAAAACATGGAGATTATTGCTCAAGTACTTTTCAAGTAAGATATAGAGATTCCTAGGAGACTCAAAGCTAAATTGATGTCTATTAAAATGAATTTATCAAGCTTCCTCATCTGTAAAATGAAGGGGTTGAAAGAGGTGACCTCTAAGATCCCTTCTACTTATAAATCAGTGATCCTATTACACTTGCCTACTTTTAGCTAGTTTATTTACTATTTACATTTCTTGATAACCATTTAACAGGGAAGGATACCTCCTTTACAGAAGCAGATTCTGAAAAGATGAATGCCTCAGATCTGAATTCAGAGCTTCCTAGATTAACAGATCAAATGTTAGTGAGCTTAAAAGTATATTTGATCCACAGCCATCAAATGAGCAGTGTGTATCTACTGTTTTTGTGTTGAAAAGATCTATTTTATTCTTGCCACAAAAGATAATATTTTCTGAGGACTGCATAAACCATGATACAACTGAACTGTATATTAGATTGAGGTGAGGCCTTTTAAATCGAAAATCAATAGAATGGAAATAGTGGGAGGAAAATGATAATGTGGAGTGGGGGAAGAAAAAGATGGGAGATAAGTAGTTTCTGTTTCTTCCATTGTTTCTACTAGGAAAAGAGAATGGACATAGAACTTTTGGAAACAGAATCAATTGGTAGATGGTTTGGTATCTATTGTAATGATTCCATGATCTGTTCAGGTAATATATGGATTGGTCACTGGTCATTGAACGAGGGAGTTCCAATGACTTGAATAAAGGTTATCAAGAAATTGGTCGAGAGGATTTATATTTGTGATAATATGAGTGACAACAGGCCAGTAATCTATCCCTAGACTAGACAGAAATCCAGAGATCTGTGCTGATTATCTATAGGAAGGTCATAACATGTCTTAATTGTAGATAAGAGACTTGTCTTGAATATAGTCTTGAATATACACAGGAATCCAGGGCTGTGTTCAGACTATTCACAGATCACCTTAGAATTAGCAACTCCTAAAGAATTGTGGAACTGACTAGAATATAGTTAAGAGGATGACCTAAGGGTCAGGAGAATCAAATTGGGTGGAAGGGGATGAAATGGAATTAATATAAAAGGACTGACTGAATTTAAGATTATTGCTATATTCCTTTAGAAATTTTGATCAACTCTGTTCACAGAAATGAGAGCTTTTGCATGACTTAAAGGTGATGATGGCACATAGCATAAATAAATTTTTTTATTTTTTAAAATTTTTTAATTTTTTTTTTGGAGGGGGGAAGATAGGGCAATTGAGGTTAAGTGACTTGCCCAAGGTCACATGGCTAGTTTTTTGTGTTAAGTATCTGAAGCCACATTTGAACTCAGGTCCTCCTGACTCCAGGGCTGGTGCTCTATTCACTGTGCCACCTAGCCACCCCAGTACAAATAACTTTTGAAAATATTTAAGCTTCAAACAATTTGATTAGAAAATTCTACATATTCTGATGAAAATCAAATTAAAAGAAATAGAAAAAGGAACAGTCTTGCTTGACTGTCACAGAAAATATTCAGGTTTTGTCAGGGTCTGAACAAAGTGAAAACAGATTTTTTTTTCCCCTCAGCTTATGGTTTATTTTTCAATAAGGTTTATCTATTTTTTCTTGGATCTTCAATTAGTATCAACCCACTGTTAAGGGAATTGAGGGAAGGTCCTCAGCACATTGGATGGACCCAAATCCCTACTGAGGATTTATGGAAGGAAATGGATGATTCACTTAGGATGAAAGGGTGTGGATGGTTCTGAGATCTTCAGCCCTGGAAGAAGTACCTACATTGGTGAGTTCACCAATGTATCAAAGTATCCTTTGCCCTTCTTGGATTTTTAAGTCATAAGAGCTATTTTTTGAGCCATTCCCAGTCATGATCTTATTTGATCATCACAACAACCACCTTAGTAAAGTGTTAGAATTATTATTATCTATATTTCATTTTTTTTTAAAGGCACTGAAGTTCCATGAGATTAAGTTAAATTGAATACAGTCCCACCAAAGCTAGCTTCAGTAAGATTTGAACCCACATCTTGCCTAGCTCTAGGACTAGAGCTCTTTGCAGAACACTATGCCAGGTATAATTTTCTTAATGGCATTTTATCATGAAAAAAAATGAATTCTTTGCTAGGTTTATGTTATCATCAACAAGTGGTCCATAAGTAGTTCTACTCCATTCACGTTGAACTAATATCCCTTTGCCAGCTTTCTAAATATTTTGTAAGGATCCCATAAAAAGGGACTTTGGAGACCATTGGTCAAACATGGGGAAAAAACTGGCAGACGGTGGTAAAAGATAAGTATCTCATGGCATAGCTCATTCAGAGGCTCTCAATGCTAAAAAACAAAACAAAACAAAACAAAACATTAAAAGAAACTTTAAAAATAATCCGTTCTTTTTTCTTTCCTTCTTTAAAATAATCATGAGATGGTAGGCTGGGCCTTAAATAAAAATGACATAAAATGGTTAGTACAGTTGGTTAGGAAATGTGTTTAAAGCTTGGAATCACATATCATTGTTTATACAGATGACTGTTCGGGATAGACTTCAATAGACTCTGACTTTATGACAGAGGAGACAGCTTTGGCAACAGCGAAGGGTGATCAGCAACGTCGATTCATATTTTCCAACTGAGATCAATATGGGCTTTAATCCATTAATGCAGACTTAAATATCACCAGATAGGAAAAGAGATGACAGTGGGAATGGGGGAAAGAGAAGTATTTAGTAGTTAGATTTAAGAGATTTGTTTCATATTTCAATCCCTTTTAGTACTCTACGGGAAAGCAGCCTGATCCTACATTTCAATTAGTTTACCCTAGGTATTAAGTGAAAAATATGTCCTTTGTTTTGCTCATGTAAATGGCTTTTGTTCACCCATTGCAAGTCTCTGTTTATAGAACTGGATTTTATAAAATGCTTGGAAGTGTCTTTATAATAAATCTTTTTGAAATGTCAGGCAACAACTTTGTTTTGGAGTGGATTATAATCACTCCAGTAAATCAGATGCCAATTTGGGTATCCAAATATTAAAAAGCAAACCAGGCTAACAATCACTAAACTCTACCCAACAGTTTTGAACTAAAAATAAAGATAATTGAAGTATCTGAAAAAATATAAACGAGAAAGAAAAGGGTCCTCTAGTTTTAAAATAATGTTCAGAATACTCTTATTATTGACAGCAAATTCAGGACAGGTTGGTGTAGTTGATATCTCGCCTATGTGTTAGGAAATTCTGGATTCACCCCATCCCTGCTAAGCACATGTTGTCATGTGACCCTCGATTAATTTTTGTGTGTATTTCTTTGTGGAGGGGGGAAGGGAGGGCCATTAGGATTAAGTGACTTGCCCAAGGTCACACAGTTAAATGTTAAGTGTCTGACCAGATTTGAGCTCAGGTCCTCCTGACTCCAGGGCCAGTGCTCTATTCACTGCACCACCTAGCTGCCCCTGGATTAATCTTTTATCTTATCATTGCATATGAACATTCTGAGACTACAAATTACAGAATAGTTGCCTATCTCCTCTGCCTATAAAAGAAGCTTATTCACCAATAATATCATGGTTCTGTCTCTAGGCCAACAGTCTTATCACCCCACCCACTGATCGCCCTCCTTCATCTCCTCCTAAAGAAACACTCTCTCTTTTCTGACCAAAGCATTTTATTGAAAAGGTGTAAGGCATATCTCCATTTATTTCATGAAATTATTTTTCTTATATGTTAGACGTAGCCTGGGAAGAAACATTGATTGATATTATATCATCTTCATTAATTTGTTCATTCATTCATTTAACCAACATTTATTAGGTGCCCACTATGTGGCAACCTTAAGTAGTTTACTGTTTACCAGGCACTACTCGAGGCCCTAAGGATATAAGGACAGAAGCAAACAGTACCTGCCTTTAAGTATCTTACATTTGATTGGGAAGGGAGGGGTAGGGTAGGGGATAGATCAATAGGAACACAGTTCAGGAAATGAAAACTATATGGAAAGTACTCTGGGGATTGGAGGTGCCACAGTAACTGGTAGTTGGGGCAGGTGGAGGAGATTGCCGTAGGATCAAGCCTTGAAGGAACACAGGGATTCTAATAATAATGACTAGCATTTGTATAGTAGCTGCTGTGCACCAGGCACTTTACACACAATAACTCATTTGATCAGGTGCTGTTTTTATCCCCTTATTACACCAGAGGAAATTGATGTTAAATGACCTGTGCAGGGTCACACAGCAAGGGAGTGTCTAAGGTTAGATTTGAACTCAGGTCTTCCTGACTTCCTGAGTTCCAGTGTTTTATCCACTACACTGCTTCACTGCCAAAGGATTCTATGATGTGGAGGTGAAGAGAGAAAACATTCCCAAGCCTGAGGAAAGCAATATTTTTGCTTTCTTTCTTTTTCCTTTCTTAAAATCCTACCTATCTTTTTCTTTAGGCAGCTAGGTGGCCCAGTGGATAGATTGCCACACCTGAAGTCAGGAAGTTCAAGTCTGGCTTCAGACACCTCCTAGTATGTGACCCTGAGTAAGTCACTTATCCCTGTTTGCCTCAGTTTCTTCATATGAAAAATAAACTAGGGAAGAAAATGACAAATCACCGCAGTATCTTTGCCAAGAAAAACCCCAGTTGGGTCACAAAAAGCTGGACTTGACTGAACAACAACCTCAAATTGATTTTCTCTTTCTTCCAGAAATACTTTTCAAAGCATTGAAATTGATGTATTGTGGTCATCAGGCCTCTGTTTTAATAACTCCATGATGACGGGAAGCACAGTCCCCATCAAGGGGGCTCATTTTATTGCTGGACAGTTCTATTCATTAGAAAGTTCTTCCGTATGGTGCTCTGACACCTGCTTCCTCGTTATTTACACCCACAGATTGTAGCTTTGCTCTCTGGAGGAACACAAAGTCTGTCATCTTTTCTACACATCTTTTTCAGCATCTTTTCTGCAAAAGGTCTTAGTCTGGAGCAATGGAAAAGAGCACCCAGACTGGGAGGGAAGAGACCTAGCTTCTGGTCCTGGCTCTTCAGTAAAATAACAAGGTCACTTTGGATGAGGTCACTACACTCTTCTGAGCTTGTTTCCTGATCATCTAAATGAATTGGATTGGATTAGATGATCTCTTAACTTCTTTGCATCTGTAACATACTAGGATTCTAAAGATACAGGCAGTGAAGTATGTTCCTAGACATTATACAGAGAAGAGAGGGCTGATCTTGAGAATGTCTTAGAATATTCCAGGATCTAAAGTAAAGGAGGTCAGTTAGACAACAAGCATTTATTATGTGGCTACTATATTACTAGGTACTATACTAAATATTAGGGAAAGTTAAAAAAAAAACAATTCTTAACTTCAAGGAATTTACATCCTAATAGGGGAGACAATATGGTCAGAAGTAGGTAGTTACAAGACAGAGTAGATGAAAGACAATCTAAGAGGAATATTAGTAGTTGGGGTGACCAGGTAAAACCACATGCAGAAGGCGGCATTTATGTTGACTTTTTTTTTTCTCTTTTCTCTCTTTGGATGGTGGAGAGCAGGGCAATTGGAATTAAGTGACTTGCCCAAGGTCACATAGCTAGTAAGTGTTAAGTGTCTGAGGCCAGATTTGAACATGTCCCCCTGACTCCAGGGTGGGCACTCTATTCACTGCCCTACCTACCTGCCTCTGAGTTGATTCTTAAAGAAAATAAGGGATTCTAAAGAGATAGAGATGGGGAGGGAGACCATTTCAGTCATGGGAGACAGCCAGTGAAAATGTGAAGTCGTAAAAGAGAGTACATGAGGACAATAAGTAGATAATTCTAGCTGGATCTCTTCCTTGACTAAACTCCTTGAGAGGGTATTAATGCCTCTGTTTTCTTACCTCTCAGTCTTTTCTTAACTCTATGCAATCTGGCTCCTGAAATCATCATTCAACTGACATTATTCTCTCCAGAGTTACTAGATTGCTCCATTGACAAATTTAATGACCTTTCCTAAGTCCTCATTGTTCTGGACCTTTGACACTGCTGCCGACTTTCTTCTTCTTAATACACTGCTCTCTATACACTTCTTTCTTCTGTTTCTCTACTTACTTTTCTTATGACTCTTTCTCAGTTGCTTTTACTGGATGTTTTCCAGGTCATGCTCACTAACCATAGAGGTCCTTGAAGGCTCTGTCTGACCCTTTTCTTTTCTCTTTCTATACCATTTCTCTTGGTGATCCTACAGACTACTATGGTTTCAGTCATCATCTTTAAATTACTGATTCTCAGATCTATTTATTCATCCCTAAGCTTTCTCCTAATCTCTCATCTTACAATTCCAGCTACTCTTTGAGTATCTTGATGTAGACATCTCAGACTCAACCCATATGAATTGGAACTGATGATCTTCCACTCCCCCAAGTCTTCCCCTCTTCCTAGCTTTTTAAAATTACTATTGAGAATACCACTATTCTCCTTGTCATTCAGACTCACAAAACTAGATGTCATATTTCTATTACTCACCCCTGCCAATATCCAATCTGTTTCCAACTATCATCAATTCTACCTTTCTGATACCTCTCACACATGTTTCCTTCTTTTCCTTCTCTTTTCTGACATTTCTACCACCTTGTTATGGGTCCTCATCCCTTCACACCTAGACTATTGCAATAGTCTGCTGGCTGGTCTTCCTGCCTCATCTCTGCCCACTCTAATCCATTACCTACTCAGTTGTCAAATTAATCTTTCTAAAATATGAATCTATTCATGTCTGTCCCACCCAACCCCAGTCTGTCCTTCATTCAATAAACTCCGGTGGCTCCCTATTATTTCCAGGATCAAATATAAAATTCTTTGCCTGGCACACAAAGTCCTTCACCCTGGCTCCTTGCTTACATCTCTGATTCAAATATTTCTCGTGTATAGAACAGTTTCTCTCAAAGTTAATTGTTGGTCAATGACTTCTTGAACCTTACCTAACTTCAGCTGGGTCTGGTAAGAAGAAGGAATCAAAGAATGACAATCTAGGCAACTCTGTTTCTTTGCTACTCCTGCATTCGACTCTAACTCTCACTTTCACTTGCTATCCTTTTATTCAAAAGTAGAGTGGGAAATAAACCACCTGGATTTCTCCATTGGCTTATTTATGGAGTTCTGAAAAAAAGAATTTAGTATGCTATCTAGAACATAGCAGGAATTCAATTAATGTCTGTTGAATGACTAAATGAATGTGTGAATGATGTGTTAGATTTAATGTCAGAAGACCTAGATTTGGATTTGAGCTCTGAATTGACTTCCTATGAGACTTTGAGGAAATCATTTTATATCTCTGGCCCAGGATTTCTTCTCCTATAAAATGAGGGAATTGAATTAGAGGATCTTTATGGTCCTTTCTAGCCCTAAGGCTAATTTCATAAACCTATGAAACAGATTCTGAGTTTAATTTTAGAAATTTAATTTTAGAAAAACATAGATATAATTCTTGTTAACTGACTGACATTATATTCGCCTAGCCAAACAAATACATCAATAGCCTACTACATTGGGAATTGATTTTTTTAGAAAAAGTTATCCATTTCATTGCTTTTCTTTCTCCTATAAGAAGACAAAATCACCCATGTCCTTTAATTAAAACAAGAGAGGATGATTTAGTTTTTTAAAGAAATCTGAATTTTTACTAATTTTCTGTCATTTTATGATCTTGCCTTCTTAATTTTTGTTATCTGTATCTTGATTCTGAGTTCGGTTTTCTTGGGAGCAGCTGGCTTCTGTTAATTCTCTTTTGCCCATTATCACCATGCCTGTAATCAAGGTCACCCATTTCCCTGTGCCCATTTGGGTGCTCTCTAATTTACATTTGTGTCATGGTTAATTATCATTTTAAAACTGATTGATTTTTATGATCACCATTAATTTGGCTAATGGAAATACTCAAAATTTCAAGAAACCAGTGTCTCCTGCATGATTGAAATTGTCCCTTTGGAAGGGACTGAAATAAGCTGCTGCTGGAGAATGAATAATTTTAAAATATTATTTTAATGTTTATGCCAACTTACCTAAAACACATATTTAATGGGACTTTGGGGAAAATCTCCATTAGAGTTGAAGTTTACAGGATTACATATGTGACTTTTATAAAGTCCCTCATATACACACACACACACACACACACACACACACACACACACACATTGTTTAAATATTCTGGCATGAATGAAAACAAATCATTTTTATGTGGGACTAGTATTTTCCAAATAAATCACGTTTCAACATGGTTCTATTGTTTGATTGAAAGCATGGAAATGATTCACACAATTAAAATGAGGAAGGGGGATTTGCAGGTAAATTTGCATTCAAAATATCAGACCAGGTGGCAAAAAAGTCTCCTTTTTAGAGCCACAGAAAGGGATGAGTGGTCTGTTAAAGGGATAGGAAGCTAGAAAAGGCTATGTTCCATGCACTCCCTGGCAGGAGAGGATGCTCTATCAGATCAGTAGAAACAAAGGCAGAATGAGTTTTCTCCCACTGAGCATCCCAACCACTCATTAGAAGACAAAGCCCAGCGTCATTGCAATGGGGACCCACGTTCAATTACAAGTACATCAGTACCATCTCTGCCTCTTAATTCCTCAAGCACACTTCTTGTGAAAAGAGATTGCCTGGGAAAAAAAATTAATGTGCTTACTGACTTTGTAATAGTAAACAGATTAACAGACTTTCAAAATGAATCTGAATGGCCTCAGGTAACAGCCATGTCTGATGCTATTAGTTTATTTTCTTCTCTGACTTGTTTGTTTATAATTCATGCCAGAACTTTGGCTGGAAAACCTTCCTAGACATAAATCCTCAGGCTATTTTTTTTTACAAGCTACTCAGAATTGATACTGATGAGATGAGTAGAATAGAGACCTTCTTAGAGACACAGAATTTGCACTTATCTTAAGATTGTGAAATGTAAACAAAGGTCATACTTCAAGTTCAGGTGACTTTGCCTACATACTCAGATGCAGAACATTCAGAAAACCATTCAGATTGCAACTTTAGATAGACTCAATAGGTTGACCTATCATTATTGGTTATGAGATCATGGGAGACTTGGAAATATAAGCTGTCCTGGCTTCAACTTTGTGCAGACAGAGCTCAGATGTTTAGTTCAAACAAAAGGTGCCAAAAGGTGCAAGGGACGTGATTTATACATTCATAGAATTAGTCCTGGAAGGAATCTCTGAGATGGTCTAATTCAATCTCTTCATTTTAAATATAGGTAAACTAAGTTAGCAAGGGATTATAAAATGACTCACCTGCCAGAATTTAAGCTTTTTGAAGGCTTTTGTCTTTGGATCCACAATACCTAGTTTAATGAATACTTATTTAATTGAATTGTCCAAAGTTACATGAGGGTGTAAATGACTCTGTAATTAAAGAAGATACAATGCCTAAGCTGAAAAAACAGTTTACATCAGGTAAGGGACATTGAAAGAATAGCAAAAATTACCCTAACTGCTCTTTCACTGTGCCTTAAAAGCTTAAATAAATTTATTTGTTAAATATCTACTTTGTGCATGATACTACACAACATAGTGAGGATTTGATGACCTTTGCCCTCCACAAGCTTATGGTCTCCTGAAGAGATATGAGTATTGCTCCCTATCCTACAGGGTTATTGTAGGGAAAATGCATTGCACACCTTAGAGCACTTTAGAAATGAGAGAGATGGAAAGGATGATAAAGATTGCAATATGGACAAACTAATCACTTTTTATCTTAAGGGACAGACTTTTCCAGAGGACTTTTGTAATATTGCTATATTGTGGTACTGGCATATTAAGTATCATCATTGACAAATCTGTTTCTCTCTCTCTCTCTCTCTCTCTCTCTCTCTCTCTCTCTCTCTCTCTCTCTCTCTCTCTCTCCCCCCCCCCTCTCTTTCTCCCTCCCTCCATCCGTCCTTCCCTTCTTCCCTCCCTCCTTCCCTCCCTCTTTCTCTCTCTCACACACCCACAAACATTTTGTTACTTGATTACTTAGCTTTGGCAGAATGACATTTTGTTTTAGAGACCTGGATTCAGAATTAGAAGAAGAACTGAATCCAAATCTTGTGTCTCATAGAAATTGTGTGTATGCCCCTGGACAAGTCACTTTTTACTTCTCATTGCCCTCAGACAACTCTCTGATACTATAAATTTCAGGGCTGATGTTGACTAATATTGGCAAAGGCTATTTCATCAACAGGAGCTACTAGTCTGGCCCAATTTTTCCCTCCCTTCCTTAAAAAACAAAAACAAAAAATAATCCTTGTCTTTGGTCAACCTATGTCTGTTCTGCACACAACCTTAAACAAATAAGCAAAACCTTAAATTTCTCCTTCACTAGTGAGTTAAAAGGTACTTGACATGTGCTGAATTATTTCTTTCATTTAAAGGTCCTCTCTAATGGAGGTTATTTGTTGTCTCACCCTCCCTAATTGGCCAGGAAAAGAAAGGACAAAAAGACTGAATTAAACATTTTGCTTTCAATTTTTCACTCAACAACACATCTTTTCAGGTCCAACACTGGGTAATCTTCAAAATGTTATTAATGACATCATCATTCTTCCAGTTATCTGCAGTAAGAGCAGACCTTCAAGTTGAGCTTCCATTGACTCCTTCCCTCTTCCTTACTTTCTACATTCAATCAATTAGAAAGTCCCATTGATTCTATCGTATCAATATCTACATTCAATTCCCATTGCCACTACCACCTATTATCTGGACTGCTGTAAAAATTTACCAGCTCTTCTTACCTTTGTAAGGTACCTTCTATCTTTAATATTTTGTGTACATTTCTGATGGATTAATCTTTACAACTTCCACTGGCCTGCTAAGTAAACTCCCCAAGGCTTCCTTATCAATCTCTTCCCCTTTCTATTTATGTGATAGATACTGATACTTGGCAAATACCTTTTCAGATGTTTAGAGGAAGGGGGCTTCCCTTCTAGCTCTGAACCTTCATAACCCTTTTTTGGGGGCCTATCTATTATGTACTTATCACTCTGAATTATATAGTATTACTTTGTATTATATTTATATACTATGTCATAATATATTTATGTATATACATGTTTTCTTTCCCAAAGTAGACAGGACAGGACTTGTTTGCTTTATGCTGTACCTACATTCCCCTCAGCACTATCACAGAGACTTCTTTGAATGTGATATATGTTTGCAGAGTGATCAATTGAATGAGTTAACAAAATTACAGAATGCTATGTTGGAAAGGACCTCAGAATCTATGTACTCCAAATTGTACATAGTCAAGAGTTCCTTCTGTCATATTATTGACTATTGGTCATATGGCCTTTACTTAAAGAATTCTAGTAACAGGGAACCCATTAGCTCTTATGCTTCTGAGTAGTAGTAAAGACAGAAACAATTATTGAATCAAATATACTGTGTGTACAACCTCCATTAATATCTTACTTTGTTGTCTTATCTTAGAAAAGGGGCTCCGAGGGTTCTTGGAAGGCTGCGCTATTACAGCAGAGGGCATAGAAGTGTAAACTCAGAGTAAGAACCACATTAAATGTTTAACAAAGGATCTAGAACAAATTTGGTATGCCCTGTTATAAGAAATTTATGAATATTAAGTTTCTATTAGCTAGAACCCACCTTTACGTTGTTGTCTGGACAATTTGGAATCAAACATTATTAGTTTACTTTGGCTAGGGACTTTATTCCATTCTGTAAAAGAATGTTTCCATGTGAAATGGGACATTTGATTTTCACCAAAGTTTATTTAAGCATAGAGAGAAACTGGTACTTTCATAATAAAATGTTTTAACTGTCTGAAAAAGAACCTATGGAATAAGAACAGGGGGGTAAATGTAACATGTCACCAACAGTATGCTATATAAAGAAACTTACAGGAAATAGAATGACAATATAATGCATAAATACGAACTTTTTTTTCTTTTAATGGCACGTATATTCCAAGAATTTTCAAATTATTAGGCACCAGCTAGTTCAAATTAAATAAGATTATTTCAACATCTGTGTTTAAAATTGACATTGAGTTGGAACATATATATGAATGTAAATTCTTCCATGAATTTTTTATGTTTTTCTTCATTCTCAGATTCCAGTAGGTTGTGATTAGATATGTTGAAATCTATAAGCAAGGCTCTCCTAGAGATATTTTACTCCTGATTAGAAGAAAGCCTTCAAGAAAAGGTATTCACTTTTCTTGACCAATTTTGCGAGAAGAAGGTTGGATTGGTCATAAAAAAACTGTACCTTTTAAAATTCTCTCATTACTTATTTATACTCCAAGGGAATATTACTACACTTTATTTTGTCTATTTGGAAAACTACTGAGACATTTTTATGGGTAAAAGTTTCTCTACCTATAATAAAAATGCATCAAAAAATATTCTATCAGTTAGGTAAAAGCTTAAGTCAATGGCTGATGGGGACAGAGAGTTTCTTCAGCATTTCACTTATTTCCAAAAGTCAAGCTGCTAAAGCAAGAAATATGTTACAGTAACAAATCAAATGGTTGAGAAGATGATCCAGGCTGTCTGGAGAGTTGCTTTGTGTGATTTGGGAGAATCTTCCTCTCTCTATGTTAGTTCAAGGTTCAGAACTGACTGGCTTTTGGTCATTGCTCTAATTAATCAGTTATAATTCATCATGGAAATGATTACTAGGATAAGGTCAGGCTACATATTGCAAATATTCTAGTGAGATGAGCTAAATAAGTAACTAAGCAAAATGATCAGCTCTTCACTAACCCATATATGCTACTAGACCACCTTGAAGATAATCTGATCCACAGAGATATAGCTTTAACAAGATTGATTATTGGGCAAAATATCTGCTCTATTCAGTGTGACCCTTCCTTTTTCTCCCATGCTTATCAGTCTGTCAAATTTTTAATCAAGTATTCAATCAGTAAACACTTAATTAGTGCTCATATCATGCCAGGTACTGTGCCAGGAGGTGGTGATACAAGGATAGAAAATGAAACAATTCCTATTTGTAAGTATTATTGTTTAGTACATATACTTCTGTGTATGTGCCACATTCCCCCAATAGATTTTAAGTTCCATGAGGACAAGGGCTCCCTTTTAGTTTATTTATCATCTCACCCACCACCTAGCACAGGGCTCTGCTTATATTTTGGGTTGGTTTTGGTGCGGGGAAAGCAACAGACTATGTAGGTATGGCCTAAGTAATATCCCTTTTGAATATTAAGAGGCAGTGATAAATTATTGTCTTTGTTTGTCCTTTGTTCTCAAAGAGGACCATTAACATCAGGAACATGATGTCATGACTTGCAAATGAATTGAATTGAATTGAGGCAGGGCTGTGCAAAATCACCAGCTTCACTCTTTCCTTTGGAACTATCTGGATCTAGTAGCAAGACAGTGATTAGGATAACTGGAGATGGGCCAGGATGCAGCAGGCTGAAGTGATGAATAAATGTAAGGAATACATCTGGTAGATGGAGTGCCTAAAGAACTTTGCATAGCTAGGAGGCAACAGCAACAGCATTGCAAAGAAGAAGAACAAGAAAGAAAATTGATTATATGATAAGGCTTTACAAATAGCCAAGGAAAGAAAGAAAATGAAAGGTAAAAAGAGAAACGGAAAGATATACCCAACTGAATGTAGAATCCCTGAGAACTGTAAGGAGAATTTTTTTTTTAAAAAAAGTTTTTTCTTAAATGGACAATGCAAAGAAATAGAAGAAAACAATGGAATTAGAAAGAAAAGAGAACCTTCAAGAAAACTAGAGATATCAAGGGAACATTTCATGCAAAAATGGATATGAAAGAAGACAAGAATGGTAGGGACTTAACAGAAGCAGAAGTGGAAAGAATACACAAAAGAATGGTACAAGAAAGATCTTAATATCACAGATAACCATGTGGGTGTGGCTGCTGATCTAATATCAGACGTCCTGGAGAATTAAGTAAAGTGGGCCTTAGGAAGCACTGTGAGCAATAAGATTAGTAGAGGAGACAAAATTCCAGCTGAGCTATTTAAAATCCTGGAAAAGATGCTGTTAAAGTATTGCACTCAATTTGTCATCAAATTGGGAAAACCCTGAATGCTAACTCTTTTTATGGTGGCAAAGAATTGGAAATTGAGGGTATATCCATCAGTTAGAGAATGGCTGAAGAAGTTGTGGTACATAAATGTAATGGAATACTGTTGTACCATAAGAAATGATGAGCAGATGGTCTTCAGAAAAACCTGGAAAGACTTATATGAATGGATACTAAGTGAAATGAGCAGAACCAGGAGAACATTGAACATAGTAACAATCACATTATGCAATGACTAACTTTCATAGACTTGGCTCTGAGAAGAAATGTGAGGACCTAAGACAACTCCAAAAGACTCAGAATGGAAAATGCTATCCACATCCAGAGAAAGATCTTTGAAGTCTGAATGCAGATGGAAACATACTTTTTGCTCTCCTTTTCTTTTGTTGTTTTCTTTTGTTTCTTCTTTCTTGTGGTCCCTCCCATTAGTGCCAATTCTTCTTTATATCATGACAAATGTGAAAATATGTTTAATACGAATGTAAAAGTAGAGTCTATACAGGATTACATGCTGTCTTGGAGGAGGTGATGGAGGGGGAGAAAATGTAAAACTCAAAATCTTATGGAAGTGAATGTTGAAAACTAAAAATAAATAAATGTGCCTGTGTGTGTGAGTGCATGCATAGGTGTGTGTGAGAATGTGTGTGTGTGTGTATGTCTGTGTGTGTGTGTGTGTGTGTAAAGAAGGGTAACATCAGTGAATATTAGAATTTCTGAACAATTGAAATCATTCCACGTACCAGCAAAGTGATACTTAAGATTCTGCAAGCTAAACTTCAGCAATATCTGAACTGAGAATTATCAGAACAGGCTGATTTTTGAAGAGGCAGAGGAACTGAGGACCAAATTGCCAACATTACCTGAATTATGGAGAAGGCAAAGGAGTTCTAGAAAAAAAAATCTGCTATTTCATTGACTACAGTAGTGCCTTTGACTATGTGGATCACAACCAAATGTGGCAAGTTCTCAAAGAGAGGGGAGTACCAGGTTATCATACTTGTCTCCTGCCAAGTTTATGTGCACCAAGAAGCAACAGTTAGAACCAAATATGAAACAACTGAATCGTTTAAGATTGTAAAGGGAGTATAAGAAGGCTGTATATTGTCACCTTATTTACTTAACTTATATGCAGAGTACATCATGTCAAATGCCAGACTGGATGAATCAAAAGCTGAAATTAAGGTTGCCTGGAGAAATAACTAAAATCTCAGATATGCAGATGATACCATTCTGATGGCAGAAAGTAAAGAGAATTAAGAATACCCTTGATGAAAGAAGAAAGTATAAAAGTTGACTTGAAGCTTAACATTGAAGAAAAATCTTGGCAACTGGCCCCATCACTTCCTAGCAAATAGAGGAAGAAGAAATGGAAGCAGTGTCAGATTTTATAATTTTGGGCTCAAAGATCACTACAAATATTGACTATAGACATGGAATTAAAAGATGTTTACTCAGTGAAAGGAAAGTGATGGCAAATCTGGACAGCATAGTAAAAACCAAAGACATCACTTTGGCAGCAAAGGTCCATATAATCAAATCTATGATTTTTTTTTACAGTAGTAATGAATGACCTTGAGAATTGGATTATAAGGAAAACTGACCACTGTGGAATTGAAGGTTTTGAACTGTGGTGCTGGAGAAGACTTTTGAGAATTCCTTTGATAGCAAGGAGATCAAATAAGTCAATACTGAAAGATGTCAACTTGGGCTATTACTGAAGCTAAAGCTTAAATACTTTGGCCACATAATGAGAAGACTCATGGGGAAAGATCCCAATGTTGGGAAAAAATGAAAGCAAAAGGAAAAGGGGATGGCAGAGGATCACATGGATAGTGTCATGGAAACAAAGAACATGAGCTTGGGTAGACTTTGGGAGATAGTGGTGGCTACAAAGGCAACTGAACAACAAGACTGATTTTCTCAGCATAGACAACTCTTGGTGTAGATATCCCCTTCCTTTATACAGACTGGCAAGTCATCAATTACTTCTAGTTTTATTGAGTTTCCTGGGCCAGTGAAAGGTTAAGTTTATTTTCCATAGACAGATGGCTTATATGTGTTAAAAGTACAGCCTGAATTCAGATGTTCTCAACTCTAAGTCTAGCCTCCATCCACTATATTATATTGCCTCTTTTAGTAGATACATAATGAATGGTTGGTGAACAAGTGCATATATGGATGGATGGATGGGTGGATGGATGGATGGATGAATGGATCACTGAATGAAGGAAAGGAGTTGATCCTGTAGCCCAGATGTTTCTAATAAAAATTCAACCATATGAAATTTCAGGGATTTTTCAGTATGGCAAAGTGAATAGATACAATGCTAGCTTTGAAGCCAAGAAAATCTAGATTTAAGTCCTCCTCTGATACAGACCACTGCAGAGTCTGGGGCAAATTAGTCAATTTCTTGGTGCTCTAGACAACTTTCTTAAGTTCTCTATATCACTGAAATTACTGGTCCAGTCCCTATCTCTATCCCTTTTCAATAATGGGTTATTCTTAACACTCCCTCCAAGTTAAGGCCATAAAACATGATTTTGTTGACCTGGATAGAACTAGCCATAATCCCTGAATATTTTCCTTACTGCCAAATCATCCAGATTGTATACATTGTCTGAATTGATGAGATAAATGTCCACTCTACTTATTAGTGACAAAACTCCATACCTATACTAGTATATCCAATTGAGTTCATGCTGTGTTGTCTCTCCACCATCCTGCTATGTTTATCTGTATTTGGTGTTACTTTTATTGATTGCTTAATTTATACAAGTTATTGCAATATAGTAAAAATAACTTGTTCCATACTGCAGAGTGAAGACAGTTACTATGCCCTAGGAAGGAGGAGAAGATAAGCCTTGGGGAAAGTACAAGAAGGAACTCTAAGTTCCCCCATTCCCCCAGGTCACTGGGGACACAATGGAGATATTTTGTTCATTCCTAACTTTATAGTCAGTAAAGGCCACAAGATGGTTGAGTCAGGGAGCTCTTACCCCCTGAAAAACAAACAGCAGTGAGGTGAAAGTACTTGGAGGATAAATATACAAATGAAGATCAAGCTGTTGGCAGAAATCCAGCTCCAAGAAAGTCAAATGAATATAGTTCAAGGATGAGATGGAGGAGATCCAAGGTGTGACAGCTGCCAGATCAGAACATTTGACTGACTCTCTCTCCACTTGGCAGCAATGACTATTTGGACCAGGGGTGAGTGGCCATTCCCTTCCTTTTCCCATTTCTGTTTAATGTACTGTGAGTTGGCTCCAGCATGAAAGATAAAATACTTTATCCAATGAAAAGATTTTGATATATAAATTAGCATTACAGAAAACCCTGAAATATATTTAGTGGTCATAATAATATGTAAGTGACCAGGGACATAGTAGATGTTTTTTTAATTAAAAAAAACTGACTCTGTGAAGAATTTATTTTAAGTCTGTAGCTTACATTTGGGAGAATATTAAACATATAAGTCATAGATGTAGTTAAAAAGACTATAGACACATTATTGAGACTTTCCTTTCTTTCTTTTTTCCTTCCTTCTTCTCTTCTTTCTTTCCCTCCCTTCTTTTCTTTCTTCCTTCTCTCCTTTTTTCTCTCCTACCTCCATTTTCTTTCCTTCCTTCCTTCTTTCCTTCCTTCTTTCCTTCCTTCTTCCCTTCCTTCCAACTAAAAGTCAAAGTAAGATTAGAAAGAGTTCTGCAGTCACCTCCTAAAAGAAATCCTTAAAAGAAAACCAAAATATCATTAACAAAAAATCCAGAACTTCCAGTTCAATGAAAAAGCACAGCATATAGTCAAAAAGAGACACTTCAGTTATCAAAGAACCATATTAAGATAACATTAGATTGTGTTGCAATTATCAGAAAGAAGAGAAAATCTTCGTGTATGAACTTCCAAATGACAAAAGATAAAAACTTATACTCCAGAATAATTTTCCCTGGAAAACTAAGTATATATAAAGAAGTAAATTTCAAGGTTCCATATTACATTGTTCAAGTTGGAAAAGATGTTTAAAAAAAAGGAGAATGGTCATTGTTGGAGAGTCTGTAAGAGAAGAAACTGATCAGCTTTGTTAGTGTCATGATGAATTATTCCAGCCATTCTGGAAAGCAATTCCAAATTATACCCTGGCCCCAAATTTCTCAAAAATGTGCATATCCCTACTTTGTATAAAAGAGATCAAAGAAAGAGAAGGGAATACATATATGTAAAAAAAGAAACCCTTATTTTTCTGTTATGGCAAATACATGGAAACAATCCTGGTGCCCATAAATTGAGAAGTGCCTAAAGAAATTGCGATAATCTGAAATTGAATATCATTGAATGGCATTAAATGAAAAAGGAAAGAGAGAAAATCAAGGATACCTGGAAAGATTTATATCAATCAACATACAGTGGAGTGAATTATGAAAACAATTTGTACAATAACTACAGTACTGTAAAAGAAAATAACTTTGTAAGACTTGAGAACTTTTAATAATTTGTTGAAAACTCAGGAATTTGGAAGACCAGTGATGACTATACTTTCTACTTCTTGGCAGAGAGGTGAAAAGCCAGAGGCAAAGCAAGAAATATGTTTCACATTACCAAATGACACTAATGTATCAATTTGATTTTTAGCATTGTAATTAATTGTAACAAAGGAGCAGCTTTTAGGGGACAAGTTATGGTATTGGAGTATGGCAGAGTGATATTGATGTCAATTTTTTTTAAAACAAAAGATAATCAATGAAACTTTTAAAGATACTTAAAAGAGAATAGCAAGAAGATCACATGTCACAGACAATCAGGGCAGCCATGACACCACAATGATAAATTAAGTATAGAAATTGGACCTATGATTTCACCAATATAAATAATTTTTGAATCAGTAAACACCCTCTATTAATGGATTGTGTCCCCTCTCTACAACTTAGTCTTAGAGAGTTGTCTTGAACACTGAGAGTTTAAATGAATTACTGAAATTGAAGAAAAAGGAAAAGGATGCATATGTACAAAAATATGTATAGCAGCTCTTCTTGTGGCAGCAAAGAATCAGAAGTCAAAGGAATGCCCATCAGTTGAGGAAAGTTGAACAACTTTTGGTATATGATTATAATGGGGTGCTATTGTGCTATAAGTAAATATTGGTAGGTTGATGTCACAAAAAAAAAACCTGGGAAAACTTAAATGAATGGACGCAAAGTGAAGTGAGCAGAATCAGGAGATCATTCTACACAGTAACAGCAATATCACAATAATGATCAACTGTGAAATACTTAACTAACTCTGATCAATAAAATAGTCCAAAACAATTCCAAAATACTAGTGGAAAAAATGCTATCCACCTCGGGAGAGAGAATTGATAAGCTCTGAGTTCAAGTTTGAGGTACAATTTTTTCACTTCATTTTTCGTGCTTTTTTTTTTTTTAGCAACATGGATAATATGGAACTGTGTTTTGCATGATTTCACACATATAATTAATGTCATTTTGCCTGCCTTCTCAATGGGTGAAGGAGGAGCAGAAGGGAGGAAAAAAATTGGAACTCAAAATTTAAAAATATATATTAAAATAAATAAATCGTATTTTTGAAAATTATCTTGTTCAGAATTATACTGACAGTGGATGCCAGAGGTATTATTTGAAATTATATCTTTCTGACTCTACTTTGCCACATAAAACTGTACTCAATAAAAGTTCATAGATTCATATATAATAATCACTCTCTTTTTCCTGGTAAATGGAAATGTTTATGTTTTTAATCAAACAACAAACAAACATTTATTAAACATCCATATTTGTCAAAGTCATAGTTAAAAGTAAAATAAAATAATGTGTTGACACTTAAGCATATCCCCTTCACTCTATTCTCATGAAGGTGTTTATTATTTTTTTAAACCTAAAGAAAGAGTGGGAATGATTTTGGATTGAGATAAAGAAATAAATGGGATAAAGGAGAGAGTAAAACCTTTGTCAACCTAAAGCCCTACCTTGAGTGAGCTTCTTAAAGGAAAAAGAAAAAGCATATTTTATGTGACTAGAAGGTTAGATTTCAGAAGTGATCAAAAAGAGAATGAAATAAAGAATCAGAAGAAATGAATGCACAATTCTTGGAAAAGGGCACTACAAATGAATGTTATGGAAAGGACTAATTGGAAAGGATGGAAAGAGGTATGGATGCAAAAAAAAGAAAAAGAATTTTGAACCACAATTTTATCTGACTTGGAAGAGGATAAAGTAAAAATATTTTAAAAATATATAAATATTTAAATAAATGAATAGACATAAGAGAGAATAATAATTGGAGTAAACTTAAAGCAATGAGTAGATGGCACAATGAATAGAGTACTGAGGGTGGAGTCAGGAAGGCTCATCTTCTGGAGTTCAAATCTGGCCTCAGACACTTACTAATTACATAACCCTGGGCACATCACTTAACCCAGTTGGCCTCAGAGGAGCTAGAGAAGAAAATGGTAAATTACTCCAGTATCTTTGCCAAAAACAAAACAAATCAAAACAAACTGAAATACGGTTACAAAAAATTGGACATGACTGGAAAATGACTGAACAACAACAAACTTAAGAAACTCAGAACAGGAAAGGGAAGCAACAGGGTAGGAGTATAGTTACTGTGAGTGAACCAGGAACAAATTGGAGTAGGTAAAGTTAAGTGCATGAACCAATTACTGAATTTAAAAAGGGGGAGAGAAATGAAATCAACACAAACAAAATGAAGAAAAACACAAATCTTTCTATTGTAAACTTAAATTTTAGTCAATTAAACTCTTCAATAGATAATGCAACAATAAAAATAGTAAATGGGAAAATTACATTTTGCTTAATATATGTTGCTACTCTAGTCCCTGTCTACTTACCATCTTTCTTTCAAATAAAGTACGTTCTTCCGGCGTCATATTCTAGCCTTTGATTTCCTTCCATCAAGACTCAGAAATATCTATGAAATTATATTTGACTCCTCATCTAGGATCACTTCATCTTGTTTCTTATCTCATTCTATGGCTATAGATTTTTTTTATTGGTTGTTTTCTTGATTTTTTTCTTCTTTGAGTTACTTCATGTTTCTATACGTATATGTACATAACCACACACATGTATGTATACCTACACAGAATAGTACAATGTGGCATACAAGCTTATATATGCACATGTGTGTGTGTGTATACATGTGTTTGCATATACAGATATTTATGTGTATACATGCATGGATATGCTTCTATATAACAGTGTGCCTATAAACACTAACCAAGATATTATGAAGTTACTGCAATATGAAGAAAAATAAAAGTGTAGACACCCAAAAGTTCTCAGTAAATAAATTTCAGAAAAGTATCGAGTAACATAAAAATGATGGCAGGTGGCAGAGTGGACAGGCTGATGATTCTAGAGTCAGGAAGACTCATTTTCCTGAGTTCAGAAACTTAGTAGCTGTGTGACCTTGGGCAAGTCACTTAATGCTGTTTGCCTTGATTTTTCTCATCTCTAAAATGATCTGAAGAAGGAAACGGCAAACCACCCTAGTATTTTGTCAAGAAATCTCAAATGGAGTCATGAAGAGTAGGATGTGGTTTAAAAGACTGAAGAATAAAACACAAGTGCAGATAAAAAGCAAGATGAAGGAATCTTAAATCTCTCTCTCTCTCTCTCTCTCTCTCTCCTTCCCTCTCTCTCTCCCTCTCTCTGTGTCTCTATGTCTCTGTCTCTGTTTCTGTCTCTCTCTCTGTCTCTGTCTCTCTGTCTGTCTATCTCTGTCTCCCTCTCTCTGTATCTCTGTCTCTTTCTTAAGTATGTATGATTCGTAGTGTATCACCAAATTTGTTGGTACAAAACCAATAACTGACTATGTGTGTGTGTGTGTGTGTGTGTGTGTGTGTGTGTGTGTATAATTCCTTATTCTTTTCCTCTTCAGTTTTAAACTCTTTTTCTAAAGTTTCCAAGACTCTAAGCAAATGTATTTTCATCAGCCTGTGTTAGATGCACTTCATCCCTAATTAGTTGCTTGTCATTCTGATATCTTAAACTAGAGTCCAGATATTCTAATCTTATTCTCAGATATCTTTTTTTTTTTACTATCTACTTTTCACATCTTCATTTCTCATCTTTGTTCCATGTTTTCAATATGGATATTGAGATTAACTCTACCTGTTTTCCCAGGTGGAGTCCCCAGATAGAGTTAACTAGGTGGAGAAGTGGATAGCATGCCATGCCTGCAAGTCAGAAAGACCTGAGTTCAAATTCAGCCTCAGCCTCAGCCTCAGCCTCTGCCTGCATGAACTGGGAAAGTGATTTGACCATTGTTTCCCTCAGTTTCCTCAGCTGTAAAAATAGTATAATATAGTTGTTGTGAGGATCAAATAAGATAACATTTGTAAAGTACTTAGCTCAGTACTTTCCCTCCCTTCTTTTTTCCTTCCTTCTTTCCTTCCTTATTTTCCCAAAGTCTTCAGTTTCTTGTTATAACTTTGTCTTCTTTAGCAATTCTTTCAAAATTTCATTTTGTTTTAATAGAGTCCATGTACATCACTAGAAGTGTGTTTTAGTTACTTATTCATTATGACTTTAAGTCTTGGGAAGCTGTCTAGTTCATTTTATACACATATCCAAGACCTATCCATTAGTTTGATTAATAGTTGTCTCATTGCTTCTCTAAAGGGAGACACCAACTATCACAAAGTAGCATTTTTGAACATACAACATCATTTTTCAGAAGGCAAGCAGCTGTGTGTGTGTTTTTTTAATCTACAGCTCTCATCTTTAGACCAATTCTTAAATCAGTTTCTTAGTTTCCAATGGTCACTGATCTTGCTTCCCTGTCTCTTCTGTGCAAGATTCCTCCAATCTCCTGACACAGATAAGGGCTCCCCCTTGCCTTAGCATATTCTCTCTCTCTCTCTCTCTCTCTCTCTCTCTCTTTCTCTCTCTCTCTCTCTCTGTCTCTGTCTCTGTCTCTCTGTCTCTCTGTCTCTCTCTCTCTCTCTCTCTCTGTCCCTCTCTCTCTCTCTCGGACTTCTTCCCTCTCCTTTAAAGCATGGAAAGTGGAGAAGCATTTCCTGAGACCCTTTACCTTTTCTCCTAGAACTTCATGAATATATGACAGTCTTTTGATAATGAAAAAAAAACAAACCTTACAAACAAGATGTATTCAATTCAGATCAAAGAATAATCATACCTGCTTTTTAAACATACTGGAAGTGAAATGATGAGCCTTTGTCTAGTGGTTTTCCCAAAGGAAATCATAGAGCAAACTGTTTTTGGGGAGGTAGAGTCTTCAACCTCAGAGTTGTCACTCTCCTCACCTAATTAGCACCTTCATGCCTTGACTTCCAACTTCATTTCCTTTTGCTCACTACTTTCTTACTTATCTTCCCTTCTCTCATACTTTCTGGTTTATCAACTCTTTTCTCCTGTTCCTTTTGCTTAGTTTCTTGCTCACCCTTCAGTACAAATTCTTCATCTCCTCCTTAGATTCCTCTTCCCCTTCAATATCAAATCCTTCTACTAGACTGCTTCTCCTTGAATCCTTCCGCTGCAACTCAATTCTTTGTCTTCCTTTACCTAAAATAGTTCTGCTTTTTCCCTCTAGCCTTTCACCATCTCCTCTTTTACCCTCACCTCCTTAAATTCCCCTCAAATATTCCACAATTTTCCTTCCTCAAATTTAGTCATTTGGCACCTTGTAGTAAATCCCCTTCACAATTCATTCTCCTGGTTATGAACTTGCTCCTCTTGCCTTTTTCACTTTGTCAATCTCATTTGTTCAATATTTCACTTTCTACTTTGATAGATTTAATTTCAAATATGTCTACATCTATCTAAATTATATCTGTGTAAATACACATAACTATAAAAATGTGTATATGTATGTGTGTGTGAGAGAGAGAGACAGAGAGAAAGATGGGGGGGAGAGAGAGAGACAGAGAGAGTGTCACTAACTTCTTATGTTAAATTATGGTCCTAGACTAGATGTCTTGTCATATCTCTTCTAGCTCTAAGTATATGATCCAAAATATGGTCATTGTCTTTTCCTTTATTTCTACTCCTCTTGATTAGACAGTTCCATTAACTTCTCAGTTTGTCTTACCAACCTTTGTTGGTATACCATCATATTTTGTCTTTTGTCTTATACCATCATATTTTGGTCTTCTCATCCTTAATTAGCTTCTTCTGGATGTGATGGGGAAAAATGAAACAGGGGGAGCAAGCAATAGCCTTAATGAATAAAGTAGCATCTCTTTTCTGTCATCACTAAGATAAATTGAGATACAAGGGAAGGGAGCTATGAAAGCTGATACCAAATGACATCAGTCTTGTTGAAAATTATGAGACAAAATGATTTGTTATGGATGCAGGAGGTGGAGGTTTGGTTGGGGGTGAGGGGAAAGAGGAAAAGTTTAGAATAGTCTCTCTAAAGAGTAACATAGAGGTAAGATATATTTAAAGTAAGAATGCAAGGATTCTTGAGTAGCAAAAAAGACCCAGCTGAGGTTGTATATCATAAATTTGTAGCAGTTGACGCTCCCTCAATTTCATGACTTTCTCCTGGGATGCTGAAGAGGAATGGGAGATGAGAAATGGAAAAATAGGGAAGAATCAAATAATGGGTGTTTCCAGGAGATGGTGATTTCTTTGTAGGTGATGTCCAAATGTTATAACAACATGGGAGTGGGAGCTAGGGGTTCAGGCTAGTATGACAATATGATAGTGATGATATTGATGTAGAAGACCTAGCTGTTCTAAGAGGTGGGATCTGAACTCAGTTCATTCTGACTCCAAGTCCGATATTCTGCATTGTCACATTATGTCTCCTTAATTATTAATTAGTTCAGCATTGGAATGGTGGGTTATGAAGTATTTTCAATTCAGTTCTGCAAACATTATCAAGACTGGGCATAGAGTAAAATGAAGTCAGACTAGGGAAAATTGATTGGGAAAAGTGTTGACTCAAGGAAACACAGGTCAAAATAAGGGTAAGGGAACCAGAGCAGTGGTGGCTAATCTGCATGGCATACCCCATCAGCAGAACTTCAGTGATAGAAAAGTAGGAGAGTTAATCTTTGCCAGTGTTTGAAATAGAATTTGGAAACTAATGTTTTGGAGTTTTTCTTCATGGGATCCTTCCTCTAGTTTGTCATCTGTTCCTTAACAGAGGAAGTTGAATTTATGTCCAACATACAGTCTACATCTAGCTAGGCCTTTCACTATCTCAATACAATACCAAATTCATCCCCATTTTCATGACTTTGCTCCATATTTAAAACTTGAAATGATGTTTGAGATAAAACCCAAACCTTTCATGAGACAGTTGAGAATACTGGACCCTAAAGAGAAACGGTGACTTGCCCAAGGTAATACAGCTAGTGTATGTGTAAGGCAGGATTCAAACCTAGGTCTTCTTGACTTCTGCACCATATAACACTGCTTCCCTGAGCCATTGATACTATAATGGCCCTTGAGTCTCCCAAGCTCACTCCGAACAAATTCACCCATATTCTAGAATATTATGCTTTATGCTTATTATATTTATACTTTATATGCCTTGAGAATATGCCTTTAGAAATTCATTATTCTGAAGATCTGAAAGTCTGTCATTTAAGTTTTGCACTTTTCACTACTCTTGTTGCCTATGCTTTGATACATTTTGGTTATTAAAAGCTGTGTTAGAAATTCTTGGGCTCAGCATCTGAGTGTGCAGGGTAAAAGGATTTCCTTTCTCTACTCTGATTTTGGCTATTTATTAACATACACACACACACATACTCCAAGCCTCATTTGATTTTGGTGACATGAGCTGTTGAGGAAGTTTCTGTCAAAAAATTCTTAGACCTTTTGTCTAAGACTTTTCCTTTTTAGATCTCATCACATTTTAATTCTGATGTCAACATATTTTTTATCCATTAGACTATTTTTATAATAATAGACTATTATTACAGCTCTATTGTAAAGACAGTGTGCCATACTGGATAAAGAGCTGACTTTAGAGTCAGAAAGACCTGATTTCGGGTTCCCTCCTCTAACACATATAAAGTTGTGTGATCCTGGGTAAGTCAAATAATGTCTCAGTGCCTCAAGCAACTGTCTAAGGCAAGTTACAGATACTTTGCTGGTTTGCATTGGTAGAAGGACTTTTCCATCTTTACACCACCACAAGTTTAGATTGATCAACAAATCATTAAAATGCTGGTGACAGGGGCAGAAGTTCCATCCGTCTTATTTACTATATTATAGAAAGACAAGTCATAGCTTATCAGATACATGGGGGACTTCTTAGCTTTCTCTCCCCAAATGAGATTATATGCCTCTACAGCACAGAGATCATGTGTACTTTCATATTCCCCTGAGCAGACTTTTCAAAAACAGCAAAAGCTAGGGTTGATATAGCAATTTATGGTTTACAAAATTCTTTTCATGCAAAGCCCTGTCGGAGGGCGTGATACTAACGTTCTGGGGCACATAGTGGTTTTACTACATATTTGCTTTATTGAGATTGATGGAGCGACTATTTGTTCCACTATGTACTTCAATATCATTGATATGTTGTTTCTTAAACGTGGTTCACCTGCCTTTCTTTAATGTTCAGGAAAAGGTCTATTGAGATAAAGCACTTACTTCTGAAAGCGCTGAAGAGATTATCCTCCAAATATGTTTATATCTTTCCATTTTCATTGGTATGCTATGGGGATAATGGGATGGGCTTTGGATTTTGAGTCAAAGAATATGGGTTCAATCCTGACTCTTATTACCTTAGGTTAGGCACTTAACTCCACTCTGGGACTCAAATACCTCTTTTTTTTTTTTTTTTTTGTGAAATAAGAAATTTGGGCTAGATGATCTTAAAAGTCTTTCCCAGTTACCAATCCACCTCCTAGGACAGTGGAAAGTATTTGAATTGTGGAATCACAGAACGTAGATTTGAATCCTGGTTTTAGAGGCTGATTGCTACATGCGATTAACCTCCATGTGCCTCAGTTTCCTTGTCTATAAAATGAAGGATGATTTAACTAGATTGTCTCTTCAGTCCCTTCTGGCTCTAGCCTTATGGTCACATGAAGGCCATGAAAGACTGTTAACCAATTTGAGACAAATTTACTAATCTGGAAGCCCATTTTTTTGTTGGATTTTCTCTTACTATCTCCCAAAGTGTAAACCTTCAGAAGGTAGGAAATAAAGATGATAATCCCAATTCCTGTGTCAATGGGTCTATTCCTTCGATTTTTTTTAACACACCAGTAGGTAAGTGGGGGCCATCTCCAGTTCTCCTTATCTATATCACACCATTGGACCTAGATAACTTTGGAGGAGAAAGTGAGGCTGGTGATTTTGTACAGCCCTCCCTCGCTTAAATCTAATTCATTTGCAAGTCAGAGAATCTCCTTCCTGATGTCTAGGTCCTGTTTGAGAATGAAGGACAAACAATAACAGAAAGTTACTAATTGCAACTGAGAGTATAAATGTCCATCTCTTAACTTTTTGGCTTTTCTATTCCTTTTAAAAAATAACCTTTTCTAAAAAATTCTTAATATTAATTTTATATGGCCTCTTCTTTCCCTTTCTCTAACTTATTCCCCCACATACCTCTTACTTCACATAGAAAATGAAAGATACCAAATCCCTACATAGTTAGATATTGTAAGGTCTCATTATTTGAGCTTAGGGATTTAACCAGAGCTTTGTAGCCTTCATACACACCAAGAAAACTGAACAAGGGGCAGTGTGCCTTAGTGGTTAAAATACTACAGACCTGAAGTCAGGTAATAGGTTCAAACTGCCTCAGAAACTTACAAGTTATGTGAACATGAACAATTTTCACTTATCATCTAAAAGACTCACTTTCCCCATTTAGAAATCATAACATTAAAATACTGTGGTTAGAGGTGCTTCTAAGGCTTTAACATGCTATATAAAATAAGCCTTTGCTATTAATGAATGCAGTTGTTTAGGTATGCATTTATTTTAAGTCACAAATCAGCCCTTCTTAATTTGAGAAGTCGTTATGCAAATTTAAATTCTGTTGCAGAACAGGATGTCAAATAACCTGGGCCTTCCCAGGAATCAAGAATTGTTCTTCAGAAGCAAGTGCCTCTTTTTTGCTTGTGACAAAGTATAAATGGGCATTCTACAATCCCCACAACTTCCCTCTACAGTGATTCCCATCAATGTATAATTAAAAGTGGATTTCCTTTTCCTTGTTTGGTTGGGGATAAGGGGAGGGGCGGACAAACCTGAGGCATGGAAAATGAACAAAGGGAACTTTCTTCCAGAGTCTTCCTGCAAACAGTTTATCAGTTACAATTCTTAGGGGTCGAATAGCTGGGCCATTCTAAAGAAGTTCTGGGAAAAAAAAAAGAGGGAGAGAAAGTCAAGCGGGGGTCTCAGAAAAAAAAAATTCAAACTGCATGCCAACTAAGGGGAAGAAAGAAAAAGGCAGGAAAAACCCCTCGCTTTTGTTGGAAAAGGAACTAATGAAGCTGCTGTTAGAACTGGCCACAATGACCCAACAGGGCTGTGCACCCACACGCATTGTGAACCCGCCACTCACTCCCAGGAATGGGAAAAGGAAACACTGTGGATGAAAGGAGCTGGCAGGAGCTGATGCTTTCCCAGTTTCACTTGGGGAATCTGGTTGCTGGCATCCATCACTCTGTGCCAACTACCTCAAGTTAGAGTGAAACATGTAAGACTGTCTACTTCTATCTTCCAGAAAAGATGGACTGGTGGGGGGTAAAATCCCATTGTCATTATAAATTGCTAATTAAATAATTATCAATTAGATGGGCAGACAGAACTAATTCCAATGCATTCCTTAGAGAGCTGTCAGTAAAGAAAAACAGTAATTTTGAGTTTTTCCCCCTACACTCTTCTTGCCTTGAGGCTCTAAATAGAGATGATATATGGTATGCCCTACACTGCTTTCTTTCCAACACATATTGTATATTAATGCATAAAGACATATACAGAACTTGAGAAGTATATTGAAATCTGAAGGTTTTTTTTCCCCATAAAAGTGGCTTTAATTCTGCCGTGTTAATTGGACACCAAAGTTAGTTTCCAAAAGGATAGAGCAACCTATTTTTTCAAGTTATATTAAACTAAACTTAGTTTGCTAAAATGTTAATTTTACATCTGATATGCAAAGTTATCCCTAAACCATTCTTCATATTGGAGAATAAGTAAAGCTAAATTTAGAATATAAATTTTAGAATTTGTATGATCAAATATACAAGAACAGGTACACACTTGATTATTGAGAACATAAACTCTGAGTGATCTTTACTTGTAAAAACACACTGGCACACAATTAGAAGAATTTTTTGTCAAATTTTTAATGATTTAATATTAATTATAATTCTAAAGGAAACTTTTGGAATGAATATGAGAGGTTCCAAATCAAAAAGAAACTTTCTGACTCAGTTAAGTTTATGATAAAGATTTGTTGAATTGCATTGGATTTGCTTAAGTTGAGTATAATTGAATTGATTCAAAAGGGATTTTTCTTGGTAGGTAGTTGTCAGACTCCCAGATTCATCCCATCATGAAACATGCCTGTGCTTGGCTCAGAGTTTGCGGAGAACCAGGTATTAACATGAAATGAGTGGGACATGTTATTAAGAAATATGTAAATGAAATCCCAAAGTAAAACACATTAAAATATGAATAGGTATCATGGCAGTAAATCCCTTTGGAGATTGGTTCTTTCTTTTGTCAACTATTTTGAAGCTCTACAATCTTTGCCTTCTTTGTTAACTTTCAATTCTATTCATTAATCATTTCTTAAGTGTCTACTATGTACTAGATATTGTGAGGTGACCAAACTTTATAAAATCTTGTAGCAAGGCATATGACATGGAATATTAAATAAAATAAATCATTATTAAACAGTAGAGAAAGACCTTGCTTATCTATCAGGACGTATCTATCAGTTCAGATAAGTAAAGAACTCTTTAACTGTTAAGTGTGATAAAAAAAAGAAAAAAGTGAGGATTTTTTCTTTTTTTTTTTTACCAGAAATTTGTTAGATTCTTTCAATAATGAAATGATGCTGAGATTTTAAAGTTCAACTTTTGAATCACTTACTTTCACATGCCATGTCACATCTGATGATAAAAATGAACTAGAATTCATTATCATATGGTGTTAATTATGTTGCAGCATAATAATATTGTCCCTTCCAATGATCCTCTGCTCCTTACCACTAGAGTTTACTTTTGAGGACACAGAATCAATTGGTATCTCCAAAACTTTAGGGAGGTTCATCATGGGCCAGGTCCTTAATTTGATCTACTTTAAGGAATACTTAATGGTTAAAGGTCCTCACTGTGTCGTATTATTGAATTCTTGTTCATGATTCAGGATTGATCCACTTCTGCCTTTCAGCAGGGAGTAGATTTCCAGTGTGGCACAGCATGATTTCAAATCAATAAGGTTAATAGATGTGGAGGCCACACAGTTAGAGGTGATGTGGCTGGCATTTCTGATGCCAATGAGGAAAATTTCTGATGATGAGATATCACTGTTGTGCTGGCAACAATGTCCCCCAGATTATGCACAGCATATAGTTGGTTACCAGTCTATAGGACTGGACACGCTCCATTAATCTGAATTAACTTTAAAGAAATTATTTAAAATTATTGCCTTTTCTCCCCCCTCCAAATTATGGGCCTCTATGATTTCTGAAATGCCAACAACTCTTTTACTGTAAACAAATAACAATTCTCAGTGTGGACTTACATTGTACATTTAAAAATGCTCAACAGGTCTTATAATTCCATGGACTATTAGGTCCCTTGAATAGAAAATACTTTCTCTCAAAAAAAAAATCCATTTAAAAAATTTAGAATGTACCAACTAAACATTGGGTTTACAAATCCTGAAATCAGAAAGATGTAGAAAGTGAAGGTATGTGAAAAAAAGTTTACTCTCTGTTATATTTACACTGCTGTAACAAATTAAGAACAAACATTTGTTAAAGGAAGAATGACAATGTCATTTTGTTCATATTGTATTCTAATTTGCTAAGACCGTTTTCTTCGTTAGAAAGCCGGCTTAGAACCCCTTCTAGAACTCAACAGAAGAGACAATTCCAGGCAATCTACAATGAGCAAATTAACTGAATTCATTGTTAACAATAATCTTCCTTCCTTCCTCCTTTCTTTCCTTCCTTTGCATTTTCCTTCCTTTTTCCTTTTCTCCCTCCCTCTATTCCTCCCTCCCTCTTTCCTTCTTTCCTGTCTTCCTCCATTCCTCTTTCCCTCTATTCCTCCCTCTCCCTCCCTTCCTCTCTCCCTTCCTTCCTTCCTTCCTTTCTTCTTTCCTTCTTTTTTATACTTCCTTTTACAAAACTAGCCTATGTTTGGAGATTTTACACATCTATAAAAAGATAAAAAGAGTATATCATTTCAATAAAAGATACATTTTAGCCACTGTCCAAATTAAAGGAAGTTTGAGAGTCATTATATAATTCACTGATTGATCTGTTTAATCTCTTCTTACAATCACTTATCTTGTAAAAGAAAAAAAAAGTAGTTGCCAAAAAGAAGGAAGGAACTTTACAGAAAATTTGTTTGCTGACTATATGTGTCATCCTGTTTCCACCCACCATATGCTTTCATTTTGTGTTGACTCTACCGTACTTTTAGAAACAAATTGAAAATCACTTCCCTTGCGCTATTTGGGCAAATTTTGTTCAGAGGAAACAGAACAGGCATTAGAGAAGTGATGCAGCAGCAGATTGAGTTATGGTATTCTTTTGATAGTGATGTGTTCATTAAACATGTTAAATACTGGAACATATTAGGTTAACTTGAAAATGCTTAAGGATTGTAGAGATTAGATTTTTTTTTTTAATGCACTGGAAGGACCTCTGTTAATCAAGTTGTAATCAGTTACTATTGACCGTTAGCCATTTCTTTTATCAGCATGATGAGGCTGTTAATGATGATGCTGCTCATGGTGATGGTGATGATGATGATGATGATGGTGATGGTTCAGTTTGCCCACAGAAAGGAGGGAAATGTGTTCCAATAATCTGATGATAATTTCTTTTCAGGGTAAATACACCACATTATCTTTACCTTAGCTTTCCCTCAGGAAAGCAATCCTTTTGCCAGTTACACATTCAAAAAAGTCATGTCTAATTTGAATAAATTAACATATTTTGTGTCAAAAATTAATTCTGAGGCAGGAACAAAAAAAAATAAAGAGCCATTTAAGTTGTGTATTTTACAAGGAAAAAAAAAACAGTATTGTCAGAGCCCATGACAGCTCTGCTAATTTGATGGTCTTTGATGTTAATTTAGGGTTGGCTTTAATTTCAAAACATATTTTTCGCTTAATAAGGAAAACAAAAGAAACTTTCTCCTCGCATCCCCAGTTTGTGATCTCAGAATGTTTTGGCTCCTCCAATGTGAGAACGTGATTGTTTTTATTTCCAAGAAGAGATAATAACACTGGAGAAATAAAAAAAGAGTCAAGGCAGCTTGCAGAGTACCGGAAGTTCACAGCCAGAGACTTAATTTCTCACACAATGTACTGTGCAATGGGCCCATTAACATAGATGAATAGGCTCTTTAAAGGTTTTTTTTTTCTTCTTCCAGATATGCAGCTGCCGCTGAATGGTGATATGTTAATAAGGTACTCACTCGCCTATTCTTCAGGTAGTCTGGCTTTCTCTACCTAGGTAATCTCCATATAGGCAAAGCTATTAGGGGGCTGTATCTTATACCACACCTTCAATTATATTAACACCTGCACAGATAATCCACGCAAGGTAAACTAGTAGGGGGTCTGTGGCCTTAGTCCACCCCTTTTCTCCCCTCTAAGTCACATCTGAGTATTCTTTTTTAAGGGGAAAAAATAGTAAAGTCACTTTTATTACACATCAGTGGGAGCATTCTGAAAAAGCTTTCATGCCTAGGAAATTGTTATTTCTTCAAACAACTGACAGCCTGCAGAGGAAACTCTAATGGAAATCCAGCTCCTGCATTGTTATGCATTGCCCTCATGTAGATACAGGGGGGTGGATTAAGTTGCTTCCAAAGGGTCTATTGTGTTCAGCATTAATTTGCAGGGCTCTGGATATTGGAGTTTGAAGGTTTTACGACTTTAGTGTTTACTTAGATGTTCTCCATTGTAGTTTTGTTTATTCGCCTCCATTGGCTCTTATTTCCCAGGAAATGTTACATTTATCTTTATTAACAGCAAATCTGGCACTATGAGTCAGAAGGAAAGAAATAATTACAAACTCTCTACCATTTATTAATTTCAGAGTCTTAGTGTCTTTGTCCTTCAGGGTCACTATTTTTTTAAAACTGTTATTTCAGTGAAATATTACACAAATAAATCTCTTTCTCAAGAAAATATTTACACCACCCAGTTAAGCAATGACATGACAATATATTTTGAAATGATTGTTGAATTATAGTCTTCTGAAATGTTGTAACTTTAGGTGAAATTAACTTAATTTTCCCTCTTTGCCTTCAACATACTATGATTACAGAGATATGATTCTAAGCAAGAAGAAATACATTTCTTGATTTAAGATGAGAAAGTTTGCTAAACAAATAGTCAGTCCTTTCAATTATTTTTAAATAATAATTTCAGATTATGAGGGTCATATCTTAAATGTCAGTTACTAGCTTTCTTGAAATTGGCTATTTTTCTAAGTGGATTTTCAGTCTAATACATTAAATCCTGCACATGGTATTATACTTTTAGACAATCTGTGGAAGTTTAATCTTTCTGTCAAGAAAAAAAAAACTTTTATCTAAGAAAGTTAATTTGTTTGACTTCTTTTCCCTTTGGATCTTGAAGGTGATAGCTAAACATGCATTAAAATACATTACAAATTCAATCAAACTACATCCCCCAAAAAAGTGTTCAATGGAACTAACACTGATCTTAATTTGAATTTAGAGGCTCAATTGAATAAAGTACATTATGGTTGAACAATTTCAATTCCTCCTCTATTGCAAGCTTTGTTTGAGAAAGGAAACCAACAACAGGCTACAGGTTAGACTACAATGTAAGTAAATTCTTTTTATTTTGAACAAATTCCTGTTTGTTTTGAGCACTTGGACAATATTTTTGGACATCTCCTCAAAAATATTTTAAAGTATAAGTACGATTGAAAGTGAACATGGCGACATTGTAGGTTTATAGGCATCGATGTGAATGAAGTGGCCTGGACTGGATCAAGATTTTGGGATTTGAATTCTGGTTATGCTACTAACTAGCTGGATGAACTTGGGTAAATTATTTTCCTTCTGGAGACTCAGCTTACTTATTTATTTAAAAAAACATGCTCAGACAAGTGTTTTGGATAAGTTGACCTCTAAGGTTCGTCCCAACCCTAAAATTTTATAAATTTGTCACACATCATTGATTAGACCCTTACCAGTTTCAAAGGGTACTTCTAAGCCAGAATAAATTCCTAGACAAAATCATTATCACCATATAACTGGACAACTTTTACAAACTCTGAATCATGGGAATTTATACTGATAGAGAAATGTTCATACTGATTATAACTAACCTTGAACAATTTCTGTATATTAATTAGGTCCACTTTGGGTGGGAGGCAACAAAGGAAACTCAATATTTCAAAAACTAGCTCTGATGGCACACAATGAGGAAGATCCCAATCTTTTCTGAAGGATCTTGACGTAGAATGACTCCGCTGTGGAGTCATTCTAATAGTTACAAGTTTTTCTTGATGTCAAGGCCAAATTTGATTCTTTAAAACTTCCATCCACTGTTCCAAGTTCTCCCTCTGGGTCTAAGCAGAATAAGGCAAATACTACTCTCACATGACAAGGCTTCAAATACAAAGTTGAAAACAAAGTCTTGTTAGCTGAGGAAAAAAAAAAACCTCAGAAGTCGAATAATTTATGTAAAAGGTTTATTAAATCATCCAACAGAGGAGAGAGGCAAAAAAGGGAGTGGCCCTCCCATCCTCTCCAATGTCTAATAAATTACACATTATATAGAATCCAAAGGAACAATCCATTAGCACAGAGCCAGTTTCCAGGCAACACACATGGATTGCTTGAGATGTATGAGGGGAGAAAATTCATATTCTTTACACTGATCTTTGGGTATGACCAGGTTTCTTGTCAGCACAATGAACTTCCTGAGTTAATCCTTAAACAAATCTGGTCTCTACAGGAAAAGGTCTGGTTTCTCAGACACACAGGGCTGGGGTCAAATAATGCCATAGTTCTCTGATAATCTCTCCCTTCTCCAGGGAAAGCATCTCCAGTTCCTTCAACTAGTCATCATATGATAGGGACGCAAGTTCCTTCACCATACTACGTGCCTTCCTCTGGGTGCTTCCTAATTTAGCGATGGCTTTCCTAAACTGCATTATATGACCAGGGCAGAACATAAAGGTATTATTACTTCCTTATTCCTGGAAGTTAAGCCTCTTCTTGGATACCAAGATTACATTTGATTTTTGACTAGATCACATTTGATTTTAGTTTACATGTACTGTAGACTTATCCCCAAGTTAAGTTAAAAAGCTATTAAATAACCATGCCTTTCTCATTTCCTACTTCTGAAGTTGATTTTTGTTTAATCTAAGTGGACATTTTAGTTGAATTCTATCTTAGATTCAGACCAATGTTCTAGCCTGTCAATATCTTCTTGAATCCTTATTCCATCATCACGTATTAGCTATCCAGTCCCTAGATTTATGCTATTTGCAAATTTTATGGGCATACCTTTATAATCTCTCTCTGTCTCTCTCTGTCTCTCTGTCTCTCTCCTTCCTTCCATTCCTCCCTCCCTCCTATTTTTGCTTGTAACAAAATTGAAAAAAAAAAAACAGCACAGGGTCAAGCATGGATCCCCGGAGAACTCAAAAAAGCCCTTCTGCCAAATTGACATTTAATTCTAAATGACTATTCTTTGGATACAGGCATTCAACCAGTTCTAAAACTATATAATTATGTCATCACATGGGACACATCTCTCCATCTTTTTTGCTACAAGAATAACATAAGATTCTATCTAATTCTTTGCTAAAGTCTAGGTAATCTCTTTACAGCATTTCCCACATCTTAAGAGAAATTATCTTCTATTGTATTAGTAACCTGTTATTAATTAGAAACCAGGCTTTTTATTTGCTCATTTTGGGGCCATCCCCTTTAGGCCAGTCAGTCAGTCTCCGAAGAATATTACTGATATATATATATATATAAATATAAAGCCTCCAGGAAAGTGCTCCTCCATTTTGAGCAGGATCCCACCAACAAAAAGACCTTTCTTCTGTTTAGAATGTAAACAGAATCTAATCTAGATGAATCCTAGTCCTAAAGCACTAAACTAAAGTCCTAGTACCATTCCATTAGAGTTTAGGGTGACCCAGTTCATGAAGGAGAAAACCAACCACAGTGGTCTGGGTAGAGATGGGTTCCTTTGTCCAGATTGCGGGAGGCCTCTGAGTCTCATAATCAAGCCACATTCTCAGCAGGAGGAGCTGAAGGCTTTCAGTTTACCTCCTCTTTTGAAAGTCTACCCCTTCATTAATTGTTCACCAATCAGGGTTAATTTTCACCTGGCAAGGGTCCTCCCTTTTTTAAAGGTATTTAAGCATTCAGGGATCTCCCTGGTTTTGTATTTGATTACCTAGAGAAACCATCGAACATCAATTTATTGATTATTGGTTAGCCTAATTAATAAACTGATTGCTAATTACCCAGAAACTTTTCATTCATTTCAATCTACCAGATAGTAACCATGTCAAATAAGGAAGTAAATTTAATTTAGAATGACTTGTTCTTCATGAAACCATGCTGGCTCTTTGTTAATGCTTCTAGATATTCACTAAGCATCTCTTAATTGATCCATTCTAGAAGCTGCCCAGGATTCAAAGTTGAGGACACTGGTCCATAGTGTATATAGACTTAGCTGTTTTTCCTTTACTGAAAATCAGGCATCAGACCCCTCGGGCACCTTCCCTATTTTCCAAAATCTTTTTTAATATTGCTGATGATGTCTTAGCAGTCATGCCTGCTAGTTATTTCAGTCTCTGAGGATATAATTCATTCATTTGGACCAATGCCTTGAATCTAGCAAGAACAGTTAGATGGTTTCTTCTTTTCTGCTTAGTGATGTTGAATATCACTTCCTTGTTGGCCATTTTGTTCTCTCATTTTCACAGTGAAGGCCACACTCTTCTTGTAAGAGGAAACAGAAACTGATTCTGTAGATCTATGATTTGAAAATGGGGGACATGACAGCTGCAGTGCCTGCCTTGGAGGGTCCTGGGAACATTAAATGAAATAATGTTGGTAAAAATCCTATGCAAAATTTAAAGTGACATCACATAGATGGGTGCTATTATAACAACTCAACTTCAAGTATCATTTCGAAGCTTAGAAAAAAGATAAACAAGCATGTTAATTTCAAAATAACTCAAATTTAGAAGGGAGGCAGCTTGGTTTATGAAAGGTAGGGGGTTGTCCTTGGAAGTAAGATCTGGGTTCAAGTTCTGCTTTCAAGACTAGTTGCATGACCTTGGACAAGTTTCATAAACTCTGAGATTATGCAACTATAATTTGTAGAACACATTTAGATTTATATTCATAGAGAAAGTTTTCTCACTGGACGTTATTTTATACTGATGAATCACATATATGGACCAAAAAAATCCATTTTTATAATACTTCATACTTAATGGATCATTTTAAGGTTTAGAACTTGAACCCTCACAACAACTTTGAAAGGACAGTATTACAAGTATTATTGGTCCCATTTATTAAATGAGTAAACTGAAAATTTAAGAAAAATTACTTTCCTGAGTTCATTACCTACTAACTGACAACACCATCATCAAATCCAATTTTTTAAACTTCATTTTTGGGGCTTGTACCTTTTGAACTCTACTGTACTTTATTGCTTCTAATAAATTTCATTAGTGGATACACGATGGCAAATGAATGGTATAGACACTAAATGCTCTAGTTTAAGGAAGGAGAGATCACTGTTACTGCAATATTCCTGGGCAAACTTCAGGCAGGAGGTGAGATCTGAAGGGAGCCTGAAGGATTTATAGGATGGTTATAGGTAAAGAGGAAAAGGGATGGGAAGAACATTTTAGGTATGGAAGGAAAAGAATGAAAAAAGTTTTAAGCTTCTATCGAAGATAAAAAGGGTGGGCCCTGGGCCCCTTGGCTCAGAGTCTCTGATTCCTGCTTTTTTTGGTTAGAGTACTATGCTCAGGAGAGTGTTGATGTGTTCAATGTGGTAGTTTAGTTGCAGGTTATCTAAAGCCAATAGTGGTAACCCAGGTAAACTTCATCCTCCATTCATGTTGAACAGGTCACTAAACATAAAAGTAAACCCTAAATTCCTCTCAATCTAATTCAATAGGGTTCTCAGGATATCTGCTTATCAAAGAGAGAGTGCTTAGATGTACACACAAGCCTCTGTTGTGATGGAGTTTCACTCAAGTTGGTATGTAGGTGGACAAGTCTGGGGAAGGAAGGGATTTCAGAAAGTGTCTAATCTATTTCCTTCATTTCTTGGATGGGACACTGGACTCTGAAAAGGGAGGTTTCACACTGGTTTGTCAAGAATGCGGTCTTCACCTCAGTGGCTGGCAGACATCTCTCACCATGCTACCTGCACTTAGGTCATCCATTCCTCCTTTCAAGACCAGAACCATGGAAGCTGCTCCTGGGGCACGGGACTGTTAGAGATAAACCTTGACTTTATCTTGCCCTGAACAAGGCCCCCAAATCACTTCTGAGCCATCTGTACCAGGGCACTGTGGCTAGATTACTCTTCTCTCCCCTTTGATCTGCTTTTTATGGGTTATTTTAATCCCTATTAGAATTTAAGCTCCATGAGGACAAAGGTTGTGTCTTTTTGCTTGTATTTGTTTTCCTAGGGCTTAGCCCCGTGCTTGGTACATTAAAAGGATTAATAAATGGTCTCTCCCTCTCCCTCTTCCAAATGAGGAAACTGAGTCCCAGACAGGTAAAGGAAATTGCCCCAAATCACATAGATGAAAGGAGCAGAAATAGGACTATAGTCCAAGTCTTTTGTCTTTAAGGCCTGTGCACTTCCCTCTTTATTGGTGTGCTTCTGTAAAAGAGAAAAGGGAGACAGAGAAACAGAGAGAGAGACAGAGACAGAGAGACATAGACAGAGAGAAAGAGAAGAAGAAGAAGGAAAACAAGGAAGGAAGGGTGGGAAGAGAGGGAAAGAGAGAAAGGTGAAGGGAGGGAGGGAGGGAGGAAGGAAGGGAGGAAAGAAAAACAGGAGAGTAGAGGTAGGGAGAGGCAGGAAGAAAAGGAAAGAAAGAAAAAAGAAATGATGAGTAACATAAATCCTAATTCTGGTTATAGGATGGAGGGCAAACCATTTACCTTTATGGACCTCAGTTTCTTCATCTATAAAATGGAAAGGTTGTACTAGATCAGTGGAGTCAAATTCAAATTGAAATGGACACCATTAAATCATACATAAGGATTCCTAGGGGCTTATAAAACTTAGAAAACCACACATTCACATTATGTTTGATTATGTTTTACTTATTTTGTTACATATTTCTCAATAACATTTTAACTCCCACTTAGGAGTGTTATAGACTGCATGTGCAAGTCACATGTCTGACACCTCTGACCTCTATGACCTTCTAAATCCCTCTCATGTCTCAATCTATAATCCTATGAAGGATACAGGTCTTACCATGTTCCCCCTCTCTTTACTCAATAAACTCGAGGCTACCTCAGGTATCAAATATAAAATTCTCTTCTTGCTTGTTGTCTATGCTAGCAGAATGTGAACTCCCCAAGGGCAAGGATTATTTTTTTTCATGCTTACTACCCCCAATCTTAGCACATTGCTAATAAAAAGCTAACAAGCACAGTGTTTAATTGCTGGGAGTGATGGCACAAATCGTTATTCCAATCTACTGGGGGTGGTTGAGGCTAGTCGATCACTTGAACTCAAGAGATCTGATTAGCATTAGGTTAAACTGATCAGGTGTCTGTACTTAATCCAGAATCCATATATTAAGTCGCTGGGGAAAGGAGAAGGGGGCGGGGAGGGAACTAAGCTTCTTAAGGAGGGACAAACCAGTCTAGTTTGAAAATGGAAAGTCATAGCTCAGATGCCAATTAGTAACGAGATCAGCCCAAGGAAGGCCTCTGCACGTATACCCTGGAGGGAGTTAAGGAGACTGCCTTCCCTCCCAAAAAGAAACAAAACAAAAAAACCAACAATAACATCAACAGACACTTATTAAATTCTTCTTGGTTACTTGAAGATGAGTACATGGTTTAATTCAAGGCAATCTAGCACAGATATCTGACTGCAGAATTCTAGGAAGCTCCAAATGCAACCAAATACTTTAAAAGTAAAATCTGTACCTCTGACCTCACTAGAAAGACTAGGATCACTTAGGGATAGGGGCCAAGAACTGATCTGTTTGAGTAGCATCACTAATTAGGTCGTGATGGCAAGGAGTCTAACAGTTTCCAGACTTGAATGAGAAATGATACCAGCAATTCCCATTTTCTCTTTCTCTAGGAACAGATATGTAAACATTATAGAGGACAAGTAAGAGAGGATGGGCAAAGGCAGCTGTGACTAGTCAGAAATCCAAAACTGACTCTTGCAACTGTAAAAACATTTTTGATCACTGATGTCATCTTTGGAAAACCTCATAAACAGTTCTAAGTCTGTTGATAACACTGCTTTTGTAATTGCTCCTAAATTTGCCTTTTTTCATGTATGTTTATATCAAATTTCTACAGAATGTTGGTTGAGATTTCTGGCTATCTCATACTTACATCTATTTCAGTGTAAGGGTAGGTCTGAGACTAGCACATTTTTTTTTTGGCATTAATTTCTTTTTATAATCCCTATTTATCCAGAATCCTTTTTGGTGACCTTTCTAAAGAGTGGGCAAAAATTTTGTACTTTTGTTTCATTTTTAAAAATTCCAAATGCAGCCTAAGTTTGGTGGCTGCATTTGGAGGCAGGGTTTATTATATGATTTGTCAACATTAATGTAAAGTACAAAAGTAATTAATGTACATTTAAACATAATGCAAGCTACTTGAGGGTTGGGACTATTTTTTTTAAATTTTGTCTTTGTAACTACAGTACCTTGGACTATTGCTTGAAAACAGTAGGAAATTTATAAATCCTTCTTGAATAGAATTTAGGCATCATCATCATCATCATCATCATTATTATTTAGGTATTAATCAACACATAGTGCTATGAATTTCATTCTTTGGATAAACTAGCACAATTCAGGTATTGCTCTGTAGAGGGGCAGCTAGGTGGAGCCATAGTGGATAGAGTGGGAGAGGTCTGAAGTCCAGAAGACTAATCTTCCTGAGTTCAAATCTGACCTCAGACGTACTAGCTGTGTGACCCTGAACAAGTCACTTAAACCTTTTGGCTTCAGTTTCCTCTTCTGTAAAATGAGCTGGAGAAGTAAATGGCAAATTACTCCAGTATGTTTGCCAAGAAAATTCGAAATGGAGTCACAAAGAGTTAAATATGACTGAAAAACAGCATCGTTCTGTTACTGGGTATATACTTCACATAACGGTCAGTAGAAGGCAAGCCCTATGAGTGCGGTAACTTTTCACTTTTGCTTTCTAAAGGACAATACAAGGAATATAATTTGTGTTTAATAAATGCTGCCTGAATTTGATTATTAGATGACAGGAAAATCAATCAAACATGAAGTTAAGAGAGAAATAAGAAATTCATTAGGAATAAGAAGGGGAAGAGAATATGTAGAAAGATTATGATTAAAAAACTTAGGAAATGGAAAAAAATAAGAGAATGATGGAAAATATTGATTAAAAACACATAGTTTTGAATGGTTATTTTAACTTTGCTTTACCAAGAGGAAAGAATGGACACCCAAACCAAGAATGGAGAACTACAACATGTAAAATTATGAAAATATTGACAGAAAGATTACAAGGACACTAGAATATAGGTTGAAATACCAATTAAAATATGAAAATTCAAATAAATGAAAGGAAGACAGGTGTAGAAAACAAGAAGAAAGTCAAAAGAAATTCAAAGGAACATGGGAAACAAATTAAAAACGTGCATACACAATCTGTATCAAATTGCTTGCCTTCTCAAGGACAGGAGAAGGGAGGGAGAGAATTTGAAACTCAAAAATTTATACATCCATATGTATGTATGTATTTGCATATAATTGAGAAAAACATAAAAATGAGAGAAAAAGTGCATACATGTTGTAGAAACACACCAAGAACAACAGGCGAAAAGCATGTGAGTCCTCTAAATCATAATCGCTGCAGAGGTAACATATAACTTTGGGTTTTGCCAGCATAGGAACTGGGTGGAAAAGATTTGCAATGGAAAAGTGGGCAAGAGGAGGAGTGAGCAACAGCGCATGACTCTGACTGCACTTTCAGCATCTAGAGAAAAATCTTGCCTTGAATTCGAAATATGGCCAAATCTGGGTCCTGGAAATCATTCCCAACTGCCTCCTCATTCCCTTGCCTTCCCCCACTGAGAGTAGTTATTAGGTCAGTGTGCAATCCCATCACCTAACAATGTGGAATTGTGGGGAAACACGTGGTCTGAGGTTCTGCTGTTTCACTGTTGACTTACCAAATTAAATAAAAAAGAAGAAAAAGAAAAGCAAAAAAAAAAAATGCGTTCATTCTCTCCATCACAGTGCGTTGGGATCTCTTCTCTTACCTTTCTACAGGCAAGTAACACATGCAAATCTCCCCACAAATCAGGAGGCAAATAGGCTCGTTCCCGTTCACTTATCATTGTAATGAAGCATCTGCTCACGATTTTTTTCTTTTCCCCTGTAACTTCATTTTCCCCTCAACTCACTCACTGCGTGATCTGGCTCCCAAACCTCGCCCTGCCACCTTTGTGCTGCTATCTCATCTTTTTTCTTGTGGCTACATCACTAGACGCCTGAGCTAAGAGCTCATTAACAAACTGGTGCGGTAACTTGCTCACCGCAATCCCTCTACTGCTCCTGGAGGCGACTTTTCACTGGGTGCTCCAGCGCAGTGAGGCTCAGGCAGTCTGCAGCAGCGGCCGGGAGCTCTCCAACAGCCGCAGCCGCAGCCGCAGCCGCAGCAGCAGCCACCCGGGAGACACAGCCCACAGCTATACATAGCAGGGCTTAGCAGAGGCAAAGGTAATCATGTTGACTTTCTGTTCCATTTCTGGCATGGGCCATGGGTTTCCACAGCAAGAAGGGCAAGCAGGCAAAAGTTGGTGTGTTTAAATGCAGACTAACTTTGAGCAGCTACAAATGGGCTTTAAAGAGGTAAGGCTTGGATGAAAATGCAAAGAGCTAATCAAGGCATATTGAGACTCCAGAGGAGAGAAGACAGCTAGGAACAAGGGAATGCAAAACAGATGAGGCTTAGCTGAATCTAAGGGAGTTGTGGGGGGTGGGGCTGGTCATTATTTTGTTAAAGAAGGAGGTGAAACAACAGGCTGAGGCTTGGCTGATGGGAGGAGTTTCTGTCTTCATGTCAGGAGGCACATTCACGGAATCTCAGAGTTGGATGGCACCTGTGAGGTCATTTAGTCTAGACTTAGTGATCCTGCCTAAAATTGCATTCCCTTTGTAGGCTGGCTGCAAAGTTTTGGACCACACCTCCTATACTGAAGGCAATTGGAAAGCATAGTCTCCCCAGGTGGTAGCTCTGTGGGTCTCCTCTGTGGCTACACACACACATGTGTGTGTACATATGCGCATATATGTGTATTTGTATGTGTATACATAGTATGTGTTGCAAGATTCATACACATGTATAGATAGATACAGATGTGTGTGCATTTATGCATATGTGGGTATTACATATGGATGTACACACATATATGCATATATATACACACATGCATATATATTTCTGTCCTGCAGAAAATGGTTGTAAAGGGAATAAAGCCCTGTGTAATTTTTAGTAGTATCGGTTGCATTGGAGTTGGGGGAATAGCAGGGTATTTTCATTTTAAAATTACCTATTAGATTTTTGCATTGGAGAATCTTTCTTTCCCAGTTACTCCTTACTACTTAACCTCTTTCTGTCTGAGTGCATCCTTATGAAAGTAGAAAACATTAAACTGAACTGGGATACTAGTCAAGGGAAATATATCCTCATTTGAGCTAGGTACTGGCACCATGCTTTGTGTTTCATTCTCATTCAGGGAGCAGATAATGGGTGCATTGCCCAAACCATCCAAGCTCATATTACATTGGTTCTTCCTTTATCAATTTATTACACCTCAATATGAGTAAAATACTTGAGAACAATAAATGAAAAATGGCGAACATTCTTTTATGGAAGGTTTACTGAATTTCTGGTCAAAGTTGCAGTTTGTATGTTACACATGAAGGTGGAATGTATTTTTAGGAAATTTCATTTAAGCAAATAGATAGTTAAGTTAATTTTAAAGGGGTCTTTTTCCCCCATTATTTTATGGGACTTAAGGAAGCTCTGCTAAAAATCTATTACTATCCTGCTATAGTTTTAGAAAGAAACAAAATTTTAAAAAAACCAGAATTCTCAAACTTTGCCTTGGCTTTCTTGGGCATTCTTTAAAAAAATAAATTCAGATAGTGTTTGGTTTAGATTATTGCGAAGTAATTGGTTGGGATTACGTATTGTATCAGTGAGTGGGATAGCAGCCAAGATAACACTGTATGTTTTTGCTCCAATACTCCCAACAGATCTTTGATATCAAGCATGAGGATCTTCCTTCCAACAGAGTGTTGTTAGTAATTAAAAAAAAATAATGTAAGGCAGTTACTTCTGAAATTCTCACCACCTTTGTCATTAAGTAGAAAAGGTACCTCACTGAAGCAGACACTATAGAAAGGCCAAGTTCCATTGAGGGGGAAAATATAGACATCTGATGAGTCTGGAATGATTTCCTTAACTAACTTCATCAAAATAAGTCAAACCAAAGATTATTTTGAAGTTTGATTATTTTTATATATAATTTGGGATCAAAGCAATCAAGCTATGATTTTAACATAAAGATATAATGCTCTATAGAAGATCATACTTAATTTAAGGGTTTAAAAATCAGTAATGGAATAAAAGTAGGCATAAGTTTTTGATTTAATTTAAGTCTGTGATCCCCACCCGCACGCCAAATATCAACATGAGCATCTAAATGTGAGTTTATTAGCTGACAGGCATAAAATATTTTCATTGAATTATGTCTGTGTTCTGTACCAGGACATAATCCCTCCAGTCCTGACTTTGCCCTTGTTTATTTAAATCTGATGTGCACTGATGATCAGCCTTTCAGAGAGGCTGCATATCCATGAATGTGGGATGCCATGATTAGACATTCAAATGAACCTGGTTTCTTTGAATATGGCCTAATGATTGAATGTTCCCCAAAACACAGGGACTCCTCAGGGAAATACAGCAATGCCTCAGCACATTTCCTCAAGGCCTGGAGACTACTTGAAGCCAAGAAGCTCCACTCTACCTAACTACTTAGGAGTCCTCGGCTTTAATCACCATGGCTAAATTCACACTTAAGCAATTAACCATATGATTGCTCCAGTATGAATGAGCTCACCCCTCATCAGTGTCTTTCCTTCAGGCACTGAGAGACAGCATAGTGTATGCCTCAGGATTTCTCCATTTGTCTGAAAGGTACAAGTCTTTCAATATACAGGCTCATAAAAAAGATATTGGGCATCTCCATTCATTCCCCAGTGGTATTATGAA
>CM053580.1:40918804-40943195 GCA_028627135.1 Pseudochirops cupreus | reverse complement strand
TATATATATATATATACATATTATATATTTGTTGGAATTGTTGAATTAAGATACTGATTGCCCTGCTCACTTTGGATCATAGCTACAATTATAATTGAGGATTAGATGCTCAGGATTTTATGAAGGTTGAAACTTGGATAGCAACCCTTCATCCTTTCAGCTTCTTTTTGGCTTAATTCTCATTTGCACAGAGGTGGGAAAGACTTTCCTCCCTGGACTTCTTCAATATGGAGTCTGTGTTTATTTTGTGTGTATTTAATAACTTTATAATTGTATTTCAACATAATTAGCTTTTTGGTAATCCTATATATTTTATTCATTTAAAAACCTTATTTCAAGAAAGAGTCCATAGATTTCACAGGCTCAAGCCTGTCCATGATGCTAGAAAGGGTTAAGAATCCCCTGGGGTCAAAGTAAACAATTAGGATTTTTAAACAAGTTAACTGTAAAGAAGAATTAGTTGTCTTTTCAAGAATCCTCTCCCAGGATCCAGTTAGGCAAAGATATGTTTAGATAGGTTGCTGATTTTTTGTAAAACTTTGAATTTGCTAGACTTTATTTTTAGATGCCCTCAGACTGAATGTTTTTTACAGACATGGATCCAGGCAAGAGAATGTTTCCCCACTGGGTATGGGCCTTTCTTAGTACTGTTTACCATTTGGTAAAGTGTCCCAGTGGATAGTAGTATGGGCCTGGAATCAAAAGACTTGAGTTCAAATCCAGCCTCAGACACTGGTTGTGTTGCCCTAGGCAAGTCACTTAACACTGTTTGCCTGTTTCCTTATCTTAAAATGAGTTGGAGAAGGAAATGACAACTCCAGTATCTTTGCCAAGAAAACCCCAAATTGGATCATGAGGAATTGGATAGGACTGAACAACCATAAAAACATCCTTATAATTGTACCTGTTGAGAGGAGAGTGTTTGTGGGGGGGGTATAGATCCCCCCGAATCTCAAATTCTAAAGCCCCATCCAGACTTCACACCGTCATAAACTTAAATTAATAATTAAAAAATCAATTAATTAATTATTTGATAACATGCCAATATTTCCAAAGTGCTTTCAGCTTTATAGAGGAGTTTTATAGAAAGGACACTGGATTATACAGCAACTGATTTTCATCTGAAAGACACCTTAATGCTCATCTCACCCAATCCCTCATTGGCCATAGGAGGAAATCATGCCATGAGGTGTTTTACAGATAAAGAAATCAAGTCTCATAGAGATTCAGGAACTTGGCCCTGCCATACAACCGAAGAATGTCAAAGCTAGCATTCAAACCCAGATGTCCTAACTCAAAGTCCAGCTCAAAGCCCATTCATATAAACTTTTTCTTTGCAAGGAGGAAAAAAAATCAAAACAAGAAAGCTAGTAACTACTAAAGACTGTATTAGCAGCGTTTAATGTAGTCACTACTCACTGAGTAGGACTTTCAAAGACTGCAGATTCAGAGGCAGAAGGGATGTTAGAAGTCCATTTAGCCTAAGGCCCACAATTAAGTGACTTGGCCAAGGTCCCAAAGGAAGTAAGAACCAATGGCTTCTTACTTCTTATGTACGCCTACATGAGTCTGTGTAGATGTGGTTCACTGAGAGTCAAGAATAGATTATGTTCAGTCTCCTTCCCCCACCCTTTTCCAAGGAAGATTTGATTCTTGTCAAAGGGGAAGCAAAGGTTTGGGGCCAGAAGCTGGCTACTCTGCTCCCCTCAGAAAGAAGATACTGGACTAGAATTATATCTATCTGCTTCCTTAAGTGTTAGTCTAGGGTAGAGTAATTTTTAGGTATAAGCTACACTTCTGATTGCTGTTCATTAATGGAAAAAGCAGGGTACAAGCTACATAACTTGCATTTCCATTTTCTGTCCATTCTACTTTACTCTGTCCCCACTTATTGATAGACAATTGGACCTTGTGGGATCCTAGAGCTAGAGCTAGAAAAGTCCTTAAATGCCATATAGACTTCTGAGGACTCTTGCTTTCATCAATGTCCTGGACTCAGCTAATACCAGCTTGGGAGAGTCACTTGTTAAATTTTCAGTTTGAGGATTAATACCTTGGAACTCAGAGGAAAAGATCTAAATCAAGGCTTGATTTATTGTTTTGTTGATTGTCTACGTTGGAGAAAACATCAGTTATGCAGATTTAACTTAAAAGAAGGTCTTAACAGCATTTTCCCCTCTGAGGAGAATCAGTTATTAAACATTCCCTGTTCTCTCCAGCTTCTACCTCTAGATCTATGATCTTATGACTTTCAGAGAGTGCAAGTGATTTGCCCAAGACCACACAGAAATTAAGAATCAGATGCAGCATTTGCACTTGAGTCCTCTCCCTTCTGAGACACCATGTCACACCACTTCCTCATTTCTGGCCCAAGAGTGGCAGCAATAGCTTGCTTCCTGGTGACAATCCACTGCTCTCTCCCTGCTCAGGAGCTTTTCACGAGTCTATTCTGGGCTGTGGATTCCCCTGCGCCCTTCTTGCACTTCCAAGTTTAATTTTGCCTTTAAAAACTCAATTGGCTCATCTGTTAAACATTAAGCAGCTCCCATTTGAGCCACAGGGGGAGCACTGGGAAAACCCACAGCTGCTGGAACATTGAAAATGGGTTGTTTTTGTTTTTTTTTTAAAGAGCATTTTTCGAACTTTAAAGCATTTTAGCAGCAATGTATTTCCCAATTCTTCCCTTCCTACTCCCCCTTTCCCCCCAATGGTTCATCTGTTTAACTTTTATCTGGCATTGGAAAACACAAGCCAGAGCATTAAACAGCCCTCAGATGGGTTTTTGTTTAATGCAAAATGAAAATAAAAGCTGAGTAGGGAAGATCTGTGGGGGAGCTATGGCCCAGAATAGCTTGAAGCATGTCCTCTTCTCTGTCTGTAGAAACGAAGTTGAATTCCATCAATCCACCTAGCCCATCCCACCCTTCCCCTCTCAAGTGACAGAAGAATTCCAAGACCAATTTGCACAGTGTCAACGAGAGAGAAGGAGAAATCTGTCTGGAGCTATTGGAGAAGAGCTTGATTTAGGATATCAAAGCTTTACTCTAGTGCACAATAGAACTCTAATTGATTTCTTATGTCAGTTTCAGAATCTATATAGAAGGTTGAGTATTTTCTACTCTACATAAGGTAAGGGAAAGTTCCTCCTGTCTATACCCCCCAAACACATACATACACACACACACACACACACACACACACACACACACACACACACACACACACATACACACACACACACTTGTCCAGACTCTCAACAACTAGGCTATCAGGGACTACATTTCTAGCTTTATACATTCATATGTTTGAATTAGAACAAAAATTCCATATCCAAGCACAAATATCCACGGGAAAGGTAATACATTAAGCTATTTTCAGGTATTATATCCAAGAATTTGTTTCTGTTTATTTTAAATACATTTTCTTTCTCTCAGAATAGTCAAGGAATGGGAGAAGTATGGAAAAGAAAGTCTAGAACTGCCCTGGGAAAGCTGATCTGAGTAGAGAGACTAGAGTGAGAGGTGCCAGGTGAAAAGGCTAAGAAGTAGCCCAACTTCCAGGTCAGCCCCTTTGGGCAGGATCTTGGGAAGTAAGCTTTATAGAGATGTACCTTGGGAACTACTTCTGTGGAGGCTGTGTCCACAGACATGGAAGGCTTAGAGAAGAACGAGTCTCACCACTGAAATCCTTGATGCTCTCAAGCAGTAAACACTCATAAACTGATGTAATTTTATTAATGGAAATTATATTAAAGATGATTCATTACTATCTACTTCACTGCTGCATCCTAAGGACTGTGAAACCTTTCCATCTGACCTGCAGCAGATTTGTTCTTTGTGTATCATCTTCTTCATTTAAAGTGAACTCCTTGAGAATCGACACTGTATTAATTTTCTTTTTGTGTCCCCAGAGTTTATTATAGTCCTTTGTTGAACTTACAAATGATTATTCATTCATTCATTCATTCATAAAGAGAGGTGTGCAAAAAGACAAAAGATTGGGAAAGACAAGCCCTTTCTTCAGTAAAATTTTGACTAGGTTTGACTAAGACTAATTATTGAACCTTCTTCTGTGACTCAAGTATTATAAATATTAAAACAGATCATTTTCAACACTTGAATTTTATTAGTAAATTAGAAAAAACTAAGATTCTTTCGCAATTCCTTTACTTAAGCTGGCCAGTTAAATGGAACTCACTACTCATTGGTGGAGATTGATTACTCAACACTATATATCCCAGTGAAGGGCAAATGGAGCTGAAGAGAGCTAGAAAGAAGAGAGATTCAGACCCTTCTGGTCTCGTGAATTAAGAAAGATGTATTATTCCAACCTCTCTTCATGACCTTGAAAAGAGAAAGACTCTGGGAAGAAGCCAACATGTAGAGGCACTGAAATTTCCATCAAAGCATGATTTTGGAGACTTTGGACATTTTCCCTCTAGGTGTGACCTGAGACTGAGTTATCTCAATACCAATGACTGAGCTCCTTAAATTCATTTGTATGGTATATATTCTCCTATGTATACTTTCTCTGATTTCTGTTTTGCAATGGACTTGAATACATAGGTTCCTTTGTTGTTTGCTGTGGGTGTTCATTATGGAACGGGCTTTTGGTGAGAAGGTAATTCAATTTTGGCCATAGAGCTTGTATCCTGCCTTTTCCATTAATGAATAGCAATCATAAGTGTAGTCTGAACCTAAAAACTACTCCACCCTAGACTAATAATACTTAAGGGGGCAGATAGATATAATTCTAGTCTAGTATCTTCTTTCTGAGGAGAGCAGATTAGCTAACTCCTGTTCCCAAACCCTTGCTTCCCCTCTTGTCAAGAATCAAAAGTCTTCCTTAGAGAAGGGTGGAGGGAAGGAGACTGGAAATATCTATTCCTGTCTCTCAGACCCATGAGACTCTTGAATTTCAGTAGTAAATTGGACAAAGTAAGACTCTTTGGCAATTCCTTGACTTAAAATGGCCAATTATATTGGACTCTTTCCTCATTGGTAGAGACTGATTATTTAATGCTCTATACCCCAGTGAAGGGCATACGGAGCTGAAGAGAGCTGGAAAGAAGAGAGATCCAGATCCTTTGGTCAGAGTCAACTCACAGACCCATGTAGGAATATGTAATCTACATGGGTATAATAGCACTTAGACCACAACTCTTTCATACGTATGTCTGGCTGCTATTGTGCCTCTGTGTGTGTGTGTGGGAGGGGGAGATGCTCATGCACACAAGTGCTCGCATGTGCATGTGCAAAGCATATACACTTTTATATCTATCAGAGGTTGTTGGCATGAGATCCATGAACTTGTTCTTTAAAATATTTTATAACTATTTCTATGTAATTTGTTGCCTTTTTAATCCTGTGCCTTTTATTTTTATGAATTTAATACATTCCGAGAAGGGAGCCATAGCCTTCACCAGATTACCAAAGGGCTATGACTTACAAAAATTGTTAGGCACCCCTGATGTAGGTATAGAGATTCTTTATATGCAAGTAAAAAAGGGAGAAGAAAAGGGGAAAGAGAAAAAATGACATAGTTTTGTGGCTGGAATGAGTTTTAGGGATCATGTAGTTCCATTATTATACATTTAATGAAAATAAGGCTGAGAAAGGTTAGATGATTTTTCCCAAGTAACTCACAGGCAGAACCAAGCTCAAGTCTTGTCACGTCAGTATCCTTTCCACTACATGATGCTGCTGGTTCTTTCCCATTCTTCTCTTCTCTTTGCATGAGTAGCAAAACCCACTAGTACATTTTTTTTCAAAGTTCAAAATGAAAACAAATCTAAAATTTGTCAAGTTTTAAAGCTTTGCATTATTTTAGAGGTGTGTTTTAATTTTCTAGAAACTCTTGAGACTATGGAACTTTAAAACAAGCGTGTTTAGGCTCTTTCTGTTACAAACTAATGCTATTAAGCTTCTCCTCCAAGCTTTTCGCCTCTATTTCTAATTTGGAGTATTATCTTAGATCTTTTCCAATGCAATCAAGCATCGCTTTCTCTGTAAAGTGATGCAGTAGTGTCTTTCAGCCAATAAGGTTTCTAAGTGACCAGACATTTACCAATGCTGTATCCTTGAATTCTTGGAAGGCAGTTTGGCATAGAGGACAGAAGAGAGACTTTGGAGTCAAGAAAACTTGGGTTCAATCATACCTTTTATGAATAGTAGCTGTGTGATAGTAAACAAGTCATTTAACTAAATCACCTGTAAAGTTATCGGGAAAATCTTGAGTACTGATGATCAACACCTATGGAAAGATCCCTCATCCCTGGAGTTCCCTATATAGCTGATATCATAGTCATGTGACATCTCAACCCTTTCCCCCCCCCCCCCCACTGAATTAGGGTGCATTTCCTAAGACAGGGTTAATTTCTGCTTCCTGTCTCTCTCTTGTTCTCTCCACCTCTGTTTCACATTTTCAGAATGATCACTGTTCTTGAGAAAAGACAGACTTGGATGTATCACTGTAAGGACTAGTTGTCTAGATTCACTGTATTCTGCCAGTATTTATCCTTAATGATGTATACATTATTTTGATGAAATGAAAACCTTTTGGTATTCTTGGATGTTTCAGTGAAGGTTGATATATATTTTTTTTTTAATTTGAGTGACTGGAGTTACCTTATTTTCTTTTCTGATCATCTTCTTCACATTTTTTAAAAATAGGTTCATTTGCAGGAGTATATATTGATTCTGCTGATTGGAAGAAATGGCAACCATGGATCTGAATTGTCACAGGTCATTACATTCATAGACCATACCATCATTTAGAAGAGGAATATTTTGATGTACTGTAAACTATCAACTTCTGTAGATTTACTTCAACAGAAATCATATACACTGTTTTTTTTCTTTTAAAGGATCTACTGATCTCAGCCAGACTGGAAGTACAGTGGTTTCTCATGGCCCCAATCTGAGCACTTTCACCTGCTTTGTTTCCGACCGGGACAGTTCATTTCTCCTAAGGCAATCTTGTGGCCCTGAGACTTACCACATTGACCATATTCATGCCTGACTTAGAGAAAAAACTCAATTGGCTTAGCTCAGAAGTCCTCAGTTCAAGAGATCCAACAGAGATGGATTTCAGATGGGCACCACTGGGAGGTTCACACACAGCTCAATGTTTATTTATAAAGTTGAACAAAAGGGAGAAAGAAGAAAAGAGAAGAAAATGATGCAGTATTGAAAGATATTCAATTTTGAAAATTTATTAAATGCCTACCACATACCAAATACTATGCTAGGAACTGATCAAGGATGTATAGAAAATGAAACAGACCCTGCCTCAAGAAGAACCTTTTATTATTTTGGGAGAAAACAACATAAGTATTTGTTTTCAACCAATGAATAAATCCCCTCCTTTCTCAGTTCCTAAAAACAGTTTTTCCTGCTTCCATCATTACCTGGCCTTTTGCCTGTTCCAAATGAGCTCATGGATAGTCCCAGAAGGAGGTTGTTGAAAGATGTGGTCAGGAAAAACATTAATTGGGTGTGGTTAGCATATCCAAGTATGTCCCATTGGGAATGAAATCAGAGAAACTCAGAATTGGAAGAGACCTCTTTCAAAAATCTCTGCTATCTGTGGAACTATACGCAAACTACTTGACATCTGTAGGCCTTAATTTGGAAGAGGTAGTCTCTGAAGGCCCTTCCAGATTTCTGGTCCTGTGCTAATATACCATCTCTCCCAATACGCACTTCAAGCATGAAACTTCTCTTCAATATTCTTGACAAGTGTTTATCCAGCATTGACTTCAAGACCCCCAAGGGAGAGCTAGTGGTGTATTGGTAAATGTTTTACAACCAGATCTACAAAAAATGTGTATTCATAATACTTTTATTTTGAGACCCAAGGTCACACAGCTAGTGAATGTAGAGGCTGGATTTGAACTGAGGCTAGTGCTGTATCCATTGTGGCACCTAGTTTCCCCTACAATACACTTTAAGTTTAAGCTGCATTATTAACATTTTTCCATCATTTTCTTCAGTCTTGATAGAAATCAACAAAACAATAAATCAAGCTCTGATTTTAGTGTTGATTTCTAAAGTGTAAATGCTCACATTAAAAATTGAATCATTGGCTCTCCTCTGCACATCCCTAGAAGGAGAATTCATTGGCTTCTCAAGCATACCATTCTACTTGTACATTGTTCTAGTAAGTGGCAGTTGTTCCTGAAATCTTATCAAAATCTGCCTCTATATATAGGGGTGGCTAAGTGGCACAGTGAGTAGTGCACTGGCCCTGGAGTCAGGAGGATCTCAGTTCAAATCCGGCCTCAGACACTTAACATAAAAAAACTAGCCATGTGACCTTGGGCAAGTCACTTAACCCCAATTGCTCTACCCTCCCCCCTCCAAAAAAAAGCAAAAAAAAAATTAAAAACAAAATCTGCCTCTATAATTTCTATCCATCAAACTGCATTCTGTTGCCTGGAACCAAACACAACTAGTCCAGACCCTCTATTAGGCACTAGAATTATAAGGATAAATAGGAGAAATATACTTTGTCAGCCACGAGAATGATGGTTCTGCCTTGGATAGTGATATGAAAAAGTAATAAAATGGGTGCTAGAAGGAGCAAGGTTTCTGGATATGTGTTTAGGAGAGAGGATTCTGAGGTCATAGCATCTAGAGAAGAGAGGCTCTGGGTGTTATATACTTTTAATTCCCTGAAATGCTTAAAATAATAAATTTTTGCTTTTAAAAATTATTTCCTTAAAAATGGGGGACAACTAATTCAGCCCAGTGGCTTGTAAATTCTTGAACGTCTTCCCTACTTTTGCTATAGAATGGGAAGTAAAAATGAATCATATAATGGAAAGAAAAAATTGCCTAGATGTTCTCTCTCAGAATCTGGCATTATGGAGGTTTGTCAAGTCTGCTTTGTAGAAGCAGTCCAACTCTGGATCTTTGTTCTAAAAAGTTAAAACTGACCCTTAGGTGATGTGGATTTTTCTTCTTTTTTATTTAGATGGACCTACAAGGAGTTTTGTTTCTTGTGACCAAATCACCAGTTTGGATGCATTAAGAACCTAGTAATTTGAAGGAATCCCAGATACTCTTTCTTGGATACCAACTGTAAGTTCAAAAGTGATGATAGAGATAAACAAAACTTTCCTATTCTGTCCATATTCCTAGAACATTGTTTTTTGACTTTACTCCTTTAAAAATATTGTTTTGTGTCATTCTCATCTATCTTTCCACAACATGCATTTTCCCACTGATCCTGGTCTTCTGAATAAGTACATTGTGCTCGCCATGTTACCAGTCAAAATCTCTTGGACATTCATGGTGTGCCAAGCACAGTGCCTTGTAGCAAAATAATAAAATATATATATTTTTAAAAATAGAGGATCCTTACCACAATCTCACTATAGTTATCATTGAATTGGAGATAGAATAAATACATTTTAGAAAGAGAGATTTAAAAATCTATATCTAAAGGAAAATAAAAGACAGATTATGACATGAAGAGATAGTTATAAGAGCTCAAAGAACACCAACTCAGAGACTTTGTGAAGGAAGACTTTGTGAAGAAAGTGGTGTTAGAATTAGGAATTTCTTTGCATATTATCATTGTGAATATGCTTTCTTTAGGGTGGGGGAGTGAGGGAGGAGGCTATGGTGCAGTGTGGTAGAAGGAGAAAGAGATTTGGTGTCAGGATGTTCTGGGTTCAAATCATGCCTCTGACACTTACTGTATCTGTGGCTCTGGCTAAGGCATTTAACCTTTTGGGCTCCAGTTTCCTTATTTTCAAAATGGAGGGATTGGACTCACTGACCTATAAGATTCTTTCTAGCTCTGTGTCTTCCATCCTAGGATGATACTGTGACTTAGGGATGTACCACATTTCATTCAGTCAAGATCTTTTTTCTTTCTTTCTTTCTTTTTTTTGTACAGAAAAAGAAGGCTTTTAGATTTCCAGAGTCCTTTATCATTATAATAGATTTGGGTTGATGGTGGATATTCACACACCCCATTCCCCACCTTGATGTTACAGACTTTCAAATATCTCACTACATCTTCAATGTTATTTTCTTAATTTTTCTCAGAGATAAACTTCAAAACTCCTGGTCATGGAAAAGGGATGTCATTATAACATTTTTATACACAAGGAAAAAATAATATTAAGGAGTATTGTTATGTTATCTAATACAGACCAGAAGCATGAAACGAATGCCAGGTTCTGGGAGACTTTCATGTCGACCTCTGTCCTTTTCTGATCTTAAAAATCTGTTTTGAATCAGAAGCTGCAGGGATACAGGACAGGGTGCATGGGGGAAGAGCATGTCCTGCTAAGTCTGACTATATCCAGGGGCACTTAGGATGTTACTAAAAAGGAACAAACAGCAGGTAATGAGGGACTTTAATAGGAGTAAAAATGCTTTGAAGTGGGTTGGTTTTGCCCACACAATTTCTTTTAAAGAGATGTCATTTTGGTTTTTGCTTTTGGTAAAAAGCACAAGGAGACCCAAATGTAAAGTTAATTCAAGAGTCTAAATTCCAAGTGAATGTGGAAAAATTAGCTAGGCAAAGAATGTACCTGAAGGAAGCAATGGTGCCATGGAAAGAACCATGGATTCAGAGTCAGAAGACCTACTTTTGATTCATTGATCTGATATTTATAAGAGGAGTGACCTTGGGCAAGTAATTTGTCTTCTATGGACTTCAATTTCCTCATCTTTGAGGAGAGAGTGTTCTGAGGCCATAGAGTCTAGAAAGAAGGATTTCTAGATGATATATACTTTTAATTTTTTGAGAACCTTAAAATCAAAACATCCTGTGTTTTTCTTTTTAATCCTATCACTTTCCCAAGTGGTACAAATGGCTAAGTCCAATGGCTTGTAGATTCTTGAGCATCTTTCTCACTTTTGTTTCTCAGAATGAGAAACATCCCTGACATATAATGGGAAGGAAAAATTGCCTTGATGTTCTTTCATAGATGGACATCAGGGCAGTTTGTAAGATCAGGGAGATGCAGGAGAACATAGAATCATAGGTTTAAGGGTCCCTAGAGGCCATCTTTTCCCACCTCTGACTCTTAAGCCTTTGGAAAAGCTTGTGAAAGTAAGGGAAATTATTTTAGTTAAGTGAATTATTTAATTAAGCATCAATGTTTCCTTGCAGAATATATGAGAAAATTTATTCAACGGAATTTAATTCAGGATTACTTTTCTTTAAAAAAAATGTTACATACTTAAAGAATTATTTCCCCCTATTTCATTAAAAAGTTCATCTTAGCACTTTATTGGGACTTTGCTAGGATCTGGTTTCTGTTTTCCTGCCACCTTTTGCCTGTGTGTCAGCACTATGCTACTGATATTGACCTCCTCCTTTCAAAAACCTGACATGGCAAAACTGAGCACTGTGTGTCAGCATCAGTCTTGTTCTAGACAGAATACCATCCAAATTTAAATAGTTATACTCTCATTTCATAAACAGGCAAAACAGAGTTTTAGAACTCAAAGGGATTCCCAAGCTTATCTAATTCAACCCCCTCATTTTACAGATAAGGAAATCAAGGCCTAAAAAGGAAAAGAACTTCATGGTATAGTAGATTTGGAGCTGGAAGTGATCATCAAGTCTATCCCCATTTTGTGGCGAGCAAATAGGCATGGACTTGTCCAAGGTCCTGCAGTTAGTAATTGGGACCCAGTCAGTGGGACAATGTGAGCCTAGATCTTCTGGGGATGTTTGTGCTTTTTGATTCTTTCTCCTACATCACATGCCTCTTCAAATGCTTCAAACCACAGAATCAAAGAGATGAAACTGTGATAACTTCATCTGATGTATGAAGAAATGGGAATGGGAAAAAAATTATTTCTTCAAGTTCACTCAGGCAAGTAAATGGCATACCCAAGAACACTGTTATTATCTAATGTAAGGTTCAAATTTTAAAGGCTGGAGGACCCGTACCTTTGGTGTTAGGGCTTGCCTAGCCCTTTTAAAGGTAACTTTTCCAGCTTTGGTGTTCACCTGTTATCTGGCTCTCGCCTGTAGCTCCAAGAAGCTGTAGCACACATAGGCCACAGACTTGGCAGATGGGAGAAAGTAGGTTGAAGGTAACTGACAGGCCTCAAACCCATTGGTGAGTTAGGGGGATACCTACTCAAGCATGTGAAAACTTTTCCCAGAGGAATGCATGGTCAAGAAAACTTGTTTCAGTAGTCATGAAGGTAGCAGAAGAAGGTACTCTGGAGCCCTTAGAGCTTGGCCAGCCATCACAGATGCCAAAGTCATCCACTGCATCCTGGACCATCGCCAGTCATCTTGACTTCTGTTTTGCCACAGGATTTTGATGACTGGAAGATGGAGGCTGACAACTCTTTACAACTCTACTTCACTTAAATCAATTTCACGTGCAAGACAAGACATCATCCATTATTCAATTTTTTACCCCAATGTTATGATATCATTAGTGTTCTTCAAAAATAAAGGATGAACAAGAATATCTTTCATGACATTTTTCCCACTTTCAAAAACCTCAGTTTTTCTGTATGTGAGACAATACGACCAGAAATAAGTTTTGTGATAAATTATAAATAAAGATCTTATGATTTCTTTAATTAAAAGGCCCACACTTACTGTTACATTGCCATGTGATTGTTTTAGGAATCAATTCATAGCCCTGATGAGTGATTATTAAGTCAGCTATGAGTTTTGAATATATGTAGGTATGTAACTGTACAAATGTATGCATGCATACATGAATATGTGTATATGAGGTTTTATATATATATATATATATAATATATAAATGTATATACACACATAGGGATGTACATATATCTCAAAAACAAGAATTTCAAGTGATGCAGTGACACTTATATTAGATACATACACTTGCCTATAGCTAATTCTCCTTGCTGATTAATTTTTAACATATACTCTTACATGTATGTACATACAAACGTGACATTCACACACATGCTAGAATATGCACATATTTGTGTGTGTGCATGCATGTGTGTGTGTGTGTGTGCATGCATGTGTGTGTGTGTGTGTGTGTGTGTGTGTGTGTGTGTTTGGACCTGACCTGTGATTTCAAGGATATTAGGCCCAGCCGGTGAGGAAATTCCCTTTACTAATACAAATAAGCAACTACTCTGGAATGCAAAATTTTAGAGAATTGGTGGGGAGGCGAGGGGGGCAGGAGGCGAGGGGGGCAGGAGAGGTTAAATGACTCACCCAGGTTCTCAGAGTCAAAACGTCAGAGGTAGGTATTAATGACTCCCAGGCTGGTTTGCTATAAACTCCTTTCTCTTTCTGTTTCCTTCTTTCTCTCTCCATATACACATACTTATACCTGCACTCACATTAATGTAATACATATATGCATGCATCCATATGGCTGACAGAGATCTTCTTTAATGTTTTTCCCCAATGCTCTTCTACTATATCCCTGAGCTTTGTGAGCAGCTGCTCTGTTTAAGCCTTCCATACTAAGACAACATCCACTTCGAAGGTCATCTAAGTAGGACAGCCTTCTACCTGTATGATACGTGTTGTACTTGTGAGGCTAGCCACAGATAAGTCTGATCTTTTTTTTCACACACTAAACCAGTCTTGATGCCCAATGACTTCAAGGGCTAGACCTAGAAACAGCAAGAAGATCATACCTCATTTCCTGATCGATTAATTGCTGGAAAGTCCAGAGTAAAGCTGGGGAAGCTAGGCTTAGAGAGAGCACCCCAGAAGAAAATATTAAATAATTGTACTGAATAATTAAGCCTACCTGCTGTTGCCCTACAGATTTCCTACTGATGCTGGTGCTTGAAATCCATGTAAGATGCATCACAGACCCCTTCAGAACATGCTGCTGCAGAAAAGGGAATTAGAATGCCTTGGGGATCATTCAGCAGCTGTGTTCTTGCAACCTGATTTCACCTAGGGACCCAGTGGGCTAGACTATATCCTTGAATAAAGCTTATTGGGTTCTGTGAATTGGGTTCAGTATTGGTTCAGTTTCCTTTCTTTGATGTGCCTTCAAACTTGTTACATAGCAAGCCAAAGAATGAGCAATGAATATGAGAGCTGTCTCTCTGATGGCAGGTACTAGCTCTTGGCCTACCATCATGATAAATTATTGCTTGGTTACTCTGGTACAAAAATAAATCTATATTGTTGACATATCAGAAAGGCTAAAAAAATCTGGGTTGAGTAAGCACCTTTATGTCATTTGTGGTGGTTTTCTGTAATTGTGTATGGGCTAGCACATGGCCCAATAAAAACTGGAGAGAAACTCTGAAACTAGTCCACAGTAATTTCCTCAGTGTTTGTCAATAGGTTTTCATTTGTGAAAAAGATATAATTAGAATATAAAAATAGATTTTGGCATCTTTCTAAAAATCACAAAGTCAAAAAAAACATTGCTATGGTAGGTTCCTATAAAATCACTAAAAATCTTTGTTTTTGGGGGGTGCAAAGGAGAGATGGATGACAAGGAAAGGAAAAATAGAATAAAAATATTGTCCTTGGAGATTTTCCCATTCCTTTGAGCAACTCTGAATCTTAAAGGAGTTGCTGAATTAAACCTAGAACTAATGATAAAAATAATCTATCATCCTAGAAAGTCTGAAGTTACCAATTTAAGGCAGTTAAAAATATTTTTATTGCATTCTTAGTAATTTCCCATGGAAGCATTTCTAAAGGTTCAGCAAAACATTTACACTTTTAAGAAAGGTTTTAAATTAATTTATAACTTAGCTATGATCTTCTTTGGGGGAGCCTCAAAACAGCGGGTGACCTTTTATCCATAATGTATAAGCTACAACATCTCAGTACAACAGAGTGAATTGGGATGGGATTCTATAACTTCATATATCAAGTTTCATTTAGCAAAGGTCTTCTTGGTCCCTGACTCAGAACATTTTAGGGTTTTTTTTTCTTTTTTTTCTTCAGTGGTTTTGAATTGATTGTTTTCATTGTGGGTTATTTTAAATGGTAGAATGTGTAAAATGTAAAGTTAATACAAGTCTAATGTTTGCCATGTAAATGTTATCACATTATTTAATAAAATATTTTCTTTTAATCTTATTTTTTATTTCTATTTTGTTTTATTTATTAATAGGAAGAAGGATTTACTAATAGGAAGAATTAATAGGAAGTGTGGAATGTATTCTTTGAAGCTCTTCCCCTATGGAAGGGTTGGATAGGGAGAAGGGGTTGCCTGAAATTTCTAGGTATGTTGTAGGTCAATATTCATTCAAAATCCGTAGCTTATACCTACCAATACAGCTATCTTTTACCAAACAATTCATCATTGTTTAAAAAAGGCAACATCAATAATCTTACCAACTAAAAATTGTATTCATACAAAGTAAAGGCATTTAATTAAAAAGCAGAGCAAAATAAGTGCCAAGAAATGTTCTCCGCGTGTTCCCAGGAGACTGTTTTCTCACAGGAAGTACTCTATTTGTGGGAGGGGGATATATTCAGGGAATATGTGTGGTCAGGTGGCACAGATAGAAAGGGCATGCAAAGAGATAGGACAACTTGTATTCTGCCTCCAAAGCTTCTGTATTCTTCCCTAAAGAGTCACTAGTGTCCCATGTTGGTATCAACAGCTTTTTCTACTGATCTGGGATTCCTGGCTGTTCTAGTCACTCTGATATAATTCTCTCTTGTGGTATTTCGACTAAACTTCTCTCTGTAGAAGTCTTTCCTGAGTTGTTTCTTTGTTTCCTTGTTTGTCTGTTTTTTTGTTACTCTCTGTTTACATCTCCTGCTGCCATCTGCTGGTAGACTAATTGAGTGTCAGCTGTTAGGTTGTCTGCTTTTTTAGCTCATAGTTTCAGGGGCCATTTCAGCTCCTCTGTGATTTCAGAATTTGATCAGCCATGTCCAATCAACTAGCTAGAGATGCCATTAGGTGTTTAAGTTAGTCTCTTTTTTTTTCTTTAGCTGATGCTCAAATTCTCAGAAAATTCCTTTTAATTATTATCATACACTGATTGTTAGCTGTGGTTCTGGGAGCTCCACTTAGTACAATTGAAGAGGATGTGGGTAGGACTGCAATGTGGAGATTCCTTTCAATTCCCTTTATCAGACTGGTTTATGTAAATTACATCTAGAGAAAGACTGAAAAAAGCTAGATGAAGCTGATGGAGCTGGCAACCTTTGGCTAACTTCCTCCTGCAACCAAATAATTGTACTTTCTGAATGATAGCAACTTACACCTGTATAATAATTTACAGTTTACAAAGCTCTAGCCCTGAAACAGTCCTGTGGAGTAGGTAGTGAAAGTATTGTTTGTATTCTGTAACAGTCTTAGAAAAGAACTTTGTAAAATATATGTTGTTTATTTTTCTGGTTATTTCTGTTAAATTTATCAACATTCTTCTAGTCACTTATATTAGAAAGTTGAGTTATCTTTTCAATCATTTTTAAAATTCTATAGACTCTACCTCTGAATTGTTTTCCCCAATCCTCTATTTCCCATTTCCACTGACACTTCTCTACTTGAGTTCGTTATTTCATCTTACCTAGGGTATTGCAATAACCTTCTACATGTATTCCAATTTCTCCTCCAATCTAGTCAATACACGTTCTTATAAAATTATTCTAAGGAACAGCTTTGACGACATTATCTCTTTCTTTAAAAAACTTGTAATAGTGTTCTATTAGCTATCAAAACCAAATCCTCAGCCTGGTATTCAAGTGTCTCTACAATAAAATCCTGCCTTCCTATCTTTATCTTCTAAGATACCTTTACACATATCATATAGATTAGCCAAAATGAACTAGTGCCATCGTCCAAAACAGGCCCAGCACTGTTATGTCTCCATGTCTTTTTTCATGTTATTCTCTTTGTCAAAATGCTATTTTTCCATTTTTGCCTTTCAAAATCCCAAATATCACTCAAGACTGATCCTAAATGTTAAAAACAAAAGCTTTAAAAGCCTTTAAGAGGCTTTCCTTAAAGCCCCTTAGCCCGTTGTAAATATCTGATGGTAGTTGTTGATTTTGTTTAACTACTAAGGAGCACTGCTACAAAGGTACCAAGTCCTATTTGTTGATGAGGGTCAATGACTGGTAGGCTCATGCTCACCTTGGTCAGTTATGTGAGTCACCTAAGCTCCCACTGCATCCAAGGACCATCTTCTTTCATACCAACCCAAATGTCTCCGGAGGAGAAAGTGAGGCTGATGACTTTGCATAGCCCTCCCTCACTTAAACCCAATTCACTTGCATGTCATGGCTTCATCTCCCTCTTCAAGAATGAAGGACAAACAAGAACAATGAGTCATCTAACAACAGAGAACACTAGGGAGATAATGCCAAGATCTTCATGGTTCTTAGAGAGCTGGTTGCCTCTGTCATAGTTCACTTGATTTTGTAGGTGATAGCACTTATCTTATCAGTCCAGGGGTATAGGCTATGTGGAGTTATCCAATTAAACTTTTGACCAAACCCCCAGACTCCATAGAATGTTTATTCTCTTGTCTTCTTGATGCATTTCATTCAGTTACATGTGTTGATCATAATGGAGTCAGTCGCAAAAAGATGGTTTAATTTTATATCATTCTTTACTCATACCTATAGAAGCAAAATAAGTTAAAAAAAATTCATTGAAAAAACTATTGCAAAGGTTTTAAATCCATGAAGCCTCCAGACCCAGGTAACTCTTACCCTGTTTATAGCCATACCCCAAACCCATGTGTTTTAGGAGAATATTCAGGTACTTAGGGTCAAATTTCCCTATCAAGCATTCCTTTCAGGAGTTTGCAGATATCCTCAAGATTCATATTCCCAGCCTTCCAGATTGTTGGCATCAATTTAAGAGATTTGGTACCTGCAACATCAGTTCTTCTGACTGATTTTCTTTGCTCACAAATCTGTCCCTGGATAGGACTCCTGATCTTCCAGCTGTTTCTCCTTGGAGTCACGTCATCAACTGGGCAAAAACAAAACAAAACAAAAAAAAACCACAAACAAACCAGTACTTCTTCAAGGCTTGTGACTCACTGGTAGTGTTGAAGTTGACTCAATGAAGAGACTTTTGTACAGAGGAAGATTCCTTCCATGCTCATAATTCTTCTCTCTCTCATGCTTAAGTCTTCTCTTCCTTAAGAATGTAGAGTAATTCAGAGTGAGAAGGCAGTTATTGTGCACACTGGCTTAGGACAGTGTTGATTCTATTTCTACACTATCCATTTCCTCCTCTGTATTCACAGAACTATGGATTGAGCTCAGTCCCTCAAGGCCTCTCAATTGAAATATTGTAGCATCTTCCTAATTAGTCTCCATGCTTCCAAGTATCAGCTTTTTCTAATTCAATATAGTTGCCAAACAATTTTGCTAAATTATAGATCCAATAATGTACTCCCTTGCTCAAAATTTGTCAGTGGCTCCCTATTAATTGTCATTTACTTATTTGGGTGCATTTTAGATCCCCCTAGTCAAATGTAGGCTCTTTAAAGGCAAGGACTATTATGGATCCCCAACATCTAACTTCACAACTCTTATATGATATATGCTTAACATTTTTTAGATTAGATTTGAATGGAACAAATGAATATAGCATATCAGTAGGATTCTGTGAATAATGTGATAAAACAGAAGGAAGAGTGGTTTGGGAGATAGAAAACCAGGTTTCAAGTCTTCCCTTGAACACTAGCTGTAGCTTCTTAAATAAGCCATTTACTTCTCTGAGTCTCAGATTTCTCACCATAAAAATCCAGTTCTAAATAAATGATCTACTTTGTAGATGAAAACAATTATCCCAAAGAATATCCTCTAGGTTACCTAAAATCCACCAGTATAATCTACATTTCCTGCATTCTGCTTCTGTGCATCAATCTCTAGACTGAGAACCTTAGGATGGGCTGAAAAAAAAATTGACCGTCTTTCAAAAACAGGTTACCAGACTACCAACATTGTGTGTGCCCTTCTCAGTACTCCAACTGACTGGTTTCTTATCTATCTTTATATGTAAATTGTGCTAAATTTAACTAAATAGACAAGGGGGTCTAATTTAAAATTCCTTTGGATCATTAGTTACATTCCATAATGTGGGAGGCACTTTTCAGGCATTCTTTCTTCCAATTTTGAGAGATTAAAAAAAAAAGCCCAATGCTTTTTTGTTTTTACCTGAGAAATTTTTGAAGTGTTACTTAAACAAATATCACTAACATGCATACTACTATTGGGTTTCCTAAACTCTAGTAAATACACAAAGTCAATTTTCCTTCTGCCACTAGAACTTTTTTCTACCTTCTACTGAAAAAGGAGTCTTGCTTTTGACTGAAGCTTCCCTCCTCCCTCTCGTTTTACCACCAGCCAGCCCTGCCCCCATATCATATATTTTCCCCCCTGCTACTGATCACTTAAGTACCCGTTCTTACTTCCACCTCAGCTAGTTTCCTCCTGCAACAGTGGAAGAAAAGCATTCTCACTCCAGGATGCCCCATTACTCGTTTTCTGCCTCTCTTCTGCCTTCAGCCCTGGCTGTGTTTGTTGGCTCTTTGTTGCTATGGGAGGATGTGACAGGGAGGCTGCTGAATGCAGTGGTTGTCAGTGGAAGAGACAGTAGGAGGAACAAAACCACACTAAAAAAAAGCAGCAGCTGTCTCCAGATTATTTCTATCAAAGCACAAATGAGAAGGGAATCCATTTGGCATGGGCCAGTATCTGGGAAGAAAGATACAGGAAACCTTGCCTTTAATTTTTTGTCATAGGTGATATTGTGTAAAAGATGGAATGCAAATCCTTGTCAATTAGCATGGTTCACTTTCCCCTGGGCTAAGGTGGAGATGGCATGGAGATGAGAGAAGGGGAATTGACCTGCCTAACCATTAAACCCCAGTTCAATCAATCATAGGACTTAGAGTTGGAAAAGACCTTTGAGGTCATGCAGTTAAAGTTTTCTTAGCCTGAGGGGTCTGGACCTCCAAAGGTTTCATGGATAGATTTCAAAGGGTCTATGAACTTGGATGCAGAAAATATTACATCTTTATTTTTATTAACTTTATTCTCACTAATAATGATTTTAAGTAACTGAAAGAAATGCCAAATTTCAGTGGAAATTTGACATTTCTTTCAATCACTTAAAATTATTTTTCTGAGGAACCCATGGGTATCACTGGATTGCCAAAGTCCAAGAAGCAAACAAACAAAATAACAAACAAAAAAGGTCAAGGTACCCTGATGTAGTTCAAGCTAGGAAGATAATTGAAACCCAAATATCTACCATGATTGGTCCAAATTTGCCTAGGAACAAGTGGCAGGGCTGAGGTTCCAACCAAGACCATTTGTCTCCATGCTATCTTTCAGTAATCTTTCCATTATATGGTGCTGCTTAGACAAATGAATCTGGATACCCGCCATCTCTCAAGGCACACCATTCCCTTTTCAGACTAGTTTCTAGCTAGATCCAACTGCTCAGAAGTGTGGGGCAGTGTGATATATTAGAATGCATGCTGTATTTAACTCTGAGGACTTGGATTCAAAGATTAGGGCTTCTATTTCCTACCTATGTTACCTTGGATAAGTCCCAACTTCGATAGACACCAGTTTGTTCATCCGTAAAATGAGGGTGTTAGATGACATCTAGACTCCCTTTCAGATCTAAATTGGTTACTCTATATAGCTTTTCCTTACATCTTACACCATTGACAACTCCGTACCTTCTGCTCTTTACTCTGAGGTCTGTGCTCTGTGGCTAAACAGAACAAATCAGATCCTCTTTTGAAGGACTACCATTTAAACACTGGAAGTTGGCTATCACTTGTCCTTAAGTTTTCTTTTCAGGTTAAACATGCTCAATTTTTCAAATAATTCTCACATGGAGCCTTTCCACAATCTAGTTGCCACAATGGTTTTTCAAAATTACTCCCCTTCAGGAAAAGAAAAAGTCTTAAGTCTTGCTCTCCTAGTACTGAGTTCACCTTCACTAGAAGTATTCAAAGGACATCATTTATCTTCCAGTGAAGTTATGGAAAGGCTATTGCCATGGGGTAGGTGTTTGAACTTTTTGGACCATTGCACTTGCAACTTTAAAGTTCTATGGCATCTACAGATAAGTAAAAACATTTACTTCAACAAATAATTTTGGTATCCTTGCTGCAAAATATTTTGCCAGAAATGTGATGAGGTAAAAGAAAAATAATTAACTTTTATTTCTTATTTTAAATTTTATTTTCTGGAAATGCGAGATTATTTATTCACTCAAGAAATCTTTATTGAGAATAAAAGCTATGAGGAACATACCATATGTGACAGAAAGCTACCTACGACATGTTACCTATCCTCCAGAACCTCACAATTTAGTAAGGATGATGATATATCTTCCACTGAAGTTCCTTTTGGATGATTTATTGTGATATGGAAATGGTAGTGGATTGATGTAGGTTACTCCAGTGGAGCAGGCCCCACCAAGCTGAAAAAGTTAAGTTCATTCCTGGAGATGAAACTACCTGTATTTTCTTAGTACCAGGTAGCCTTAGTTTCAAAAAGATTCCTTACCAGAGAGGCTGCCCAGTAAAGCATTTTTTCAGTCATGGAAACATATCCAAGACCATCCACTAATTTAAAAGGATTTTTGCAAGTTATCTTGCTGGAGAGAGTACACACATCAGTGAAATCACTGATCCTCCAAGTACTGAAGAAGATAAGACACATACACAAATCTCTGCAATCAAAGGCCAGGAGTGAGAAGTGCCATGTGGATAATAAAACTCAAAACAAATTTTACTTTTCCCCAATTCATCAAATGAACAGACATTAAGGTATCAAATAAAATATAGGCATGTTTTCAAACAAAACAAAGACTAATGTAGACAATTTAGACATTGCTATATTGGAGTATTCTGTACTAATGAAGTCACAGGTCTGGACCAAAGATGCATTTCTTCCTCTCTTCTCCCTCTCTACCTCCCATTCCCTCTTCTCTCTCTCTCTCTCTCTCTCTCTCTCTCTCTCCCTATTTCTGTCACTTCTATATATTTCTGTATTTATTTTTGATCAAGACCCATGATTTGGTTAATTCAGGGTAATCCCTGGGCATAAATACCCTCAAATGAGACAGATGACAACTCATCTATAATTTATAATGTCAGAGAGTTGCCTTGGCCACCAAATTATATGAAAGAACTTTAATAAATCAAGAATATCCTTTTCAATATTAACCCTTAAATATTGGAAAACATTCCAATAAAGGAGATGGAGTGAAGTTATAAATTGGTGCATTTGCTAGACCTTGTTAAACTAAATTGATATGAAGTCAAGTGTATAAAAAGCTCCCAATCCAAAAACATGATCATGGAGAAAAAGGACTGACTGGAAAGGGAGTGTGTGATACTTGTACATATACTTCTATAAATCCTCCATGTTGGTAGGGCTCATCTTCTGAAGCCCTCTTTCTAGGTCTTTTGGCTTTGTATGGACACCAATGAGCACATTGCTTGTCCAAATCCTTTTGTTTCATCTTGTGACAGTTCAACCTCTTTTCCCACTCATGCATCTTCCAGATCAGTGGTGTCAAAGTCAAATAGGAAAGGGGTCACAAATCCATACATAAGTCTCTCTATGGGCTGCTTATTGACTTAGTTTTAAAATGTAATTTACCTATGCTTTATTATATTTAATTTATTTTTACATATCTATCCTAAATATTTAAATGTTTAATTAAAATGTTTCCTCATTTAAAATTTTAAATTATTTTAAGTATTTCCCAATTACATTTTAGTCAAGTTTGAGCCTCATTTGGGCATGTTGCAGACTGTGTGTCTGATACTTCTTTCCCAAATGATATCTTTCTCACTGTTTCTTCCACGTAATTCTTCATTAATAATATGTGGCAACCTCTTCATTATTTCCATATGTCTCTCCATTGACCTTTGACCAATTTGGAATTTAAATTCTAGATCATAGAATTATAGATTTTTTAAACAGGAAGGGGTATCAGAGACCATCTAGTTATACACCTTCATTTTTCAGATGAAGAAACTGATATCCATAGAAGTTCAATGGTGTCCAAGGTCACACAAAACGTAAACATCAGAAGTGGTGTTTGAATCCCATTCCTTTAATGCCTGTGCCTTTTCCTCTATCCTGTCTTCCTTAATTACTTGGAGATTCTAATATTCCCAGAGTCACAGCCATACAGAATGGCCAGAATATTGATGTTAAAAAATGATCGTTATTTTGTTTCAAGTAGAAGCTTAGAGGCATTAAAAACACTGCCTGCTAAAATTTTTAAATTTACTCGAGCTGGCCCATCTCCACTCATTGAATTCTGAACCTAGCACATTGTCCATCCACAATGTTTTAATCAGATTTCAATCAGGTAACACCTCATAGGTGTTTTACTATAGCAAGGGTTCTCAACCTGTGGGTCGTGACCCCTTTGGGGGTTGAACGACCCTTTCACAGGGGTCACAGGGGTCACCTAAGACTATTGAAAAATACATATTTCTGAGCTGAGACACTACTCCTCTATCTGTCTCCAGGCAAGTCCGCCCACATGTAGATATGCCCACATACAAGTATTAAAGGGTTGCTGCATTAGGAAGGTTGAGAACCACTGCATTGTAGTATATTTTCCTGTATTATTCACAGTCTCATGGATTGTTAAAGCTAGAAGAGAATAAGAATCAACTTTATTGATATATCAGTCTTCCTAATGTCTAGGGAATCTATACCTGTATAGCCATAGGCACCTCAAGCCCCCTCTGTGGGCATCAGTTTATCTATAAAGTAAAGACATTAGCATTTCCCTGAAAGAGTCAAGAGTGTTTATGTAATGACTCATCCCTTTTCCCTGGCCCTTTAAAAAGAATGCTTGCAGCATTTGACAAGTGCTGGAGAGGATGTGGAAAAATGGGAACACTAATGCATTGTTGGTGGAGTTGTGAATTGATATAACCATTCTGGAGAGCAATCTGGTACTATGCCCAAAGGGCTATAAATAATTGCATACCCTTTGACCCAGTAGTACCACTTTTGAGGTTGTATCCTAAAGAGATCATAGAAGTGGGAAAAGGACCCATATGTACAAAAAATATTTATTGCAGCTCTCTTTGTGGTGGCAAAAAACTGCAAATATAGGGGATGCCCATCATTTGGGAAATGGCTGAACAAGTTATGGTATATGAATGTAATGGAATACTATTGTGCTATAAGAAATGGGAAGGAGATGGACTTCATAATTAACAGGAGAGGCTTATATGGACTGATGCTAAGTGAGAAGAGCAGAACCAGGAAAAATTCGTACACGACAGACACCTCATGTGTGTGATGACCAACCTACATAAACTGGACTCTTCTCAGCAACACACAGTTATAAGACAACTCTACAAGTCTCAGGATGGAAGTAGATGTCTACATTCAGAGAAAGATATAGAAAGACTAGAGTTTAAATGGAGACTGAAGCAATACATGCTAT
>CM053580.1:40869628-40918304 GCA_028627135.1 Pseudochirops cupreus | reverse complement strand
GTCCTATTTGTTATCTATCTCTATGTATCTCTGTCATATCTGTCTTTTTAAAATTTTTTATTTATTTTGTTCTGAACTTAATAAAATAAGCATTTCCATAACAGTAGAATAGATGGCTGTTTTGAGGGGTGGGTAGGGGAAAGATGGGGAGAAAATTTGTAACTCAAAATCTTGTGGAAATGAATGATGTAAACTAAAAATAAATAAAATAAAAATATTAAAAAAAAAGAATAGGAAAAAAATGATTGTACATGAAATCCCAAATCTATTACATACAACTTGTGCTTCTTATTCAATATAAAATAAAGTTATTATGTAACTTTGTTTTTTTCTTTCTTTTCTCCTCCCCCCATCCTAGCGATGGCTACATCATACATTATTTGTGTATATGCATATATATGTATGTATATATATATACACACATATACATATACACAAATTATATATGTAAAACCATCCTATTCATACTTCTATTTATTAGTTCTTTCTCTGACTGCAGATAGTCTTTCTTCATATGTCCTTTGTAGTTAATTTGGTATTTATAATAGTCAAAATTATTTAGTCACTCAAAGTTGTTCTTCAAACAATATTGTTGTTATTGTATACAATGTTCTCTTGGTTCTGCTCATTACACTATTGATTATTTCATAAAAGTCTATCCATGTTTTTGTAAGATTATCAAGTTCATAATTTTTTATAACACAGTAGTATTCCATCACAATTATATACCACAACTTGTTTAGCCATTCACCAATTGATGGGTATCCCCTCAATTTCTTTGCCACCACAAAGAGGGCTGCTTTAAATATTTTAGAACATGTGGGTTCTTTTCCCTTTTCCTTAATCATCTGAGGAAACAGACTTTTCTATCTATCTATCTATCTATCTATCTATCTATCTATCTATCCATTATTCTATCTCACCCACCATGTGTCATATACTAGTCTAGATGTTAGCAATGTGAAAGGAAAATGAAATAGTTACTGCACTCAAGGAACGTGAGTATGCACATATATTATATATCTATATATATCTATATATCCATAAAGAGATAAACATTTCTTTATAGACATACAATAACCTCATGTTATACATGAATGCATATATACATTTGCTCAAGTTAGTAGCAACCATCAATAAAAAAGCATAAAAAGGTCATGCATAAAATCATAAACTCCAAGTCATTACTTTTTTTTTAAATCATGCATGTGAACTTTAAGAAGGCAATTATAATAATATCCTGTTCACTTTCCTGTCTCTTTCTGAGTTCCTTTTTAACTCTATTTTCCCCTAGCTTTTACCCTCCATTTACGTTGCAATACAGTTTGAACTTTTCATATATTTCTCAATGTTCCTCTTAACACTGACCACCTCTGAGCCTTCCCTGCATTTTGTTTGCCATCTTCACTGATGGTTTGTTTGTTTGTTTTACTTTAGCCTCTTTCCCCAATATACCATCAGAAAATTGAGGGTAGAGTCATCCTGTAAAGTTTTTTCTGCATCCTCTTCCCATTGAGCTCGACATATGAGCAAAGAATTCCATTTGGGGAAGGACCTTAGAGATTATCTTGTAAGTTATGTACAGACTTTGATTGAAATTTTGACTGTCTTACTCAAAATACATTAGGAATATGTTGCATGTTGGAAATACCCTTGCTAAGCCTGGCTTATGAGCTGTACCCCAAACACTGCATCATCTCCTCTTTCTCATCAGTATCAGTGTCTTGTTTTTGACATTATATCCCATCTACTCTGTATCTATCTCATGGGCATTTACATGTTGTTTGCATTTTTTGTCCCCCATTAGAATGTAATCTCCTGGAGGGCAGGGACTATATATTTGCCTTTGTATCCCAGTGCATAGTACAGTTGCCCAGCTCATAGTAAGCTCTTAATGAATATTGATTGATTGATTTGTCGTGTTGGTTTTTATATTTAATTCATCATATGTAACAAGCATTTATTAAACGCTCTCTTACTTTAGTGTCTGCAGCACCAGAACTCTATACAAGGATTAAAATTAAATGGATTTTGACTTCAAGGATTGAACATCCTGGTGAAGTCTTCCTAGTAAATTTATGTTTTATAACCTCTTCAGATTATAATACATCATGAGCTTAAGAATTTTCTCTGGACTCTAAGCAAAAGGAACAGGGAGATGTTGAATTATGTGGAGGTGGGAGAAAGGAGGAAGTGTCAGGAAGGAGAAAGAAGGAAAAGAATTGAAGAGGAAAATAATAAATAAATGAAAAAGTTACAGAATATGAACGTTTGGGCGTGGTGGTATATGTTGATAATCCCTGATCCTGGGGAGGCTGAGGCTGGGGGTGGTTTGAGTTCAGTGTTCTGAATTTTAGTAGGACAAAAGTCAATCAAATATCTATACTGATCAAGTGTACATGCTAAGTCTGGTATCAGTGCAATGAGCCCTTGGAAGCAGGGACCACTAAAACTGTCTAAGGAACCTATCTAAATAGTCAAGTAGGAAATACATGAAAAAGATCAAACTTTTGTGCTAATCAACAATAGGATTGGCCTGTATAAAAAAGGGAGTTGCAGTCAAAGAGATGTGAGGATGTATATGTATATGTACACACACATATTTGTATCTTTTAATATGCATACAAACACACGTACATATCCATGTGTATATATATATATATATATATATATACATGTGTGTATATACACATATACATACATGTGTTTGTAGATATGTATGTGGAAGCAGCTAGTTGACTCAGTGGATAGAGCTCTGGGCCTGGAGTCAGGAAGACCTGAGTTCAAATCTAGTCTCAGACATTTACTAGCTGTGTGACCCTGAGTAAGTCACTTAACCTCTGTTTGCTTTAATCCACTGAAGAAGGAAATGGAAAACCACTCCAGTATTTTTACCAAAAAACCCAATGGACAGGATGGTCCAGAGAGTTAGGAAGAGTTGAACATGAATGAACAACTAAATAAATGTATGTATGTGTCTTGAATGGGACCTCTAAGGCTATAAGAGGGAAAAGAGACTAGATGAACTCATCAAGGAAAGGGAATTTTTGTCAAAAAAAAATAAAAGAGAAAGTGAAATAGTTTTTATTCCTTTATGACATTTGTTATGATGCTAAAGAACAGCATGACCAAATAGCAGCTAAGGTACTTTTTTTCTCCCTAACCCATGGGTCTGGTTTTTCACATTTTGCCACTTTAGGCTTCAGTTTTATCTGTAATATGAATGAGTTAGATTAGATGCCCTCTCAGGGTTTGTTTTGTTTTTCAGCACTAAACCTACAATCCTATGAATGTACCCTCTTTGCTAAAACTGTACTGTACAAATTACTAATCTCCATAGTATAGTTATGCTTCAAGTGGGTCTACTTACACCTCCTTACTGTCATAAATTGTGTACTTTCAAAGTAAGAATCTGAGCAAGGTTGCTTTTATTTTACTTCTCTTTTTATTTCTTCTTTTTCTTTTCTTTTTCTTCCCTGTTAACCAATTGCATTTTTTAAAAAATAGCTCATGTTGCAAACACTTCGATTCTTAGATTCAATGGGTATCGAATTCAGCATGACTTGTTAAAAGCCAGTTCCAATAATGATGGTCTAAGTGCCCTCTAGATTGCTCAGCGGCAGCCATCAAGGGCCTTGCTGTATGGGCCAAAGTAGCCTTGGCAAAATTGCCGACCAAGGGAACATAAGAAGAACACCCATTCACCTGATCAATTTTATCCCCGCTTCTACAGATAGGATTTTCACTAGCAAAGCCTAGATGAGCACTGTGCAACTAAGAGGTTACCTGAGTAGAGGGGAAAACTGGGCTCAGAGAGCATTAATTTTGTTCCTGTTGCTAGGACAACCATTTCTTTCCACTATATGCTCAGACAGCTGAACTGGCTCATCTGAAATCTGCTTTTGAGATAGTCTAGATGATTTTTTTAAGCCATCCAAGGAATGGCTCTCCCTCTCCCTACCCAAAGCCACATACACAATAGGAAGTAAAAATATGTATGTGTAATTATAGCTTTAGCCTGTTCAAATTTTAGCTAAAAGTCAAGTTTGAAATCTAAAAAGTCAGTAGCATTGAAGAACAGTTATTTCCATTTTTGTTACATCTGTGGCTATAAAAAGACTTTCATCTTATATTCCTGTCTTTTAACAAAAATCATTCATTTTAACTTAGGCCCATACATTATTGTTAGAGGGATTAAATACATCCTAATAGTTCATTAGATCAATATAGCTCTGATCTGTGATTTCACCCCTATGGGTACTCCCAGTTTGGGAACTCTTGCCACCAATGTTGATGACTTATAGAGTTAGAGAGTTGCCAGAGCTACAAACAAGGTTAATAATTTCCCAAGCTATAGTCACATGCCTACATAGGCTCAGAGGAGGAATTTGAGCCTAGATCTTCCTAGATGGCACAATGGTAGAGTACTGAGCCTGGAGTCATGAAGATCTCAGTCCAAATACGGCCTCAAACTCTCACTAGTTGTCTGACTGTGGATGAGTCACTTAACCTTGTTTGCCTCAGTTTCCTCATTTGTAGAAATAAGCTGGGGAAGGAAATGGCAAACTACTCCAGTATCTTTGCTAAGAAAATCCCAAATAGAGTCACAAAAAGTCAGACATAACTAAACATACCTTTATCTATATCTATTTAAACTATATCTACTCCAGACTTATTATGAACATATAAGTGTTGGAAATTTATTTTTACATTTTAAACATATACAATTAGCGAATAAAGTTAATATTCTGAATTGCAATATTTCAGCAAGGTCATAGTTTTGTCTAGCTAACCAATTCAAATCATAGTTCCTCCATATCTTATTAGATAGTATAGAGTTTTAAAATTTGCAAAACTGTACATACATACATACACATATGCATGTGTATAGATGTATTTCTATATGTACATACACGTATCTATGTGTGTATGTATATATTTGTACATATGCATGTGTGTGTGTATTCTATTTGACTCGGAGTGCTCGGAGATAGATGCTACTGTTATCACCATTTTATAGACACAAACATTGAGACTTAGAGAGACCGAGGTCAGATAACCAGTAAATGCAGGCAGGATTCCTACCCAGGTCATCCTAACTTAACCCATGCCAGTGCTCTTTCTACTGTGACACAAAGTGCTTCATCACCTGGTGTTATATCCTTGAAAGATGAGATTCCTTGAACCTAGCTAGATTGGTTCTTGGATGACAGACTAGCACTTGATAAATATTTTACTGTGCTGGTATGGCCTTTGGAAACTAATTATAAATTAATGGCATTCAAAAATAACTTAGCTTGTTTAATATTAGAACAATCTGCTGGGTCCATTAATAAAAAAAATTTGGTTGGTCCTTTGAGGTATTTTAAATTCTGGCCCTTTTTAATAAATAAAATTGTGTTACATGACCATTGAATATAATAAATAATAGTTGTTGACTTACAATGATTATAATACATTTTAAGGTCATATAGTAGATAGAATGCTAAACTTGAAGTTAGAAAGTTGTTATTCTTCAGCTGTGTCTGACCCTTTGTGACATTTAGGGTTTTCGCATCAAAGATACTGGGATAGTTTGTCATTTCCATCATCAGATCATTTTACGGGAAATTAAGGCAAAAAGGGTTAAGTGATTTACACAGGGTCATACTAGTAAGTATCTGAGACCAGATTTGAACTCAGGAAGATGAGTTTTCCTGACTCTAAATGTGGTGTTCTATTTACTACACTACCTAGCTGTCCCAGATAAAGGTATAAATAATTTTGTAAATTATACGATGTGGTAAAAATTTGAGATATTATTAGGGACTTATGAATTTATGTGTAAGGACGCAGGAGAAAAATGTCCTCTTCAAAAAAAAAAAAGATAAGTCCCTGTACTTGAGTTCTTAATTTTTCTGAAGTCTGACTTTACTCCTATATAACAATCTGACTTTACTCCTATATAAAAATCCAAGCCTCTATTATTAAGGGAAGGTAAGAAATCTCAAACAATTTTTTAAAGCAATTTCACTGGTTAAAGAAAATAGCAGGAAAAAAATATGGCCTAATGTAAGTAGGGCTGAGACTGAAGAAAGAATTGATGAAAGAGATTTAGGAGGCTTTGTCTAACTATTTGGAGGGATTTCAGATTTGGTGTTGATTGCACTGTGTAGATTGACCCCCTAGAACCCATGACCTTTGCTGCTTAATAGAATGTCTTTTTCCTCTTCCAAAGTTTCCAATACCAGGTGTTCATCAGCATTGATTCAACACATCATCATTGAAGAGAATGTGATAAGTCTGTATTTATATCTGTCCAGGGACCATGCTGATGAAAATAGCCATCTCCAAAAGATGTGATTTCAGGTGGTTGTATATCCCTGCATTTTTCTTAATTATTTCTGACATTTTATCTATTATACCATGAACTTCCTGGGGGGATATGGAGAAGGGGGGAAAAATGCTCCTGCTGACCCAGAAGAAGAAATACATCTTCTCTTAATAAATCCCACCTGAAATCTTATAGGGTCGAGAAAGAGGCAATAACAGTTAGCATTTATCACTCTTACTGTTCCATGCTCTAAACTTTTCCTGCTTTCTGAAAACCACTTTTCCTTCAGTGACATGAGGGCAGAAGGGAAGACTGTCAGTCAAAGCAATAAAGGACATGAGGAACAGAAACGGGTATAGTCGAAGATGCCACCATTAGGAAAAGTCAACTGTGGGAAATGACATTTAGTACTCTGAGTTCTACTTTGAATTTAGAAAGCCATAAATTTAATAATAATAATAATAATGATAATAATAATAATGATAGATGAGACTCAAAGTGCATTATACAGGTCATCTCATTTAATCCTAAGAATAACAATGGGAGGTAGGGGCTACTACCTTTATTTTTATAGATTAGGAAACTGAGGCTGAGAACAGTTAAGTGACTTGCCTAGGGTCATACAAAAATGTCTGAGGCAGATTCAAACTCAGATTTCCCTGCCTCCAAGTCTAGTAAGTTAGCCAATGAGGCTCTCAGCTACTTGTGAGAGAAAGTGAATGATGAGCCCACCAGAAACAAAATCAACAGTTTGGACTTCAGGCACCAGGCACATGTTGTTGATTACACAGTATCCAAGTTAAGTAATATCATTAAGTTTAGCATTCCATAAAATGTGAAGTGAGCCATGCTATCTGCATGCCTTCTCTATAATGAGTTGGGTGTGGAAAAAAGAAAAAGTCAACATCAGTGTTAAAAGGTCAACTTGTGTGTAAAGTCATCAGAAAATGGCAATTATGACTGTTGTACCTGATGAAATTAATAGGAAATTTGGTTCATACTTGGAAAGGGCAATTGAGCGCTGAAGATATAATTAAAAGGAGTTACCTCCATTAAAGAGTTTAGAGTACATTCACTCTTTACGCATGGCTATATATGGAGGTGAAGAAAGTTGTCCTATTCATATGGTCAGAAACTTTCAAAATGATATTTGTAACTCAGGGAATTCTAGCACTGAGGAGGCAGGTGGTTTGGTTCTACTGGAGTGAAAGGTATATCTGAATTCAAATCCTGATTCAGACATTTACTGGCTATATGCCCCCAGGCAAGTCATTTGACTGCTCTAGTAGTTAGTTTTCTTATCTTTAAAATGGGAGAAAATAATAGCACTTAACTCCCTGGATTTTCATGAGAATCAAATGAAATCCCATTTGGAAAGAGCTTTGTGAACTGTAAAGTGCTATATGCATGCTAATTATTTTCATAATTATTTAATCGGTTATCAACATCTTAAATGCAATAATTTATTGACTTGCTTTCAGAATGATAAAAGGTAAGATGAGGTTCCTGGCAGAATGTCAATACTTTACAACACAATACAAGAGGTTGGAAAGCTTGATTCCAATTAAGAGATTGTTGTAGTAAGCATGGCAAAAATAAAAAAAAAAAGGGGGGGGAGGGAGAACCTGGACTAAGATAGTGGCTATGTGAGTGAAGAGTGGGTCTTGAAAGAGAGAAAAAGTCAAGGATGAACAAAGTTGAAAACTTGGATAACCAAGTATGGTGGTACCCTCAGTAGAGATGGGGAAGTTTGTAGGAGGGGTGTGTTGAGGAGGAAAAATAAAGAATTTTATTTTGAACACATTGAATTTAAAATATATGCCAATATCCTCACTATGACGATTCCCAAGTTAATAGTCTTTTCACTGTAACATTCCAATTAGTCTCAAAGAAATCACAATCTCACTCTTTAGCCTGGTCCCTTAGCAAATTACAAAGATAGACACAAGTTTGAAGCAATCTTTGTCACGGTTGATCTCCATTCTTTGGACTGCCCAATTCTGCTACCCTAGCTCATCTGTCTGTAACCATGGCTGAGTCACATTCTTTCTGAGAGGCAGTTTCCTTTTTATAAAGTGGAAGAGTTGCACTAGGGTCACTTTTAGTTTAGAATTCTCTTATTTTAAGATGATTTTAGTCTTTGAGGTTAATTCATCTTTCATCAAAAGTCTGCGGTAAAAGGAATTATTCAGAATTCAATTTCTTTTCTCACCTAGGCTAGTAAAGCAGCTTGTCCAATCTGTTTGTTTATTTGTTTACACTCTATTTGAATTTATTCAGTAGGTTTGTTTATTTAGTTAAGGGTCTCTGGCAGCTCAGAATAAGCACTTAAGGGGGTGGTTCTTGGTGTAGCCTACTCTGCTATCTATCTATCTGCTTGCAAGTGCCTGTATTTGAGCAAGTAATTATATTAAGCCCTCTGTAATTAGTTAGCTTTCCCTGGGTTTTGTCCTTTGCTCATGGGAGCTTTCCCTTTCCTGATGGGCAGAAAATTTGATCAACCATTTCTAAGACACTCTCACTATCCAGGATGGAACTTTTAATTCCGTAACTCCCAGGGCTGCAAAATCACTGAATCTCCAAATGGCTATGCAAAAAAGACTACTAATTGATTACAGAAAATGTCATTCAAAACACATCCAAGGAACCACAACTCTCCAACACTTAGGCAAGTTTCTTTGTGGTAAATTTGCAGCTAGATTTTATATGTGTGTGTGTGTGTGTACATATGTATACACCACCATATATAACATATATATATGTGTGTTTTCATACATGTGCACATGTATCAACAATATGCATTTATGTATACATATTTCCATTAATGTCAACTAGATCTTGAATTTCTATAACTAATATTTTAAGAGTGTTTTTAGGTTTACAAACATCAATTTCATTTTCTACAACAGGTGCTATTATTATTCCCATTTACAGATATGGGAAGTGAGGCCTGAGAGAAATTAAGGAAATTGGCCAGGGTAGCACTGTTAACATGTTTTTGATGCAGGATTAAATTGCGTTCCTTCCTGATTGCAAATTCAGCAATCTATCTGCTATGCTGCTTACCTCCTACATACAATCTAAACATATTTAATATTCTTCTGTCATCCCTAATTATTATTATTATTATTATTTTACAAAATCCAGCTCATTGGACCCTAAACCATGTGTCTTGATGGATAATTTCTGTTTGTTGGTCAGGTCATTGGTGTTTTGGTAATAAATTGGAGCTCAAGATTAAAGCTTTTTTGTTGTTTCTTTGGTTTTATTTCCTGTTGTTTAGATGAGGGCCCCATTTATCTAGAATCAAAGAAGAGATTGGTTCTTAGCTCTTCAGCTTTCTAATTCTTAGTGTCCTCTTGAAATTAATTTGAGTTAACTTTGGTAAGTATTTGTCTTATCTTCTCAGTAGAATGTAAGTTCATTGAAAGAAGAGACTATTTTTATTTATTCTTTGTGTACCTTGCAAATAGGAACAGGAACCAGACCTATGACTTCATTTAGTATAGTGAACTCCCAGATAACGAAGTTTCCTCTATCATGGCAGACTGGCATCTTCTCTAGCACTTAGAGCCTTGGGGTGGTACCTAGAGTACTGAAAGTTTAAGAGAAATGACTCAATTCAGGTCTTACTGACTTCAAGGCTAAATCTCCTGTATCTCCACCTTGACCATGGTAAATGCTTAACAAGTTTTTGTTGTGTTAAACCCATTTCATTAAGTATTAGTCAGATATCCCCCTAATAATAAAAATTCAGAGTGTAGTTCTTTATTTTTAAAATTACAACATACTATATTTTGGAAGGGCATTGAGAATATCTAACCGAAAATTAAAATTCATGGCATTCATATTTTAAAGTGTAGTATGTTAATAAGGCAAGATGGAACATATTTTAAACATATTTTTATTATCAAAGCTTATTGAGAGTTATGATTTGACAGTTATTTTGAAAGTCAGCAAGTACAAATTATAGAATGTCACAGTACATTTATGTTTATTATTTTTTCCCACTAACATAAACAATGAAACGTTCCCAGACTGCTTACACATTCAGAACTAAAGTAATTAAACAAAATTATTTTTTAAAAATAAATTTATCTCAGTATTGTTCTACCCTCCCTCACTTAAATCCAATTCACTTGAGGGTCATGTCATCACCTTCTTGATGTCAAGATCTTCTTTAAGAATAAAAGACAAACAAACCATAGCAGCAGTCACAACAATAGTTGTGTGACAAAATTTCTTTTTGAAATACTACTGGAATAATTCATAAGTGGACCAGTCATCTGGCAAGAGTGAAGAGTAAATGATGCACAGTTCATGTGTTTCATTGGCATCCATTTAAAATCAAGAGAACTAGAAGAAGGTCTCTGCTAGCCCCTTTTGAAGGATTTATAGGAGATATCGACAAAAGCCACACGGGATGATAGGTCATAAATAAATAATTATTTGTTTCATTGACAGGAATGTTTCCATCCATGAGATCATAAATCCATTGAAGTACTTGAGCACTGTGGTTTTCAACTCAAATTTAACCTAGTCTTAGAAATAACATTATTATGTTTGAATCAGCTTGCCCTCATGGACTTCATTAAGAGAAGAATACTTCCAGGGATAAGAAAATTATAGCTACTCAGTTTTCTTCTCTGTTTAAACTTCATCTAGATTATCGTGGTCAGTTCTTAGCACCACAATTTAAGAAGGACACTGATAAATTAGAGTATCCAGAGATAGGCAACCCAACCAGGAGGTGGTGAGGGGTCTGGAATCCATGCGATACAAGGATTCCTGGAGGTAACTAAGTGAGGATATTTAACTTGGAAAAGAAAAGACTCAAGGGGCAATAAGTTAACAGTAATGTGAAGAGGCATGAGGCTTGTTCTATTTACCTCAGAGGGGTAAACAAGGAGAGAAGTTATCAAGAGGAGTAATGTAGTCTTAATGTCAGGGGAAAATAAAGTAAGTAAAAAGAACAGAAAAAATACAAAATTTTAAAAAAACTTCATGGATCGTAGAGATCCTAGACACACTAAGGAATATATAGTTCAAATGCTTTCATTTTACTTTCTACTTTAAGAACTTTTCAAAAGTGCACTATGCTATCTTAGGATATGATCCGTCTTTAGCAGACACGATTTACAGATTATATCATAGTGGGAACTCCTTTTGGGTAGAGGTTTAACTAGATGACCATTGAAGTTTTTTCTAACTCAAAACTTCTGTGATTTTATGGCCCTAGAAACCAACCCATTCCACTTCTTCATCATGGCCATTCTCAGCAATACAGTGATCCAAGGTCAACTCCAAAGGTCTCATGATGAAAAATCATATCCACCTCCAGAGAAGGAATAGATGTTATCTGAAAACAAACTGAAGCAAATCATTTCTCTCTCTCTCTCTCTCTCTCTCTCTCTCTCTCTCTCCCTCTTTCTCTTTCTCTTTCTCCTCTTCCTTCCTTCCTTTATCTTTCTTTTTTTCACAAAATGACTAATATGGAAATGTTTTACATGATTGTACATGTATAACCTATAGTAAACTGCTTACTGTCTCAGAAAGGGGATAGGGGAGGGAAGGAAAGATAAAATTTGGAACCCTAAACTTAAAAAAAAAAATCGATGTTAAAAAATTATTTTTACAGATTGCATGTCATCTTGGGGATGTGGGAGGGGAGGGAGGGAGAAAAAATTTTGGAACTCAAAATCTTGTAAAAGTGAATGTTGAAAACTATCTTTGTATGTAATTGGAAAAAATAAAATACTATTAAGTGGGAACATTGTTTTTACTAGTAAGTGGGGAAAATAAAATATTATCTAACCAAAAAAAAAATGTGAGGTTGAGAAAGGTTATGAATCATCCAAGATTTCATAGTGAAATAGTGACAGAGGCAAGATAAGAAACAGTCTCTCTTTTAGGAATTTTTCTACCATACTATCTGATGTTTTAGAAGACACAATTGGAGAGATTGATCTCTTTTGTTTACATCACATATCCAACATTTTGAGAGAATGAGAGCACTATGCTTTGAGGCTCAAGGAGAGGGGCTTCTTTGAAGATTACAAAAGCATGTCATTTTTGGAAGGCTTCCATCCTATCATTAGAATTTCTGAATACCTATTCTCATTTATTCCTTATTCATCAAATAAATATTTATTTAGTTATTATTTATTACAGCATCTACCGTGCACAGATCACTGTTAGGCATCAGGGAAACTACTATGCTTATGAAATTAATAGTCTAGTAAGGAAGTAAGACCCATACGGTCAAAGAAAGGAGGGCAAGACCACACATTGTCATTAAATTTAGTATGAGATACTTAAAATCCATTCTATCCTTAAGTTATAAAACACTATTTATGTCCATGGAAATTAGAGCTAGAAGTATTCACTCTTAAAAGATAGTAAAAGTTTATTTTATTATTTTATTTTTAAATTTTTATTTTATTACAAGTTCATTGTGTATGTGTGAGAGGTAATATTTCCTCCTTTAATTCTCTTTTAGGTTCTACCTCCTCCCCTCTCACCTGCCTTCAGAACAGCTATGTCATGTGATTGGTTTTCATGGGGTTTTGCACAAAGGAACTATGCTATAATAAAACTCGGTTTTGTTGAAAGTTGGTACCACGCTACAGTCTGCTCATACACCATTTTGTTGTCTTGATGATATTTCCCATTTCAATTTTTTTCTGTTATGACAGCATGTTTTTAACAGTGATATCAGGGATCAGTCAGAACCCATGTCCTATACCATGTAGCATATGCTTCTCAAAGCAGACTAGAGTAAGTTTAGAAAATATTCTATTTCGACCAATAAGAAGCCATATTTGATTAGCAGTCACTTACCATTTCTTTGCTCCTTCTTCTATAACAGCTAGAGGTGGGGTCTATGCTGCAACCCAATTCATAACACTACCAAACACAACTCCTCTCAGACCATGACACTGTATACAGTGGAGGCTGGTCACTTTTATATTTCTTCTGGCATTTTTCCTCCTATAACACTCAGTATTTCTTCTTTACTCAGTTGCTCTCTACTATTTCCAAGGTCTGCCTGGAAACCCTCTTTCTACGTTCATCTTCCTACGGTATTGGTGTCAAACTCTGGTGGAAATGGGGGCTGCTAATCTACACATCAGGGCAGCTAGGTGGTGCAGTGGATAGAACGCTGGATTGGAATCAGGGAGATTCATCATCCTGGGTTCAAATGTGACCTCAGACATTTATTAGCTGTGTGACCCTGGGAAAGTCACTTCCCTGTTTGCTGCTTGTTTCCTCATCTGTAAAATGAGTTGGGGCAGCTAGATGGCACAGTGAACAGAACACCAGCCCAGGAGTCAGGAGGACCTGAGTTCAAATACGGCCTCAAGACACTTAACACAAAAACTAGCCATGTGACCTTGGGCAAGTCACTTAACCATAATTGCCCCCCCCCCAAGCAAAAAATAAATAAATAAAAATAAATAAAATGAACTGGAAAAGGAAATGGCAAACCTTTCCAGTATCTTTGCCAAGAAAATCCCAAAGGGGGTCATGAAGAGTCAGGTAGTACTGAAATGTGACTGTAGATGAAATAGATGATTACTTTTGAAAAATTAGATAGATTTGTAAAAATTATTCTACAAAGCTTTTTTTTCCTATCATTTCTGTGGAATCATCACATTTAGACCATAACATTCCCAACAAGTCTACCTATAGGGATCCTGCAAGCCATAGATCGACTTAGTTTTAAAACGCAGTCTTATCTGTTTTATTGTGTTAGTAACTGTTTGATTGACTGCATCTTGTGGCCGATGTTTGATGCCTCTATCCTACAGCATCGATGTGTTAACTTCAGAGCATACAGTATATGGTAGTTCTCTATGCTCCTTCCTTTTTACCTCCAGATCAAATTTTAATCATTACCAAGCTTCCACAGCCCTATTTTCTGACACATCTCCATCCTCCTTAAGTAGCCCGAAAGAATGAGCAGAAGCTTTAGACAGTTCAGTGCCTTCATTATTTGGATGTATCCTCAACTTTACCACACAAGAAATGGTTGAAAAAATACACACACATACACAGACACACACACGTGCACGAGTGCACATACACACACCACATACACACACATTATTCGGGTCTATATAATGGGAAAAATAGGTGGACCAAGCATGTATCAAGAAAATAATGAGAACAAATGAATAATCTGAATGCTACTGTAGCTTGCTTAATACATTAAAAGAACAAGAAAAGGGATATCCCTGATCCTTTATGGAAAATTTATGGAGAAATATTGAGAACTGTATAGAGTGAGAAAGCATTAAGGGTTTGATATTTAGGCAAAAAAAAATTATTGATGTAGAAGGATTTTTCAAAGTATCTAACATATATCTGGTAGTTCAGTGGATAGAGCCCTGGGCCTGGAGTCAGCAAGATATGAATTCAAATTCTACATCAGACAATTGTTAGCTATGTGACCCTGGGCAAGTCATTTAACTTCTTTTCTCTACTGTAAAACTGAGATAACAGAACCTACCTTGCAGGGTTGTTGTAAGGCTCAAATGAAATATTTGTAAAGAGCAGTTAGCACAGTGCCTGATACATAATAGGCATTATATAAATGCTTATTCCCATGTTTTCCCTTCCCCTAGCTTTTTAATTCATATGCCTAGATCAAAATTACTGATACACAGGAAATACCTTACCAGCGTAAACTCATTTTAAGATGTCAGAGAGGAGGATGAATGGTGGAAGATTGTAAGCAGTATCATTTCCTAAAACAGCAACAGGTATTGGTGGGAGAAATAAGCTTGTAGAAGACTTAGCAAGAAACCCAATGTAACTATACCCTCCTCAGAACATTACAAGATGATATGTAAAAAATTAAACAGATCTGTCAAAATTATTCTACAAAGTTTTTTTTCCTAACATTTCTGTGGAATCACCAAATTTAGACCATAACATTCCCCAATGATTTACATAAAGTAAAAATCATATCAAAGAAAAACAAAAATGGGAAGATCAGATCAAGTATAATTAGAGGATGGATGTGTAGGAGACAACACAACTTTTTTTTTTCTTTTTGGATCAGGGAAGGCAGGGTAATTGGGGTCAAGTTACTTGGCCAAGGGCACACAGTTAGTTTTAAGTGTCTGAGGTCAAACTTGAACTCAGGTCCTTCTGACTCCAGGGCTGGTGCTCTATTCACTGCACCACCTATCCACCCCAACAACACAATTTTGAGACCACAGCTTGATTTTCACTGCTGCTATTAATGCTACATATTAAAAAAAAAGTAATTGAAAAAACTTCGGCAACTATTCACTTGTGACATCTTTTTCTTGCTTTAAACCTATGCTTCTACTGTCCTACTAACCAATATGTCCATTTCCCCATCTCTACAAAATCTTTATGATGATCTGCATGTTCATAGAGGACATCTTTGAAAGAGGTGTGAGAAGGCAGCAGGCTTTCTCTTTTTGTCACACAGTTGACAGGAAGGAACACAGAATACAAAGGGGCATTGGCACTGTGTGTGTTGCTTGTTGACTGTTAAAAAAAAAGTCTTTGATTTGGTAAAGCAAAATTCTTCCCTAACGTCTCTTCTCCAACAAGGTGTTGATGATGCATATTTTAAAGTCATACAAGAATCTATAAATGATGCAACAACAAAAGTCCCTTTGTTCAACAACCCTTTGATTGTGAATTTTAAGTGAGGTGTAAAATGGAAACATGCACTGCTTATAAGTGTTTTCCACTGTTGGGGAGGATGCCTTAGCACAGAGTACAAATGGAAGAAAGATTCCCTGTAGCTTTCTGTTAACTCAAAAAACATTTATTAAGCACAATGCAAAGTACTGAAGGTCCAAATGTAACAAAATGAAAGACAGATCCTGCCCTCCAGGAGCTTACATTCTACCGGGGGGAGGGGCACAATACAACACATCCACAGATAAGAAACTATAATATAATAAATGGTGAGGCCCTCCAGATGGTTCTCTTTGTGAATGACATGCTGATGGCATGAAAGCCTTAGAATACATGTATCTCAAATCATATCTGTCTAATTGTACTAGGCTAGGGCTAGAACTAATCAAAATCTAGAATTAATCACTTCTGCCTAAGTATTCTAGTCTGGGTCTTCTTAATCTTTTTTGAGTCACAGACCTCTTTGTGAGGCTGGTGAGATCTATAGACTCCCTTTCAGAAGAATGTTTTTAAATGCATAAAATAAAATGTATGATTATTTCAAAGGAAACCAAATATATTCAAATACAGATATCAATTTTTTTGTAAAAAAACTAGTTCATTGATACTAGGTTATGAAATCTTTTCTAGAGGCAGCAGGAAATGACTGATGTTTTTTGTCTCTATCTATTGAAGATTTGGGGAAAATTTGATTGGAAGAGAATAAGAAAATATCAGAAGTTGAAAGACCAGCACTTTAACTCTTTTAATTCAAAGTGACAATGAAAAACATGTTTTATCTCTACAATTGGTCTTCTATTTCCCCCAGATTTGATATTCCCCCTCCAAATTAATTGAATTGACATTTTCAATCTGATATATCTTTAAAAGGATTCTTGAATTTTTAAATTTTTTTTCTGCATGGGAACTCACTTGACCAAGAGGATTACAACCCTGACTCTAATGTATTAGGTAGTTTTTGCTTGAGATTTAAAGAAAATGGGGAACTTGGCAAAGGCACATGGGCAGTATGTGTCCAAAGTAGCATTTGAACCCAGGGATTCCTGACCCTCAAGTTCAATAATTTTATTGATTACACAATACTGTCCTTATGTTCATGAACTTAAAAAAAAGGGCACAAAAACCTAGAACACTTTTGCCATTATTGTTAAGTTATTCAGCAACAAGAGGTTAACTCCCCCACCAAGTCAGCAAGACACCAACTGCACACACAAAACCACAACTCTTTCATCCAATTGCAAAGATGCTTCAGACTGAACTAGTAGGTATTAAATGAAATCTATTTATCTTTGATATAGTGCTTTTAAGTTATTACTAATTGTTTAAGATTCTTTTGTATCCCCCAGAAGATTTAATTTGACCAAATTAAATTCCTTTAAAATCGCCTTCAGTTTTACGCAAATACAGTAAGAAACCCTATAGGTAAGGCAGTAAAAATAGTGATAAAAGCAGAAATATTTAAATGAGTAGTGTATGGAAGTCTTCCCCCAAAGGGGGGGGGGGAGGGGAGGAGAAGTGTCATGTTTTGGAGACGCGAGAACCAAACCATGAAACTCACAGTTGAAACATTTAGGATGACTATGAAAAAGGTCTATGCTCGCTTGTTAAAGAATGCACTAGGGCCGACTGAAGCATATGAATGGTTCTTTCACAGGTCACAGAATCTATTCAGTTCATGGACATTGTTATTATCCCACAGAAATAGATGGTCCTAATTAATATTCTGAACATACCTGGGAGAACATTCTTAAGGAAATCATCCTCTGGTGGTTTTAGAATTTAAAACACACACACACACAACACACAGTAAAGCATTAAAAATTGAATCTAGAGAATAAAGTCAGCAACACTCAGAGTTTAATGCCAGCTGCAAACTGCATGTTTATATACATTTCTTACTGCACAACAGTTAACAACTGGGAGAATAAAATCGAACTGGTCATTGCTTTGACAAGTATATTCCCTGCCAGGTTCCAAGTAGCTTGCTAAGCTTCTAAGTTACCCGCAACTTTTTTTTTTTACACTGCTTTCTTCTGGGTTAAAGTAAGAACAACTACCATGAAAAATAAGGTAGGTTCCTGAAATCAACATTTAGTAAATTCTTAAACTAAAATCTTTAAGCCCCAAAGAGAAAGTTCAGTGTTTTTCTTGGGGGGGAAAGACATTTCATCTAAGGGATGAAAAAAAAAAGTCACCTAAAAAGTACATCTTCAAGATATTGTCAGTGTGTTCCAAAGAATCCATTACGATTGTAAAATACCATTGAGCTTTTGGCATAAGCTTCAATAGAAATTCCTCACACACAGACACTGGGATGTGATCGTTTATCCACTTGTCTTTCACGTCTTGAGAATTGGGGACATCATTTCTGCACAATCACCAGCCATTGTTTTCTTTGTAAATTCTGCCACTAAACTGTGAATGAAAATGATAAACAACAACACTAATTTAGAAACACAATGTCTCATTTCTGTATGGGGATTTTTTTTGTGAGTGACTTCCTATCTATTTATCTATCTATATCTATCTATCTATCTATCTATCTATCTATCTATCTATCTATCTATCTATCTATCTATGAAAGAACAGAGTCCACTCTATCATATATAACACTCTTTAATGGCAATAAGTCTCAAGAAGAAAGAGAGTTGTTAAAGGTGGTCAGTGGTTAAAGTACACATCTCATTTAAATACCTGCATTTAGCCGAGTAATTTACTCCAAAATGAGAGTCAAGTGTTCAGTACCCAAACCTAATTCAGCACATGTAAAACACAATCCCCATCGCAATGAATGGGGCCATTCATTTCCGAGCACAGAAAAAGTCTCCTTCTCTTTGTCTTGCCTCTTTAGAGTCCCTTGATAGCATTTTTCCCTCTTTATGGTCTTTTTCAATATAGATGCTCCCGTGCTTAAATATGACAAAAGCCACAAGTAAAAAAAAAAAAAAGCAAAACCTAAATATATGGCAGATGCATAAGTGTACCTTGGGATGAATAGATTATGGACGATTAACTGTCATCATCCCTCCATTCGATTTTCACCCGCTCCTGGAGTGTACACCTGTGGCTTGTTAGTGATAGAGCCAAAAGTGATCATACAAATCCCTGGTTCAAAGGTAACCTAGTAAAACCTGTTTTCTCATTTCTTGAGAGTTTTTCCCCCTTATAAGAACAACAATTCATAGAGAAACAAAGAAGCAGATACACACTGAGCAAGCAAAGACTCCAGAAAGAGCCCCACATGGCCCCTTTGTTGTCAGCACATTTGGTGACCAATTGAGAATCTGAAATGTTCTCTGCATATTATAAGAGAACTTGGTGCTCTTCTGCAAACAAGAGCAGAAGGAGAGACAGGTTCAAAAGCTCTTTGTTTACACCTCTTTACCTTTTGGTTCATGAAGCATAAATTGAGTAGCAAGTCTTAGCTCTTTGTGAGTCATAAAGAGTGTTTATATATAGTATTTATTTTTAGTACTTTCATGAATCCATGATTTCTCAGGTGTGGGCATCCCCTCTAATGTACAGATTATATCCTTTTTTACTCTGTCCAATTCTCTTCCACATTTTTTCTACAAACATCATAAAGATGCCTTCCTCTGGTTTTATTATTAGCTCAGTTTCCCTTGTGTTCTACTCAGCCTGTCCATCAGGTGTCTATCATTCTTTTTACATCATCAATTTTTTTCTTTTTCTTTTCATGTCCTTAGAAGTTTATGGTCACAATGTCCTTTGAATCCTTATGATAACTCTAGAACATAGTGCAAATAATGACTCTTGTTTTATAGATGAGGACATCAAATCCCTGGGAAGTTGAAAGACTCTCTCAGTGTCATATTTTTAAGAAATGATGGAAGCAAGAGTCACGCCTGGACCTTGTCTGATAATAAGTCTAATCTTTCAATGATGCCACAATGGGTTTTTGTAACAAATTTTTGTTGTTGCCCTTCAGTTATTTATGTCTGATTCTTCATGAACCCATTTGGGGTTTTCTTGACAAATATACTGGCATCCTTTGTGATTTCCTTCTTCAGCTCATTCTACAGCTAAAGAAACTGAGGCAAACAGGATTAAGTGACTTGTTCAGGGTCACACAGCTAGCAAGCATCTGAGGCTGGACTTGAACTTAGATCTTCCTGACTCCCAGTCTGGTGCTCTATCTACTAAGCCACTTAGCCAAACCATTGTAATGACCAGGAAAATACTGTAAACAATTCACTTTGATTCAACAAGCAATTATTCAAGGTTCATAATGGAAAGAGTGTTGAATGTGAAGTGACAAAGAACTGAGTTCAAATCTCATTTCAAACACTTACTAGCAGTGTGGATCTTGCCAAGTCACTTAGCATCTCTCCACCTTGGTTTATTCCACTGTAAAATGGAGATAATAAACACCCACTTCAGAGTTGTTGCAAGTATCAAATGGGATAAGATATGCAAACCTCTTTGTAAACAAAAGAAGCATAAAGCAAAACTCATGCCCTCATGGAGTTTATAATCTAGTTGGGAAAATAAAATATGAAATGATCAGACAGAAATTAAGTACTAAACCCTATTATAATGAGGAGATCTTAAATCTTTGTGTTAATTAATTATTATCAAATAAACAGAAATTTTCTCTACAGCTCTGGATTTAGAGCAAAAGGGCCTAAATTCAAACCTTGGCTATGCCATTTACTGTTTGTGGGACTTTGACCAACTCTCCAACTTGTAGGATGTGTTTTCTCAATGCTAAAATCAGGGGTTTGGATGAGATGACTTCACTGAGCTATAAAACCAGAAGCCTAAGATTAGATAGTAACTCTAAGGGATAATAGGGTCAATTGGATGGTTTCCTTGCCTTTTCAAGATAGTGTCTCTAAAGGATTAAAGGAAGAAATTAATGCAAAGAAAGATACTGAAATTGCAAGAAAGAGAGGATGTCAATACAGCAACAGGAACTTAAATGCAAGAGGTAAAAGCCATAGTATGTGAGTAGGTGCTGGCTCTGTACAAGAGAGGAATGACCCTTTTAGAGACCAAAGAAAACAATTAGGCAACAAATACAAGGAGATTGATATGTTGTAGTAAACAAAAGCATGAGATCTCAATCTTCTCCCCAAAAGAGGTTAAATTGTCTAATAAAGATAGGGCATGAAAAAAAAACAAAGAGTTTATAGAATAATAAAGATCATAATGGTGATGATGCTAATAAGGATAAAGGACTGGAATAACTGTTATGGAAAGTGTGCTTGAAGGAAAGATTAGCTTAAAAATTAAATCAATGATGTGGTAATGGTCAAAGTAAAACTGAATTTTAACTACTTGGAGTATGGTGAATAAAACACTACACCTGGAGTCAGGAAGACTTGAGTTCGAATATGGCTTCAGACATTTACTAATTGTATGACCCTGGGCAAGTCATTTAATCTTCATTTGCCTCAGTTTTCTTATCCAGAGAATGTTGGTAATGATAGCAGCTCTCTCACAGGGTTATTGTGAGGATAAAATTATGTGATATTTGTAAAGCATATGCAAAATCCTTAAAGCAGATGCTAATCATTATTAACATATTGATATCAATTATAACTAACAATAAAATTATTTAATATATTAATTAATATAGCAATCACATTATATTTGATATAATAAAGTATTGATAAAATAATAATAATCATAATCTGTATTGGACCAATTCAATAGTTCTTTTTATCCTCCAATAGCATTCTGTTCTGGAAGGCAGAGGGCATGATTTGAATGGATATAGGGTTGGGCATTACCATAGGGGATTCAGCAAAAGTCCATGGGGCAAGGTACTCCAGAATGCTAAGTGAAAAACATGGAAGTAATTGACCATGAATTCTAGAGTGGGAACGTAAAATCAATGTGGACTGTAGGTGAGGGATAGTTGATAAATTGGGTCATGTGGGTGGAGAAAGTGTTTGAATAATTCATGGTCTCTATGAAGACACCTAGTAGATATCATCAATGTGCATGGGAGAGTTGGCAGGCAATAATAATAACAGTAATTCATACGTACATAATTATTTTAATCTCTTACTGAGCATTTTAAAAAGTTTGTGCCAGAAATTGTTCTAAGTTCTGAAAATCCAAAGAACAAAATGAAACTCTTCCTGCTATCAAATAGCTGAAGTTCTACTGGGGGAAGTAACAAATAAATATAAGTGTAAACAGGGGCTTGAGGCTCTTTGCATAGGACTCTCCTCATCAGTGGAGATGGATTACTCAATGACCCATGCCTTTGTGAGCTGTGGAATTCATCAGAGTGGGAGAGGAGATCATGGTTTTCTGGTTTCGAATTTCTACCTTCAAGAGATGACACCTAATTCCAGATTCTCTTCAAGGAGAGCTCTCTGAAAGGAAAAGCTTCTCCTGGGAAGAAGCCAATATGTGGAGGAGCCAGCATATCACTCATGTATGTGTCAATAATTTATTACACTAGAAATGTTGGATTCTCTCTGTCTCTGTCTTTCTCTGTTTCTGTCTCTCTCTGCCTCCCTCCCCCCGTCTCTCTCTGTCTCTGTCTTTCTCTGTCTGTCTCTCTCTGTCTCTGTCTCTCTCTCTGTCTCTCTGTCTCTGTCTCTCTGTCTCTGTCTCTCTCTGTCTCTCTGTCTCTCTGTTTCTCTCTGTCTCTGTCTCTCTCTGTCTCTCTGTCTCTGTCCCTGTCTCTGTCTCTCTGTCTCTGTCTCTCTGTCTCTCTCTGTCTCTCTCTCTCTCTCTCATATCTCATTCCCAGTGGGAGAATTCATTCACCTTGTATATTTTCTGGTATATACCATCTGTATAACTTTTTCTTATGTCTGTGCTATGAAATTGGACAAATGGACTTATGAACTATTCACTATGTGTGGTATTTGTGTAGCTGGCTGGAAGAGGAAGCAAATCTTTGGCTTTATAGCTTAGAGTTGTCTTCCCTTATGAAAGTGATGATGACCAGTTGTATAGCTTCAACTGATGGAAGATGGAATGTTGTGTGTGAGGGATAGAAAGGACAGTCTGGTTGGGCTATAGAATATAGTAAAGAATAATAACGTACAATATGTTGAAAAGTCAGATTGGGGCCAGGTTGTGATGAACTTTAAAAGCAAAAGAAGAGTTACATTTGATTCTAAAGGCAATAGGGAACTACTACAATTTAATGAGTAGAGGAGTATCATTATCAAACCTGCATTGTAGAAAAATTACTTTAGTAGCTCCGTGGAGGACAAATTGGAGTGGGGAGAGCCTTGAGGCAAGGAGATCAATTAGGAAGCTATGGTAATAAAGTGATAAAAGCCTGAACTATGATGCTTATCATAGGAATTGAGAGAAAGGTACAGACATGTGAGATCTGAAGGTAGAATGACAAGGTTTGGCAACTGATTGTAATGTGGGGTGAAGGAGATTGAGGATCTAAGGATAATGCTGAGGTTATGAACCAAGATGACTGGAAGGTTAGGGAAATATTTCCTAAAATAGTCATTTTTAGAAAAAGGGTATATTTTTTTTTGAGGGAGGGAATGAATTCTATGTTAGACATGTTGAGTTTGGGATGCTTATAGGACATGGAGTTGGAACTATGCCATAAGCAAATAGAGTTGAATGTAAGCTACTTGAGAATAAGGATTGTTTTGTTGTCATCTTTGTATTCTCAATGCCTTTTATAGTGCCTGGCATATATTAGGTATTTAATAATTACAAGTAGAATGAATAAAGAGAAGAAGGAAGGAAGACCTTTGCAGTCAAGATTATACAGGAAGTTATGGCATCTTAAGGATCATCAACTAGGTGTTGAAATCTTGGAGAAGACTGTGAGTCAGATGTTGGCATCATCTCTAAGGTAGAAATCAGTTTTAGAGAGTACATTTGGCATCATCTCTACATTTATCACATGTTATTGTATATCCTAATTATCTGCATATTTTCATATTTCCTTAAGAGATTTGATCACCAGAAAAGGAGGAGCCAGGTATTGCTGAACTTATTAATACCTCTTCCCACCGCTATCACAGAGCTTAGCCTAGTTCTCATCATGAAATAGATAATAAAAAATAATTCTTTGTGGATTTTACTTGAACTGAATTGGCAAATGACAGAATTGGTTATTTAACTAGGATCATTTTCCCATAATGGAAAAGAAAGAAGTAGGAAGTTAAGAAGGAATCAGGGAAAGGTCACAAGGTTATACAGGTCCACAGATGGAGAGTTGCAAAGGAACTTCAATGTGATCTAGTTGAACCTTTCATTTTAAAGATAAGGAAATCAAGATCCAAGTTTAAATGACCTGCCACATGTCACACAGGTAGTAAGAGGCAGAGAAAGGATTTGAATTTAGGTCCTCTGGCTTCAAATTCAGCAGCTTCAGAGTTGGATGGTGATGAAATTTCAGGTGGAGATAGTAGGTATGGAGCCAGCTGAGTGGCACAGAGAACAGAGCACTGGGCTTGGAATCAGGGAGACTCATCTTCATGAGTTCAAATCTGGCCTCAGACATTTACCACTTGGGCAAGTGATTTAACCTTATATCCGTAAAATGAGCTGGAGAAGAAAATGGCAAACCACTCTATTATCTTTGCCAAGAAAACCTCAAATGAAGTCATGGAGAGTCAGACATAACAACAACACAAAGCAAGTACAGAGAAAAAGCCAGAGCAGGAAATCAATTTTACTTTAGGCCATTTAAATACTGATATTTTAAAGAGAACTGAACGCCAGTGTGAAAGGCCCTCAAATATTCCTTCCTTGATTTCAATCTGATAATTCTTCAATAACATTTGCAGGGAATCAGTGTTAACATTTTTAAGTCTCACAAAGATAAAAACAAGTCTCCTTTTTTCCACCTTAAAATTATGTATCTATCTAGGTTAAAACACAGCTGTAAGTGTCCAGCTTTTAATGAGTTTGTTTCTCAACTATTTGAAAGCCAAATGAAACTTTTCAGAATGTGAAAACATTGAACATCTCTTTCACATTTGCAAGTATGAATGTTTTATTTGTATTCTGTTTAGCATGCTTTCTTCACAGACATTTTAATAAAACTAATCGTTCTTTGATAATAATGTTCTCATTATCATTGTCCCACTATTTCAATGATCCATAGCTACACTATATTCTTGTGCTTTCTTTTTGACAAAGAAAACTTCATGCAGAAAATAAAGAGGTTAGAGTGAATAATCTCTCAAGTCCCTTCTAGTTAGAGGATTCCAGGATTCTGAAGGAAATAGGAACTATTCCGTAATCTTCTAGTGAGAATTGTAACATTTGAAAAACTATTAAATTACAGATATTCAGAAGTCAAATTTCTTCATGGGACAATTTCCCATTCATCTAGAATTATTTATGAAATAATGGTCAAGTAGAAGAAAATAAAATAAATTGTATTTAAAGCAATAAAGGATGCACAACAAAGGGAGAAGAGGCAAGGGAATCAAAGCCAGAGGTTGTGGAGAGAGCACAAGGCTGGCCCTCAGGAAATCTGGCTTCTTGTCCTGGCTCTACTACTCACTAGCTGTGTGACTTTTGGCAATTCACTCAACCTCTCTGGGCTTCCGTTCATCATCTTTAAAATGAAGGGATTATGTTGAAGGTCCCTTCCAGCCAGGACCATATGGAGGAGTTTTCTGGCAACTCTGCTCCAGAAGGAGCTATGGGGCACATGGAAGTGAGTGGCAGAGGGGTCCAGCTCCCAGCTGGTCCCTTCCAAATGAGGGAGTGCCCCCTCCTTCAGTGTTCCCACTGTGGTCACAGCCCGGCTGTCAGTTTGGAAGTGCTAGAATGATGTTGTTTTTATCTTTCCATTTACAAAATGCTATTTGGAACTATGGAGATAACCAAAAAGGACAAATTAGTGATTGAACATAATGCTGGGAGAATTCAGATAGAAAGATGAAAGGTTGTGAAAGTAAATATGTGGATTTTCATACTTTTGTTTTGTTTTGTTTTTCTGTGTTTCTGCTTATGTAGAAGGAAAGATCACTCCCTCTGAAGGTAATTTAGCCTAGAAAAGTTAACTGGTTCAGGTTACAGAACTTTAAAATCATCTCATTTGTAGTAAGGAGATGAGAGAGACAGAAAACCTTGGAAGGGTATGCAACCTCCTTATATGATGTTCAACACTGAGTTTCTAATTAATGCATGCAATATATCTAACATATCCTGGCACTAACATTCTGCTTCAACACTTGGTCCCAATGGATCTCAGAAAAAAAAGAGCGTTGGGTAGAAATGAGCATATATGTATGTATATATTTTCATCTATACATTTATACATACAAGTACATGGATATGTATATATCTATATATATTTAACAAGAATAAATGGGTATAAATTTTTGTGCATATATATTGATTCCAAAACATATACCAGGCATGTATGTATGAATGTATACATATATACACACACATATACATACACACATACTCATTATACATTATTATACATCTGCATTATTTAATGTACATCTGTGTATGCACATGTATATGTATACATGTATATGAATTATATGTTAAGGGAGTTAAATGAGCTTTGCATATATTAATCTATATAGAGCTAGTTTAAATATATAATGTACTCATACATGCTAAAATATATGTAATATATACATAAATTAAACATTATATATATTCTTCATATATGTATATTATGAACCTTATTTTTAAGCTTCCTTTGAGGCTCCAAAAAGACTGGATTCCCATTTGATTTGCCAGCGGGGGGAATTTTTGTGTAACTCAAACCGGCTCGCCTATCTTGCCCTCAGATTGACAGCTGGAGAACATTCAACAACCACAGACCTAAGGCAGCAAAACAGAACTGCAATTGGACACAAACCAAGGAATCTGGCTAAGTACAATTTCCATTTTGTTTTACCAGCTGGCCAGGCATTTTATTTATGTGCCTTTTCCAGTGATTGAGTATTTTTTCTGGGGTTTTCTAAGCTCTGGGCATATTTAAAATAGCTCAGTGTCCCTTTGGCAAGGGAAAGGTCTTCAAGATAGCTGCATCCTTTGGGCTGAATTACTAAGGAGAATTGACAATATCAGCAACCCTCATAAACTCTCCCTGATACCATCAGATTCCAATGCTTCTACTTAAGAACAATTTAAATCTAATTATAATAGACTATATTACTACGGCTTCATTAGCATCCTTTACTATCTCCAACCCTATCCATAAGGCAGTGAGAATGCAGCTTGTTCCAACAAATAGGGTACTCAGGTAGGGGATGAGACTATTGCTTTGGTACGGGGTGGTTTTTCACAAGGACTTTCATTCATCTTGCCTCAATTTCCAGATTTGCAAACTGGGGGCAGTTGATATTTACAGAGTTTAATTCTAAACGAATTCAATTAAATCTAATAAGCATTGGGAAGTGGGAGAGGAACAACCCATCCACAAATATAAATTTATACAATATATGCAGAGAAAATATGAAGTAATTTCAATCAGTCAATCAATAGCACTTATCAAATCCCCACTATGTGCTAGGCATTATGCTCAGCATTGGCATTAAAAAGAACTGCAAAAATGCAGTCATTGCTTTCAAGGAGCTCACAGTCTGATGGTGTCAGATAAGGGAGAGTACTAACAGGAGGGAAGAAGAGGAAGAGCCTCACAAAGGAGGTGGTAGCAGAATTTTATTTGAAGTAAGCAAAAGAAGTCATCCAAAGACCATATGGATTTTTGTCATCTGATGTTTGTGTCAGTTGATGTAGCTGCTCTTTCCCCTTCCAAATATGCAAGGGGAAAGATGAGACCTCAAATATCTCTATACTGAAGAGTCCCGTGATGATGAGATAAGGGATAAGATTTCCTATCTAAAGACTCAGAAATAGCTCTAGCAGCAGTGAGTGAACTGAAATGACTGTACAGAGAGTCTAAACCACCATTCTGATACATGAACTTGAGCATAATATGCAACTTTTAGGTTGGTCCAAGTTGAGGCCATCATCTATCCAATGATCTTACAGGAAAAAAAGAAAATATAAGATTATTTTAAGGCAATAGAATCTAGGCTATAGTCAACGTCAACAATGTGAACTCTCCCATAGCTAAATGACCTGCAGCAGAATCTATTTCGCATAAATTGGTATGAACTGTGAGCATTTGGCAAAACAAACTTTCTTCACAGAAGATAACAGTCTCATTGACTTTACACTAGTCAGATAACATTGTGTTCAGTTCTGGGCACCATATTGGAAAAGGGAAGTTGACAAAAGAGAATACATTCAGAAAATGATGACCAGGATCACCAAGATGGTGACTGCTATGAAACCATGTTAGGAAGACCAGCAAAAGAAGGTAAGGATGTTCAGGATACAGGAGTCCTAGGTTACTGAAAGATTAGGTGGCTTGTCTAGGCTCACACAGTCATTATATGACAGAAGTGGGAATTGAAACCAAATTGAGGACAACTCTTGATGCAGTATGCCATTTTGCCTCTGGAAACATACAAGGTAAAGCTAAACTTTCACCTAGATAGTATGACTTCAGGTATTCAAAGAAATCCTTGTACCCTGAACATGGCATACTGCATCAAGGGTTGTCTTCAAGTTGTCCTCAAGTTGGTTTCAATTCCCACTTCTGCCATATAACGACTGTGTGAGTCTAGACAAGTCACCTACTCTTTCTGTAACCTAGGTAGCTCTCTAAGATTCTAAGTTGCAGATAATGTGCCAACTTTCATTGGTAGTGGGAGTTTCCTCACTTGGTGGTTTCCTATACTAATGAAATCACAGATGTTGTCATCATCTCCCTATAACTCTAGATGGTAGAAGAACAACAAAGGATAGAAACAGGGGTGATTGGAACCAGCTCAAACTTGTGCCAGAGGCGATTGTTAAAATTTTAGCATAAGCATTTACATCTTAGAAATCAGCAATCACTACAAATCAGAGCTTGATATATTGTTTTGTTGATTATCTAGACTTAATAAAGTCATGGAGAAAATGCTAATAATGCAAATTAAATTTGAAAAATGTATCTTCAGTAGCTGTTTATTAAAAACTTATGAGCCTGCTCTTGCGTAGAAAGGTATATTTGGGTTCAAAATAAGGAAAAACTTTCTAACAGAGTTCTCCCAGACATGCCATGGGCATCTTATATAATGTAATCATACTTGCTAAAATATATGTAATATACACATAAATTAAATTTTATATATATTCTTCATATATGTATATTATGAGTCTTACCAAAATATCAAGTTCATTGTCATTGGAGGTGTTCAAGTAAAGGTTGACCATCATTCATAGATGTAGACAGCAGAAAGTAGATAGCTGCTTTGAAGAGAGAGTTGGACAAGATAATCTTTCTTCCCAATAGTTTCTTCTAAATTGAAAAATCCATTAGTATGTTGAATACTACTAATAATAAAATATTGTGAATAAATCACAAAAATCCACTTACACTTCCCCAATAGCATCAAAAGCAGTGATCTATATTTTCATTGTCTGCATCTTTTGGGAACAGCCAGTCACGAAATAGAGTTTTTAGTCATTAAAGAAAACTTATCCCTTAGGAGAAGAGTCCTAGAATTTAGTGTGTCCTCCCCCAGAAGGGTAAAACTTAGACATAGTTCTTATGGTTGCTATAATAGACCTAGAGAGTTTCCAATAATTGTGAATAACTAAAATCGTGAAGAAATAGATATTAGTGTCCAAAGGGGCTTTCTACATTTAGAAGTGTTGAGCAGCATTAAACTTAATATATGTAGCAGCATTATAGCTTCCCCCCCTTAACTGTTTCAACAAATGATTCCATTCATAGATTATAGCAATGGGCCTTCATCACTCTTTGCTGACTAGGAATTGGAAGCCCAAAACCCAGGGAAAAAGGTTTATGTCATAATTTAGGTGTGTGTATAGGCTGGTTGAATTTTTCATGACTCTCAAGAATGCCACCAGTTTATCAAGGAATGTCTATATTCTTTCTGACACATGCCTCTTATTCTTTCCCTCCCCCTTTTCCTCTTTCTTTTCTTTTCTCTCCATCACTCTTCTTGTCTCTTTGAGTTTCCCAGACACATCCTTATAGTCCCCATGACCTTAGCCACCCCTAAGACTTTTAAGTGTATTTGCTTTTGTCATTGACTCTGTTTTAGGATTCTCTGATTTGGGCAGCAGATTTAGGAAAGGGGCTTAACCTATTTCATTAAAATCTGTCCATTTTGCTTACTTCAACAGGGTTGTAACGGTTACAGTTTATTTTTCTGTTTATGTTTGTAAAAGATCTGAAGCTCATTGGAGAAAGGAATAAAGACACTATACAGATGTACTCAAGTGACAGATAAGGCAAGGCTTCTCCAAATCTCAAGTCTTTTCAAGGATCAGCCCCACACTGGAAAAGTAAGATGGCCTTTTATCTTAGATGCTTCTAGGGAAACCTTATATATTGGGTAGTAAATATGCTGGAAATGGCTGCCATTTTCACATAGATATGGTGTGTGTGATCAGGCAGTCAGAGGACCTGGGTCTAAGGTTACAGGACCTGGGTTTGAGTTCTGATTTTGCTACTTGCTATCTCTATAATCTTGGGCAAATCACCTAATGTTTGGGATCTTAAATTTGCATGAGGAGGATTCAACCAGAAAGGTCCTTTTCAGCTCCAGAACTATGAGACTAGGACTCTTAACAAGTAATAATTCTTTGTGATGAAGCTTACAGAAAAGTGAAAATTATTTCTGTGTGCAGCATGGATAGTTAGGTGTTACAGTGGATAGGATACTGGGCCCAGAATCAAGAAGATCTGAGTTCAAGTGCAGCCTCAAACACTTACTAGCTATGTGACCCTGCACAAGTCATTTAACAGCTGCCTGCCTCAGTTTCACCAACTGTAAAATGGGATTGATAATAGCCCTGCCCTCCCAAGGTTATTTTGAGGATCAAATGAGATAATATTTTTAAAGCACCTCACACTGGTAGGCTTAATAAATGTTTTATTTCCTTCCCTAGTGTACCATCACATGCATTATGGCAGAGGACCTATTCATCATCATGAAACAACTGGTCTTCATGCTAGTAAGTGTTTTTCTTAACATTTTACCATATTATAATCACAGAATCAAAACATTAGAATCTTAGAATTGAAAAAGACCTCAACAGCCATCTAATTCAAGCTACACCTGAATACAAATCTCTTTTCCATCAGTCCCCCAAACTCCATTGAGGGGAGATGCACCACCTCCTGAGACAGCTTTCCCTTTTGGATAGCTTTAATTATTGTGGTTTTCCTTTAAATCAGACCTAAATATATCTATTAGTAGCTTTCACCCATTGCTTCCAGTTCTATCCTCTAGAGCTAAGCAACACAAACAACATCCTTCTTCCACATGACAGGCAGTCCCTCAATAGTTAAGGAAATTTAAAAGTTCTTCCTTAGTTCTTTAATGGAGTTAAAACTTCCCCAGATCCTTTGGCCAGTCCTCATACAACCCTTTGCCATCCTGGTGATCCTATTCTGGATGACAGTCAGTTCTCCTTTCTAAAGTTTGGCTCCAAGAAGGTTATGCTTTACACTCTACATGTGTCACTTGTCTTCTGGTAGTCCTGTATACACTGGGCATCACTTAATGTTGTCTAATTCCATTGGTACTAAATAATGATGCTGACTCATGTTGAGATTGGAATTCACTAAAACCCTTAGAGTTTTCTCCAAGCTAATTTATTTGTCCATGCCACCTCCACCTTGCACTTGTGAAATTGATTTTTTGAACCCAAGTATAAGTTTCAGTTCAATGTTCTGGTCTGTTAAGATTAGTTTAGCTCATCCACCATTCTATTAACCATCTTTCTTTCTAATATTTATGCTTTTATAGTATGGTAGGGGTTTCAAATTTTTTTTGTTTACTTTTAAATTTTGTATTACATATTTTTGCATTACCTTCAAAATGTTTTTACGGTATCTTCATTTCTGAATATGTCCCTCTTTCCTCCCCTAACTATAAGCCCCTCCCCCGCATTGTGACAAAGAATAAAAAGAAAGAGGAAAACAGGCAGTTTTTAGCAAATTTAGTTTTTGTCGACTTGGTTACCATTACCTTCCTATTATATTCTTCTTTATTTGTTAATCTTTTCTTTCATCTTTCTACCTGTTCTTATTTGCAGCTCTTATTTCTTAAATATTGACATGCACATATAAATGATGGTAAATAATCATGATTTTTTTCCTTGCCTTACCAGAGTTTAATTGGAATCCCAGTGCAATTTAGCATCAGCAAATGTATTTGCAATAAAAAAATCCAGACAAATATTTATCGAGCAATCAATGTACTGTGCCAACTATAGCATGGGATAAAAGAACCAGCTACAATCCCTGCCCTCAAGGAAATTACAATTTAGATGTGAAGATAAAAGATCTATAAGAATATGATAACAGGGGCTGCTAGGTGGCACAGTGAGTAGAGCACTGACCCAGGAGTCAGGAGGACCTGAGTTCAAATTTGACCTCAGACATTTAACACTTCCTAGCTGTGTGACCTTGGGCAAGTCACTTGACCCCAATTGCCTAACCTTCTTCCTTCCAAAAAACCAAAAAAAAAAGAGGAAGAATATGATAACAAACAGAATAAGGCAGAAAATGATGATGTCCAAAAGGAAAAGAGCACCAAACCTAAAATAGAGAGGTCTGAGTTCAGATCTAAACTCCACTGCTTATTATCTCTGTATCCCTGGCTAAACTGTTTAGTTTCTCTTTCATTGTTTCCTCACATGTTAAAACAAAAAGGATTGGTGATAGACCATCTCCAAGGTCCCTTCAACTGTATCATTTTAGATAGACACTTACTTTGTCCATATTGATGCAGATCTTAGTATAAATTTCCTTTCAGATCTTGCAGAAAAGTTCAAAATTTCAGTTTAATTTAAGCCCGAATGATAGCAGAATTGTTAGTTCTCCCTTTCAAGAAGACAGACAACAGATTCATCTCTAAGAAAGGGAGGAGGGAAAAGGGGGTGGGGGAGTAATTCCTGCGTGTAATGAAAGCTTCATTAGGAAAAATGAACTAATCAGTGCCCTCCAAGGGAAAATTCATCTGTTCAGGAGGGCATAGCCTCTGCTGCTACACATACTTAATATAATTTATATTATTATTAAAATTACTACATAAATTTTATATATTTTTTGGAGCACAGCTAATGGACCATATTTTACTGCTTAGCATCATTTCTATCAAGAATTACTGGCTACTGTGATCCTATATTTGAATATGGATGAGATAGTACATTCACGCAAATATGATGTGCATTCTGGTAGGGTGGATATGAAATGCTCTCATTAAATGGAACCTTCTGAAAAGTCCCAAGTTCCATGAATGAGGCACTCAGGACACAATAGCATTGCTTAAATATGGTTTAAGGCAAGGTTGTGCCTAAAGTCAACCCTCTATATTTATTATATTTTCTTTTACATAACAAAGAATGTCCATTAACCTTACCAAAAGAAATACTCAGAGAAAATTTTATACGTAGTGTTTGCTTCATAAAACAGGTGAAAATCAAGGCCGAAATCAGATGCAAAATTTTTTAAAAAGCCCTCTACTATAGTTTTTGATAACCGTTACAAGAAAAGACTAAGAGTCACTCCCTCTCCCTAGCATGAAAGATGTGTCAGTCTACTAGTATGGATGAAAAATAAGTGATTGAAATACTACCTCAAGTAGCCTTCAAATGTTTTGAATTCTTTGATTTGAAAGAGAGATTTATTTTTTTTTTCTTTTTGGAGGGGAGAAGTTAGGGCAATTGGGGTTAAGTGACTCACCCAAGGTCACAGGGTCAGTAAATGTTAAGTGTCTGGGGAAGGATTTGAACTCAGGTCCTCCTGACTCCAGAGCCAGTACTCTATTCACTGAGCCACCTAGCCACCCCTGAAAGAGAAATTTATAAAAAATATATACATTTAATGTGATTCCATAAAATTAAACTTTAAAAGATCATGCTATGAATAAGTTTCTTCAAATGCTAAATCAAGGATCCTATGAACCTGTCTGTAATTCTGTTCTATGCATGTTCAATAACTCCAATCATGTCAGTGCAATTTACCTTAGAATGAGGAATTCAAGGTTCATAGAACTTGAGAGTGAGGAAGAACCCCACAGACCTTCAAAATCAATGTCTTAATTTTGTGGATATGCAAATTGAGGGAAACAGAAGCAAAGTGACTTACCAAAAGATCACTGAGTCAAAGACAAAGTCAAGATTAGAATATGTTACTTGGGAAAAATCAATAAAAATGGAGCTGAAAAATTAATGGGGATATGATAAGATTAATTATATAATTATATATAATATAATAAGATATATAATTATATGATATTATATAATTATATATCTTATATAATAATTATATAAGATATAATGAGGCATATGATAGGATTAATTTCTTTGGAGGCAATGTGGTTCAGTGACAAATGCCCTGGTCAGAGGTCTATCTACTACCTCTATGATTTTTGAACAAGAGGTACTGGGTAGTGCAGTGGGTAGAGCACTGAGTCTAGAATGAGGAAGACCTGAGTTCAAATTTGTCCTCAGTCACGTACTGTCTGTGTGACCTTAAACAAGTTACTTAACCCTCTTTGGTTCAGTTTTCTCATCTGTAAAATGAGCTGGAAAAGGAAATGGCAAACCAGTCCAGTATCTTTGCTAAGAAAACCCCAAATGGGCTCACAAAGAGTCAGATACAACTGAACAACAAAAATGATTTTGAACAAGTCATGGCCTTTTGGGGTGTCAGTTTCCATATTTGTAAAATGATGGGATTAGACTGGTAACATTTTGGGTTCCTTCCAACCTTCAATCTCTACTATGCCATATTTGTCAATGAAAATCATTGTAGTGGCAGATGTTGACTGCTCTTCAGATTCAGTCACTTTTCTTTTTTCCTTTTTTTTCCTTCCCTGATCATCCAGTGTTACTTGAAGGGTAATTCTTCAACAATGAGAGCTGAAAAACTGAGGACAAAAGTCAGATTCTTGGGAGAAAATGTGAAAAACAAAATCCATTTGCCTGGAAATAGACTAACAGGTGAGATATGACAGAGAAAGATGTATAAACCAATTTATAGCAAATGAGACCTTGGGAAATGAAAAAGAGACATTAAGACACTAAAACACAAGTTACTAAAAAAGAAAGAAATGACCTAGTTTTTTTTTAATCATATGAGAAATGTTACCAAATAGTTAAAAACTAAATTTAGTGATTAGAGAAAAAGGAAGTGGTAAATCTACCAAACTGCTGAATAAAGTTAGTAAAAGGTGGAAGTAATGTCAAGTGATCATCTCTCAATGAAAACGCAGGGAGAACCAATGACTTCATTTTCTCCAGCATGGTCAATTTCCATCTTATTGATTTTCCCTCCAATTGAGGCAAAACTCTTGAATGCAAAAAGAAAAACGTGACCAAAATGTGAAAGGGACTACTTTCCAAAGGCTAGAGAAAGATAAAGCTCAGGTTGAGGCAAAATCAAAAGACAATCATTGCATTATCCAATGAATGGAAATTCCTTGAAATCATTATCTCTGTATTATTCCTGTATCTCCTGTGCCTGGGACAGTGCCCTGACCATAATAGATACACTGCGGTTTAAACTAGACTGGAAAAAGAGCCTATATGTAAAAATCACACACAGAGAGATAAGAAAAGAGGAGAGAGAAGAATGTACACTACAAGAAATAATAGAAGCAGAAGAAAGAAGGATGTGTAGTAAAAGAAAACACTTTCAAAGCTGTAACATTAATCCCATCACTCATAGAGATAATTTAGTATATACCTTGAGAGGGATATCAAGGCATAACATACAGACAGATAGCCATAAATCCAGATAGAACTAGATTGGAGTCATGCCTGTGCCATATTCTGGCTGTGGGACCTACATATATCTTTTAGTCTTTTAGTGGTATAAGCAGTTCTCTGAAACCGTAATTGAAAGAGAATATACTGACCTGAATTAGGAGCAATTTCTTTACCAGATTATTTCTTATACCAGCGAAATCACATATCTAGTTCCTACCTTGAAACCCTCCCTCCTGAAATAGTTATCAATTAAAAAGGTTTGAATGCATAGATAGAAACACACACACACACACACACACACACACACACACACACACACAACATCACATTATTATTGTTATTTCCATCATTTTTCAGTGGTGTCTGATTCTTTGTGACCCCATTTGGGGTTTTCTTGGCAAAGAGAATGGAGTGGTTTGCCATTTCCTTCTCCAGTTCATTCTGCAGATGAAGAAACTGAGGCAAATAACGTTAAATGACTTGCTCAGGTTCAGTCATGTAGGAAGTGTCTGACACCAGACTTGAACTCAGGAAGATGAGTCTTACTGACTCCAGGCCCAGTACTCTGTTTACTATACCACCTAGAGGTCCCAAGTGTATATGTTCATAATATCTATGAACATCATTCAGGCCAAATGTGATCAATATAAGGAACTCTCAAATTCCCTCCAGTTGATGGCAACTCATCTGGAACTTAGATGGCTGTCCTGGTCACTGAGAGGTTTAATGACTTGGCTATACACACACACACATGTTTGTGTGTGTGTATACATATATGTGTGTGCATGCATGTATGCATGTATATGCATGTATGTATGTGTATGCACAAATTAAGTGAAATAATATTTGTAAAGTACTTTGCATGGTACCTGGAATAGACGCTATATAAATCGTAGTTTTTGAATATATATACATACACATACATACACATATACACACAGATGTGTATATTTACATCTACATCTTTATCTGTATCTATAGTGATACCTGTATGTACATCTACATCATCTATCTCTAAATCTATAATCTTTCTCAATGAAACTTGATCCAGATCCAAAGTGATCATTTCTCTCTTTATTTCCCTTAAAGACAAGCTCCTTGTTCACTTTTGGAACATATTTGAGCTACTCCTAAATTGTTCATGATTTTCAGTAAGTGGTCCCAATTCAAAAGCAGTTTTCAAAAGGTTATTCCCTAATTATCTAGTCCCTTCAGTTGTGAAGGCAGACAGCATCACACCCTATGAAAGTTCCAAAGATGCTGATTAAAAAAAAAAAAGCGTGCCATGCGTACATCAAGCTTCTCAAAAGTCTGTGTCATTGAGCCTGTAGCATTTCTGTCCTGGTCCTGAAGCAGGAAATTTAAAATAGCAGTGTTAAGTATGCCTTCCGGATCCAATATTAGAATTTTCTTCCATAAATAGATTATCTTGACTTTCCCTAACACTTCCAACCTCTGTTCTCCTCTCCTACCTTTCTTTCTTTCTCTCATAAGAGAACCTGAGCTAGGAAGTGCTAGGCACTGATAATGCTCTAAGACCTCGGTTCTACATCCAAGTGATAAATTTCTTTCTGGCCCTCTTGGTGCCCAGTCATGTTCAGCTGGATAGGAGCTCTAGCCTCAAGCTATTTACACCATGATCAGGCTAGTAATTAGCAAAATGTTTAATATAATATAGAAGCAATTAGGAGGTGATAACATGCAATTAAGATGTGTTTTCAGATTAAAGATTTTATAGTGCTCTCTTTCTTGAAAAGATAAAGTGCCTATCTCAAAATGTCAAACTGCAGTGATTTAATCTGAATTATTTTCAATTAATATGCATGTATTCTTGCGATGTGTTCACCGTCATTATTGACATTGATAAATTAAGCTCATCCCAGCTGAATTTATCCTTGAGTCGCTCTATATTTCCTGAATGTCAGCTCTTTATTCCTATTTTTTTTTCCTCTGCCTACAAGCTGTGCGTGATCTAACTCTAAGTCCCTCGATTCATCCCTGGGATTACAGTGATGTGTCAGTCTGAGTGGGGCAATAATCTGAAAGAGCATTGTTATAAATAGAGTGTTAGAATATAATTGTTTGTCATGTCATTTCTCCCCTTGCAATCCCCCTGAGTCCTGTTGAAGTAATTTAGACAGCTAAGATGACAAGAGTCTTGAGACTCTACTTATAGAGTTGTCCAACGACTCTTTAGCCTCCTCTGCCTTTTGAGACCATCTTGTCTGCAAAGGATGCAAAGTGAACGGCAAATGAGTTTTGACTACAGAGTAGATTTAATGCCTGAGTTTGCATAGACTTCCCTTAGCATGAGAGCCTGAGCATCCGGCCCCCTGACTCATCAGTGTCCTTGTTGAGACAATGGTCATTAAATAGCTTTTACAATTAATTAGGAACTGTCTCAGGCATAACAGCTATTAAAGATAACTTAATGGAATTTAAAGAGCAAAGACTAGGCACTTTAATTTGCAGTGACAGTGTAGGGAGCAATGGATTAAGAATAGGAGGTTTGGTCTAGGGTATCAGTTCTTTTCTTGACTGGCAAATAGTAGATGAGTCATTATTCAGTCCAATACAATTAAATAAGCATTTAATAAGCCCCTACTATGTACTAGGCACTGTGTTATGCTATGCATATACAGAGACAAAAATCAAAATGATCTCTTTCAAAGCTGTGGAAACAACAAACATTCAGATAAGAAAATAGAAGCACTACTTTCTTTCTTTCTTTCTTTCTTTCTTTCTTTCTTTCTTTCTTTCTTTCTTTTTTTTTTTTTTTTGCCAGAAAGACTACTGAGAAGGTGAGGGGAGTGATGGGGAGAATCAGAAAAGACCAATTATTGGAGTTGCCACTTTAGCTGACCATATTTTTAGGTTTACATGATAACTTTATTATATATTTTGAAGGAATACCAGGTTGCACGTAACAGATTTGCACTTTCATTGCAATCATCTTTTTATTATACCATATAATGGAAATACTTGTTTTATTCCATAAATTTTTAAAAAAAGTAAAGGAAAAAAGTACTATAGTAAAGGAAGGCACTTTTTAAAATGATGACTTTGGGGAATCTATTTTTGAGGACAAACTAACAAGAAGAAATAGAGTTTATAGCTTCTCCTCTTTCATCTGGTCTATTTCTTGTTTCCTTTGTCTTTTATTCCCCATCTGTTCTCTCTCTCCTTTATCCTCCTTCATTTTACAAACCTTATCTTGTTTCAGGCCTAGTTTCCTGCCAATCAGGATTTATGAGAAACATTTAATTTTTAAAAATATTTGTTTTTAAAATTTCAATTTCCAGATATTTCCCTTCTTTCTTCCTTCCTCCCTCACACCACTTGGGGAGGCAAACAATTCAATATAGGTTGTACATGTTTAGTTACACAAAATGTTTCCATGGTAGTCATATTGTGAAAGACTAATTATATTTCCCTCCATCTTATCCCACCCCCCACTTATTCTATGTTTCACTTTGACTCTGTCCCTTTTCAAAAGTGTTTTCTTCTAACTATAATCTCCCTGATTCTGTCCTCTCTTCTATCATCTCCCCTCTTATCCCCTTCCCCCCACTACTTTCCTGTAGGGTAAGATACCCAGTTGAGTGTGTATGTTATTCCCTCCTTAAGCCAAATCCAATGAGAGTAAGGTTGACCCATTCCCTTTTACCTTCCTGCTCTTCCCCTCCATTACAACAATTTTCTCTTGCCTCTTTTATGTGAGATAATTTACCTTATTTTATCTCTCCCTTTCTCCTTCTCCCAATATATTCCTCTATCACCTCTTAATTTTATTTTTTAGATATCATCCATTCACATTCACTTCATCCTGTGCCCTCTGTTTATGTAGACATGTACACACATATACACACACTCACATATATATTTACACACACATACACTCTCCTATACATACATATATATGTATATATAAACCATTCAACTATCTTCATACTGAGAAAACGTCTAATGAGTTACAATTTTCATCTTTCCATGTGGGAATGTAAATAATTCAACTTTGATAAATTCCTTGTGATTTCTTTTTCCTGTTTACTTTCTCATGCTTCTCTTGCTTCGAAGTCAAATTTTCTGTTCAACTCTAACTTTTTCATCAAGAATGCTTGAAACTCCTCTATTTCATTGAATGACTATTTTCCACTGAATCATTATACCCAGTTTTGTTGCATAGGTGATTCTTGGTTTTAATCTCAGCTCCTCTGACCTCCAGAATATCATTCCAAGCCTTTCAATCTCTTAACATAGAAGCTCCTATATCTTGTGTGATCCTGATTGTGTTTCCACAGTACTCAAATTGTTTCTTCCTGATAGCTTGTAACATTTTTTCCTTGGCCAGAGAACTCTGGAATTTGGCTATAATATTCCTAGGAGTTTTCTTTTGGGGGATCTTTTTCAAAAGGCGATTGGTGAATTCTTTCCATTTCTATTTTGCCTTCTTGTTCTAGAATATCAGGGCAATTTTCCTTGAGAATTTCTTGAAGGATGATTTCTAGGATCTTTATTTTTTATCATGGCCTTCAGGTAATCCAACAAATTTTAAATTATCTCTCCTGGATCTATTTTCCAACTCAGTGGTTTTTCCAATGAGATATTTCACATTGTCTTTTTTTTTTCATTTGTTTGGGTCTGTCTTATAGTATCTTGATTTCTCATAAAACTGTTAGCTTCAAATTGCTCCAATCTAAGTTTGAAAGAATTATTCTCTTCAGTGAGTTTTTGTAATTCATTTTCCATCTGGGCAATTTGACTTTTTAAGGCATTTTTCTTCTCATTGGCTTTTTGGACCTCTTTTGCCATTTGAGTTAGTCTATTTTTTAAGGTGTTATTTTCTTCAGTCAGGATCTTGACTCACTTTTCATGATTTTCTTGCATAATTCTCATTTCTCTCCCCAATTTTTCCTCTACTTCTCTTACTTGATTTTCAAAATCCTTCTTGAGCTCAACCATGACCTACCACCAGTTTATATTTTTTCTTGGAAGCTTTTGATGCGAGAGTTTTGACTTTGTTGTCTTCTTCTGGTTCTATGTTTTGATGTTCTTTGTCCCCAAGGACAAAGCATTCTATGGTCTGATTGCACTTCCTCTGTTTGATCATCTTGCCAGCCAATTACTAGACTTTTGAGTCCTTTGCCATGGTAGAACTCCACTTCCAGAGTGGAGAGAGCTGTGTCCCAAATTGTGGGGGTTTTCACAGTTGTCAGAGCTGTTGTCAGAACTATGAGGAGGGCATCCTCTCTACAGCCACCACAAGCTCTGGCACATTGGTATTTCTCATCCCAGGACTACCCCCCAAGACTGCGATCCAAACAGGTCAAAGCAAGAGTAATTACCCTCTGAATGGTTGCTTGGTCCCTCTATGATCTGTAGGCCAGGAGCTCTGGAGGCAGCCATGTGGCAGCAGCTGCGTCTTCCATGTCTCTACCACCTCTCAACCTGAGGGCAGGGGCCGGACCACATTCTTCAGTCACCTGGTTCTAATAGAGTTCCCTAATGACCTTTTACTTTTTCTTTGGTATTTATGTGTTAAGAAGTCTGGAAACCACCACAGTTGCTAGTGATTCATGCTCCTGAAGTCTGCTCTGGCCAGTCTGTGATGTTGGTTCAGGCCGCTCAGGTCTGGGACTATGCAACTCACACTGGACTGTGCTTGGTTCCCAATCTGGTGTGACAGACCCTTCCTGTCAGTCTACCAGGCTGCCTTCAGTGGGAGATTTGTTTCTCTCTGTCGCTTTGTGAGTTCTGTACCTCTAACATTTGTTTAGAATCAAATATTACAGGTATTGGAGGTGACTGGAGCAGGAGCTCAGACAAATTCCTTCTTTTACTCTGCCATCTTAGCTCCACTCCCCCTTTAGTTGACCATTAAAGGGCATTAGGGGTTCCAAGAGATAGAAGTAAGAAGGAAGCACATTCTGGTAACACAGAACACCCTGTTCAAGTCAAAGAGATGGATGATGAAATATTATATGTGGGCAGAAGACCAGTTAAACTGGATTGTAGTGTGTAAGGGAAAGTAATATTTAATCAGATTAGAAAGAAAAATGGAAATTAGATAGTGAAGCTTTTTTCACATGCAATTTGTGTTTTATCGGAGAGATAATAGGGAACCATTGATAATTCTTGAATAGAAGGAGTGAGATGATCAGACCAGTGCTTAGGAAAGCAATGTATGGATCAGAATGGAAAGAGAAGGAAGGTAGAGAGACCCATTAAAAGATTATTGAAGTACATTAGACAAAGGTCACAGAGGCCAGATTTCCTTTCTGCCCCAGATCTTCCATTTCTAAAATGGATCAGTGGAGGCAATGGCAACAATCATAAGTATTCCTCATGGTAATGTTGTAAATATAAAAGTAGGACTCCTTTCTAATAGCCATTTTTAATAAAAATGTTTTATATGTATGATTTAAGCAATATTTTGAATGACATCCCATAATTTCTAATCAATTGAGCAATAAAAGATAAAGTTGTGTTGTAGAATTTTAATTCTATGCAACTTAACAAAGTCTTAGCTAGTAAAAAGAGTCATGGAAGCATGAATATAGGAAGATAGGAAGGTGTAGAGGCAGGGATTTCAACCTAAGTCTTGTGACTCCAGAATTAGTATGATTTCTACTTAACCTCGAGGGTTTTATCTTCACCTTCCCTGTCTGTTGGATTCCTATCCATTCTTTCAAGTCCAACTCAAAGGCCATCTTCTGATCCCTTCAGTCAATAATGATATTTGTCCCCTTGGACCTCACATAGCATTTTTTGTGTTTGTCAGCTTGATGAAGCAAACTTGTATGGAGTTGTGTGCAAGGGTGCAAATTTGGAATTAAAAGATATGGGTTCATATCCTGGTGCTGTCACTTGTACTTGCATGACCTTGAACAAGTCACTTAAATTCCCTGGGATTCAATTTCTTCCTCTGTAGAATAAAGGAGTGAGATTTGGTGGCCTTAAAGGTTCCTTTGAGCTTTGAACTAATTTTCCTGTCAACTTTCCAGAATCATAGGAACCTCACCATCTCTATGCTATTTCGCTAAAATTAGCTTTATTATGCATTTTTTAGCATTTTAGTTTTGAGTGTGTATATCATTTTTCTTTACTAATTTATGACCTCTGTGAGAGCAATGGTACTGCACTATCTAGTTTTGTAGCTCCTCTGAGATACAAAAGTTGTACAAAATTTCTTCTCTGCATAATAGACACAATAAATGTTGCATTAAATTTATAAAATCAAATATGAACATTAACATTTACTTTAAATTGGCTTGTATTACCTTACTGAAAACTGGAAACTGAAACTGAAAACTCTTTTTTTAACGTATGCAATTTGGTGATACTTAGCATTGGATTAATCCTCCGACCTCATTATTTAAATTGAGAGCTTTCTCTATACCTAGATTCTTTGAGCCTTGAGAGTGGAGCTTTGGTGCCCACCAGAACGCATCCACTGAAAGCTGGAAAGTCTATAGAAAAAAAAATCAACAATGCATTTAATATTATCCAAATGTTAGTATGACTTAGGCTAAAACAATCAGTGATTGGGTAGTATCTTTCAATGATTTTATCCAGAGAATTTCTATTTTTTTTAAAGAAGTATATTCCATAGTGTGTGCCAAGAGAACTATTTAAAGAAATTTATAAAGTACAAGAATGTAAGTGCATAAGGGTTATGAAGGTGTCCTCATTAGGAGCAAAACTGTTGAATTTTTCCATGTGCTATAATGTAATTCATTAGTAACACTTTTTGTTTTCTCTCTTCCTTATTCAGTTCTCATATTAGTATGTGACTGCTCACACTGTGTAATGTGAGATCACTATGTGAGAAGTTTTTGCCACTTACACATCTCTGCAAATGTGAATGCATTTTTTTTAATCAATATCTCTTTGTGGTTGATTTCTTGAAATCTCTTTTGAAATCCATTTTATTTGGCCACTTGTTTGTACAATCCTAAACATCCTAAAACTAAGGGGCCTCAGTGGTCCTCTAATTTTCCCATCTCTGAAAGGGAATTCTCGCTATAATATATTAGATAAATGGTCATCATAACATTTATTACCTCCTGCTTCCAAAATGATTTGAAAGGGTTTAGAGATTAATCTGTAGAGTAACAGCTGAATGTCAGTTGCTATTCCAGAACGTTCATACATAAAAGAGCTTATGAGATACTTTAAGGATCCATCTAGCCATCATTTGGGAAGATGTAGTAATTGAGGCAGATTGAAGAAAGCCAAACCAAGAGAATGACATGTACAGTGACTGTAATGTAAATTAAAAGAAAATAACGGCAGCTGGACTCCGATAAAAGACAGGAACATTCATTCCAGAGGACAATTGAGGAAATATACCTTTCTCTTCCCACTAGACAGCAAGGCTCTATGGGTCCTCAATGTAGCATCTACTGTAAGACTCAGGTGCTAGCTAGGTTGATATTACTTGGTTGTTTTAAGGGAGCCTATGACAAGCTGCCTATGAAGGGCATCTGGGAAAAGTCTATTGTGTAAAAAACAAAATATGTCAATAAAACTTTAAAATAAAAGATGTCATTTAGTTCCTATACCAACTCCTAAAACACTGAGGACCATGCTAAAAAAAAAATCAGACAGATGAAAAAATGTGAATATATTTATCTTCCTTAGAGGTGATAAATACGAATGGGAGTGGGGTGGAGAGATCAGGCATTTAGAGTGTGAGGTATTTGGTGCTCAGTTAGAAAGGGACCTTGAGTGTGAGCATATTCTCCATTGAACTGGCCTGCTAGCTTGCACCATACACACCATTACAGTTCCTACCTCTAGGGTCACCTCCTACATGAGGCTTTTACCTCTCTCTGTTCCATATGTCAACATTTCCTCCCATTTGGGATTTTTTTGTATATCTTTATATTTACTTACCTAAGTGCTTATAGAAGTTCTATGCAAGAATCAAGGTACTCAAAGGCAGGAAAATTTTCATTTGTTGTGTCATGGTTCTTTTCAGGGCCTAGAAGATCTTGAACAAAAGTGGTTAATAAATGTTTCCTGAATTTAAATGAATTTAGTGTTCTTTTAAGAAGGATGGGGGAGGAGGAGCACATGCTCTCACACTTATTTTGCATGAAGTCATGGTAACATGTTCTGTTATCTATCTGAAAGCTTTTTCTAACCCTATTCACTAGTTAGAACACTAAATTCTCAAAAGCCCTTATAATAGTAGCCAAATCCTCCAGATTAACTTGTACCAAGGGTAGCAGAATGAGTTCGCTATTAGGAGTCAACTAGACTAGCAAACAATTTTTATGCAAGTGTATTTTTTTGTACATCCTGGATTTTTACAAACTTTTTTCAAAGTTTGTTAACATATTATCTCATCTTATCTTGTTTATAAAAAAATAAAGAAAAAAGAAAACTGTGAGGCACGTCAAGCATTACTGCCTCCATTATAAAGGCGAAACTAATGCTTCCCAAGGACAAATTGCTCACTTGTTCTAACATCCCCTCTGGGGCCACTTCTCTGCTTCTCCCTTCAAGGCTCTAAAAGCAAAACTTAGGGATTGTTGTTTTCTAAGACTGTTGCTCACAAGCCCCCACCAGTGTGCTTCCTATTATCAGTCGTTAGCTTTAATTAGCTTTAAAAAAAAGGCATATATTAAAAATGTATAGCAAAAATAGATGCTACAAATTTCTCCACACACCTTTGCAACCAGACAAATTCTCCCCCTGCCCACACAAGGTCTCTGTGGAAAATGGGCTCAGAATTAAAATATGATAAGAAATCACATATATAGCAAAGGCTAAATTCGCCCTTCCTTCGACCCCATTGTGCAGCAGTTCTCAACCTGTGGGTTGTGACCACTTTGGGGGTCTAATGACCCTTTCACAGGGGTCACAGGGATCGCCTAAGACCATCAGAAATAGGTCTTAGGAACCGAGACCCTGCACTCCTCTATCCATCATCTCCAGGTGGGTCCACCCACATGCAGACACACCCACATATGCATATTAAAGGGTGGCGGCATTAGGAAGGTTGAGAACCACTGCCATTGTGGAATCCTCATGAAATAAAGCTTTCTTCTCAGAAAAATTAGTGCATTTTAAGAACTAACTACCAACACAACTCATGTATTGCTCCTTGAAACCATTGTCATACTTGGATGACTGTCTTTCCATATCTGTCTGCATATACTCTCTTGTCCACCAGTACCACTCTGTCAGCTGCCTCTGCTACCATCTCTGGTGAACTCAGCTTCCTATTTCAATTGCCAGTGGGATCTCTGATAACTCTGATGGATCTCCTGAACCCACATGCTCTTTTGGGTAATCTTCTCTCAGAATACTCATTCACCCAAGATCAGGAAAGAATAAACATAAAAGAAACAGGAACCATATCCTCATAGACACATTATAGATCTGTGGCATATAGGTAATATTCTGCCCTTCCCCCTATCCAGAAGCTCAAAGCAGTCCTTAACTCATTAATTTCTTGGAAGAAAAAAAGACTGAGAGGTCAATGGGTCATACCTTTTATGGGTATGTTGAGCTGTGACTTGGCAGTTTCATAATTCTTCCAACTCCACAGAAAATTAGAAGACTAATCATCATCTCTTAGTACCAACCACTCAGTTGCACATGGTAGGAACCATGCTTTCAAAATTCCAGATGTTAGATTGGAACCAGGGGTGGAATATTTGTACTTACTCTGTGCAACCTACCAGGAAGCACAGATCTGGACTTTCTCTAAGATCTGGATGCTTCTTCACTGGCCAATCCTCCCTTTATGTGATATTTATATAGTCTGTTAGGTTGGAGACAGACTTGGGAATTAGAACTATAATGTTTAGATTTGAAGCCTTTTGCATTTTCATTATCTGTCAATCAATCAATCAATCAGTTCTTGTTGTTCAGTCATTTCAGTCATATCTGACTCTTTGTGACCCAATTTGTTGTTTTTTTTTGGGGGGGGGGGGACAAAGATTCTCTGCTGTTTCCTTCTCCAGCTCATTTTACAGATGAAGAAACTCAGACAAAATGGGTTAAGTGACTTGCCCAAAGTCACATTGGTATTAAGTATCTGAGGCCAGCTTTGAATTCAGAAAGATAAATCTTTTTGACTCCCAGTTTTGGAAATCTATCTACTCTGCCACCTAACTGCTTCAACCAATCAATGAGCATTATTAAATGACTACTGTGTTCCACGTACTGTATATACTACTTGCTGCTGATGTGTATAGATAGGTAGATATAGAAATAGAAATAGATATGTATGTACATACACACACATATATTTATACATATATGTATATGTGTATATATATATATATATATATATATATATATATATATATATGTATATGAATGTCAGTTCCTTGAGAATGGGAGATAGCTTTATCTATTGATATTCCTATCCCTATTCTCAAGAAACTGACATAATAGATTCTAGTGATACCACACTACCATGGCCATTTTCTCTATATTTTCTACCTTGGGTGATAATTATGACTCAGATTAGAATGCAAGGTAAGCTTTTTGAGGACAGGCTTTATCTTGGGCTTGTGTTTGTTTTTGTCATATCTTCCTATTCATAGAACCAGTCACATTGCATAGTTCATGGTACATATTTAATAAATGCTTGCTTAAAATTCATTCTCCCAAAAAATAGATGGTCGAGGATATGACAAACAGTTCATAAAAGAAGTGTAACCCATTTAAAACATGAATGAATGGTCCAAATCACTAATCACAACTGAACTTGCAAAACCCAAAACAGCCTTGATGATAAAAGGTAGAAATAGTTCATGTTGAAGTGGTTGCAGAAAGATACACAAACTCATACCTTCTTGTGACTTTTGGATTACTATAAATGTTTTGAAAAGGAATTTGAAATTTTATAAAGAAATTTACTAAAATCTCTATAGCTTTTCACTCAGAGATTGTAGAACTAGGCATATGCCTTAACAAGATCATTAGTAAAAAAAAAGAAGGTCCCATATGCCATCAAATATTTATAGCATCATATTTGTGATAGTAAAAACTAGAAACAGAGTCAATAGTCATGTACTGTAGAAGGGATAAACAAATTGTGGTACACTAACATAATGAAAGATTACTATAGAATTGACAAACAGGATGAATACAGAGAAGCATGAAAGCACATGAACTAAAGTAGACTGGAGGGAGGGAGTGGAGTCAAATACATATATACATCTATCTATCTATCTATCTATCTATCTATCTATCTATCTATATATATATACATGAAGATGTATGTATACATATACACATACACACATATTATGACTGCAACATTGGCATGAAAATGCCCTCAAAACAAATCTAAAGTGAATGTTACACAATTACAAAATACCAAGTATGGGCCCGCAGGGGAAATATAAGATGGCACCTCCTCACACTCTTTCAAAAAAGTGGAGGGGGGCAGGAGGGCCAAGGATATGGAACATTTCCTACATTGTCAGATTTTTTTTCAATGTATTGATCAACTTTGATGATTTTCTTCTATTTTTTTTTCTTTTTCCCTAAAAATATTTATTTGGTATGATTCTGAGAGGGATAGAGGTAGAGATATAAATGAAAATTTAGGAGATGTAACGCCATGCACCAGCAGATTCCCAAAGGAACAGCTTTTATAGTTCAGATTACAAAATATAGTGAACACTCTGTTTATTCCATTACAAATCAAGACAAACATTCAAAACATTATAATATTCACAACATTACATCTTATCACAGAAAATGGCCACACAGGTTTCACTACAGTGGCCACAATATTCAGAACAAGGTTTATCACAGAAAATGGCCACACAGTTTTCACTACAGTGGCCACAATATTCAGAACAAGGAACAATAGAATCAAACTTCCACTCATGGGGCAACTCAGTCATTAACAAGAAACAATAGAATACTCAAACTTCCACTCATGGG
>CM053580.1:40824447-40869128 GCA_028627135.1 Pseudochirops cupreus | reverse complement strand
AAATGAAAAAATAAAAGGCAACGTGAAATATCTCATTGGAAAAATCACTGACCTGGAAAATAGATACAGGAGAGATAATTTGAATATTATTGGACTACCTGAAAGCCATGATCATAAAAAGAACCTAGGGATCATCCTTCAAGAAGTTCTCAAGGAAAATTACCCTGATATTTTAGAACCTGAGGGCAAAATAGAAGTTGAAAGAATTCACCAGTCACCTCTTGAAAAAGATCCCAAAAAGAAAACTCTTAGGAATATTATAGCCAGGTTCTGGAGTTCCCAGATCAAGGAGAAAATATTATGAGCAGCCAAGAAGAAACAATTTGAATATCAGGATAACACAGGATCTAGCAGCTTCTACATAAAGGGATTGGAGGGCTTGGAATATAATATTCCTGGAGGTCAAAGGAGCTAGAATCACCTACCCAGCAAAACTGAGTATAATGCTTCAGGGGAAAATATGGTCATTCAATGAGGTGGAGGAATTTCAAGCATTCTTGATGAAAAAACCAGACTTGAATAGAAAATTTTACATTCAAATACAAGAAGCAAGAGAAGCATGAGGAGGTAACCAGGGGAAAAAAATCATAAGGAACTTATCAAAGTTGAAATATGTATATGCCTACATGGAAAAACAATAATTGTAACTCATGAAACTTTTCTCAGTATGAGGGTAGTTGAAGGGAATATAAATGTGTGTGGATATGTATGTATGTATGTATGTATATGTATGCATATGTATATATGTCCATATAGGAGGGTACATGTGCATACAAATACATAGGTGAGTGTGTGTGTGTATGTGTGTACAGGTATACATAGACAGAGGGCACAGGATCAATTAAATAGAAAGGAATGACATTTAAAAGGTGTAATTGAGAGGTGAGAGAGGAATGTAATGAGAGGAGATGGAGAGAGACAGAATGGGGCAAGTTCTCTCATATAGAAGGGACAAGGGATAACTGTTACAATGGAGGGGAAGAACAGGAAGGCAAAAGGGAATGGGTCAACCTTATTCTCATTGAATTTGGCTTAGGGAGGGAATGACATACATGCTAAATTGGGTATCTTGCCCTACAGGAGAGTGGGGGGGGGGAAGGGAATGAGAGGGGGGGATGATGGAGGGGAGGGCAGATTGGGGGGGAGGGTAGTTAGAAGAAATGGACAGGGTCAAAGTAGAGAACAGAACAAGTGGGGGCCAGGATAGGATGGAGGGAAATATAGTCAGTCTTTCACAATATATCCACTATGGAAATGTTTTGTGTTACTACACATGTACGACATACATTGAATTGCTTATCTTCCCAGGAGGGTAAGTGGTAAGGGAGAAAAGGAAAGAATCTTGAACTCAAAGTTTTAAAATCAAATGTTTATGTGTGTGTGTGTGTGTGTGTGTGTGTGTGTGTGTGTGTGTGGTGTGTATAAAATTATTGTTATTATTATTATTTAAAGGGAAAGATAGGAAGAAAATTTGTAACTCAAAATCTTGTGGAAATGAGTGATGTAAACTAAAAAAAAAACCAAAAAAATAACATTAAATTAAAAAAAAAAAAGATTTACCCAGGCCATCATCCAATCAGAGTAAAAGAAATTCTAAGGTTAGGCTAATGGGTGCATTCCTGTTCATTGTGCTTAATCAGACAGGTCTAGGGAAGTATTGGTTCTCCCTTTGTTAGACAGATGACATGTACATTACTAAGTCTGCATGACCAAGACTTGTGTGACCCAAGTCATATACCCATGACCCTCATTGTAATATAACCCACCCTCTTATAATATTCATTTTCTCATTAATTATTAATCAATCAGAATTGATTGGTTCCCTCAGGAATACCTACTTTTTCATAGGCATAAAAGTTGTAAGCCCTCCACCAAGAGGGATCTTTAGTCTAAGAGAGAGAAGGCCAAATGCCAATCCTTTTATTAAAATGTTAGCATTATGAAAAAATGATTAAGTTACGCAGAAATTATGTCTCTAGAACTTTTTTATGACCCAAGTATTGTAACTCTCTCATCAATAAGTAACTGATGTGAAATAGAACCCTCAAGCATTTACCAAGGTGAAATGAAAAGAGAAATAGAGTGAATGAATCCAAATTTTCTGAAGTAGAGCCTTTTGTGTGTCATGAACCCTTTAATAGCCTGATGACATCTGAATGCCTTCTCTGGATAATGTTTTTAAATTTATAAATAAAATACAGAAGATTACAACTGAAACCAAATATTTCAAAATGTACTTATCAAAATATTAAAAGTTCCAAAATCATAAATCCTGAAATCTATCCATGTACATCTTGGGGTTCCATGGACCCTAAGAACATGTTCTCAAGCTTGACTGAACTCTATGATCAGTCATGAAAAGGTTTTAAGAGTCTGATTTTTAAATAATATTTTAACTTAGTTTCTTTATTTCACAAATAATTTTTGCATTATAATTTAAGATACTATTATTTTTAACATTTACATAATTCTTCAAGATCTGAACATTATATCATGTTGCTTGCTTATAGTCACTTTTAATTGAGTACTTTACATCTTTGGTCTTCACAAAATATTATTTGTCTGTTGTAGAGGCAGCTAGATGGTACAGTGGATAAAAGGTTGGACCTGGAATTGAAATGTGACTTCAGATACTTACTAGATGTATGATTCTGAGCAAGTTACTTGACTTCTGTCCACCTCAGTTTCCTCATATATAAAAAAGAAGGGTAATAATAGAATTTGTCTCTCAGGGACACTGTGAGGACCAAATTAGGTAATATTTGTGAAGCACTTTGCAAACCTTAATGTGCTATATAAATGTTAGTTATTTCTAGGCAAAGCAAAAGGCCAAAAAAAAAATGATATGAAATGGTTTGGAATTTTTGAGAATAGGGTTGATGATTTTTTCAGTTGCTAATTCTAGGAATTTCTTTAAACCTTGCTGCTCCAAACTCCCTCTTCCTTCTTAGTACATATTAAGTATTTTTACGGTAATAATTTTTTTGAGCAGTATAGAGTTTATTATATAGGTAATCTTCTAACCACATGTCTTAAAGTGATAGGTGATAGTGCTAAACCTTCATTCCCAATTGATTTTATTGACCAGACTTGGCATCATTCATGTAGATAGCTGAAAATGAGGAATATCCTCTGTCAATGAAGATTAGCAATTCTTAGTCTTACAAAGCTGTTAGTGGTTCTTAGAGGCTAACTAATGAGCCTAGAATCACATAGCTAGTATGTGTCAAATGTGGCACTTAAACCTTTATCTTTTTGTCTCTGAGAACAGTATATGATACATTACATTATGTTGTCCTGATTTTTTAAATGTTTTTAGATGTTTTTAAGAAAATATTTTAGAGTCTTGTATTTTCAGTTTGAATTGTATAATCTCTGAATTGTTTATGATCTGTTCTTTGTGGCTTGTATTTAAATCTTTAAAGTTGGAAGAATTTTTGTTAATTTAAAACTTTTTTGCATAAAACTTGCTTTATTGCTTTTCCCATAAGCTTCTGAGGTATGATTATAAAGAAATAGCTGATGAGACTTGCAGGAAGATGAGAAATTCTAAGAAGCAGACTGAGGAAAGTTGGTAGCAAAACCCATCTCTTTTATCTAGCACCTCAAAAACAATAAGAAACACTTCAAAGAAGATAAAAGAACATACAAAACAAATGAAAGAGAGAGAGAGAGAGAGAGAGAGAGAGAGAGAGGTGAAGATGGAGACAGAGAAAGATGAAAACAAAGGAAAAGGGAGAGTGAGACAGGGATGTAAAGAGACAGAAACAGAGAAATGAAAGGAGTAAGAGAGAAAAGAGAAGAGAAGGGAAGAAGAGGAGAGGAGAGAAGAGAAGAGAAGTGAAGGAAAAGAAACTAACAAGGGGTATCAGAAAGTAAAAGAGGGAAAGGCATTATAAACATTCTGTTCCAATGTCCAGGTCAGCTTTCTATTCACTATCCAACAATGTTTTTAATTAATAATGAATAATAATGCAAAAGTATCCAATAAAATATTAGCAAGGAGTCAACAAAAATATACATTATTAAAAATTGGAAATCTAAAAATATAATGCGTGATATTAATAATAAAAATATTTAAAATAACATGATTTGATGGATGTAGAAAAAGTCTTTTTTACAGAATTCAGCATGTACTTATATTAAAATATATAGAAACAAAAGGGCTTTTATTTTATATAAAATAAGTTTTTCTTTAACAAAAACCTTCTGAAAACCAAAACAACAACTTCTAGACTTGTTTGTAATCAAGAAAAATTAGAAACTTTCCCATTAGAGTCAGGGATAAAATAGCGATCCTTATTGTCTCTACTACTAAATAATGCAGCACTATAATATTAACTATAGCAATGACAAATGTAAAAAATTAAAAGGGTAATTTATAGGCAAATGTGAAGTAAAATTACTTCTATTAGAGGATGACATGGCAGTTACTTAGTGATCCCTAGGCATTCAGTGGAGAAGAATCAAAATAGTAACTGGTAAAATGAAACTATAAAAATCCACTTTCTATGCACCATTAACAAACCCAGGAGAAAGCAATTGAGAAATCATATTCAAAATCACAGCAAACTAAAAGTAATTGGGAGGTAGTGTGCCAAATATGATTCTCTAAAGAATTACATCAATATAACTTCTGCATTTTCCAATAAATCTTATTAAATAATTATTATAAAGGTAAACCAGCCTACTACAGTCCCACGTTTATTCGTTTCTGAGATGACCACCTGCGTAACAAGACTTAGAATGGGTAAACAATGAAATACCTAGGATGTAAGGTTCGACATATGCTCCCAATACAAATATTTGTAAATCAGCAAGCGAAGCATTTTAGAGGCCAAATAGCACGTGCAAAAATAGGGCAAATATAAGTAGCGATTTAAAAAGAAATATAGCTAATGAAAAAAGATGAACATTTTATATTGAATGGACATTATTGGGAAACAAACATCCAATCCATTCCTTACTTCAAGACTTGACTCCAATGTCACTTCCTTTGGAAAGACTTTCTTGATCTCTTTTAGGTTTTAGTATCTAGTCCATATTCAAATTATTTTTCATGTATTTATTTATGAACCTCATATATCCCGAGAAGAATATAAGCTCCTTGAGGACAGGGCCTATGTTTCATTTTTTTCTTTGTATTCCCAGCACTTTGAACATTTAATAGACAGTTACTTCATGCTTTTTGAATTGAACCAAATTGAAACAAATGCTCAACAAGGGAGAAAAGAATAAAAATTCTGAGCTGAATCTATTTCACAGTGAGAAAAATCCAAGAGATAAATAAAAGAAATGAATAAAGATAATTTTAGAACTCTTTGAAGGAAAGGTATTTAAGTTATTTGTCCTCTGTGATAACTTTATCTGGAAAAGAGAATTCAAACAATAAATTTCCTTTTATTCCCATATATTATGGAAATTAAGTGTTCTGATTATTTCATCATTCTACTTGGTTGAAAGTTACTGTGCATTTCCTTTTAAAAATGGAATATATTCAACAGAAATCTATTCAAACATGTTTTAATCATTGATGATTCAGAAGATTCTTTATTATCTTCTTGTACTTTATTCCACTGTACCTGTGGAGGGAGATAAATTGATGTTGTGAAGAGTTCTCTTAGAATACTGGATAAATCACCTTGTACAAATAATGAGATCATGTTTGTGTAGTCTGAGGGTAAATAGCTTAGTGTCATAGAATACACATGACTTTGGCCATTTGTAGAGATCTCAATTGGGACAATCTCTCTTGAATGTGAGACAGCATCTTTTATGCTACATCAACTTTTTGAGTTTTTTGGGTCCATTGAGAAATTAAATGGGTCACAGCCATTTTGAGTCAAAAACAGGACTTGAACTCAGTTATTTTTATTTCCAAGGTTAGTTTTCTATTCCTTATACAATACCATATCTCTACTGAGAGAAGAGATACCATTGCAAAGTGGATAGAAACAGTATTTTGGTTAAATATGGTTATAAGATACATATGTAGACATGATTCAAGAGCCAAGCAGTGGATAGTGAGAGAGGAAGATCAGAGACCACGTCCTCAGAATTGCAGGTCCATAGATCCGCCTTCAAAACAATCACATTAAATAAGCTCATTTTAAAAGCTAAATCAAGAGATCAAAATTGAGCAATAAATAATGTACCTAACCAAAGATTTCAAAATTAAAACTTAACTGGATTTTTTTTTCCCGTTGTGGCAAAATAGTACAGCCTACTCTTTTGATTGCTTTAATCATAGCAATGAAATGTGACTTTTAAATGTGAAAATCACTTAATGAATTAAGTATACAGCAGTGCAGAAGGCATGTGTGTTTCTCTAACCACAATAATGTAAAATGCAAATGCATTCTTTTTAAATCATACTTTTCAGCTCTTGACTGAGAAACATCTTGTGAAATATATAACAAAATATTTCACAGAAGTATGACCACACTAGTCTTATCCTTCATTGCAAGGCTTAAGAGGGATTCTGGGAAGATGTTGCAAGACATTCAGTTCTCTCTCACTGCTAATTCAGTATCATTTTAAATCTATTTTTATATCCAATAATTTAAAAAGTCCTCAAGCCTCACATTTTCCTTTTAATAAAGGCCATAACCATTACCAAAGGTAAATAGTTATTTCAAGGAAGTCCAAAGTCCAAAGTCATGATTTTTGCCACTAAAATGTCCATTTCTTCTTCAAATCCCTTTATATTCAGGTGATAGAACAGTTCATACTATAAACTAAATGTGTAAGCAACTTTTCTATAAAGTGATATCTGCAGCATTTTAAAGATGTCAAGTCAATTAAATAATAAATAAAATATTCTTATTCTTTTCTTCTGCTCATTTTCTTCTTCTAAAGCTTGTGTTCATAAGCATACCTCAGCTTAGAGTGATTTAAAACAGCGAAATGTTCTAGTCCATTGGTAACTAAGTGAAGAATACATAATATCGCCTTGTAAAAATCTTCCTGATCAGACTTAATTCTTCTGGGTGACATAAAGGATCCATTTACATTTCTAACACTTTAAAGAAAATTGAAAGAAGACTTTTAACAACTGTGCAGTTTAGTTACAACATTTGCTAATAAAGGGCTGATTTTATTTCAGAGATAACTCACTTGTTAATGACTAAAGGAAAAATTACCCTTAGAAGCCTTTACTCCAGCCAGCACTATATCTAGCCATATGCTTGTGCTCAGGAGATGGGGGACCTCCACTTTACAATATGTAGACTACCGAACTAATTTTGAAAATCCAATCTTAAAACCTAATTCAAGGGGAAAACCTCTCAACTCAACAAAAGGAATTATTGCCGGAGATTAAACGGCTTGATGTTGTCCATTGTTCTAGCTGTTGTCAGAAGGGAATATTAATTGAGATGTGCCTTGGATTACGATGTGTATTCCACAGTGGTTCACATGTTTCCTGGTGGTCTTTCCAACAGGAATAACACAAATGAGGGAAATAAGATGGATCATTTGGAACCTCAGTAGTTAGGCCATTGTTCCATTCTACACAAAAGGTAATGCTTGGTTGATTTGCTTTATTTCTGGGCTGTTCTGATTTTTTTTCCCTGTACACCCTAATCTCTACCACTTCCTCTGTGAGTCATCAGCAGCTGGACCCAGGGAGACCACGGGAATTGGCTCTTGGTAAAGAGCTTTAATGGTGTGATTACTCAAGTTCATTTCTTTGTGAGCCTGGGTAAGAATCATGAGTCACAAGGATGCAGAAAAGGGTTATTTTGCATTTTCCTCTTTGAAGGAACTTCAAATCATGCTGACCTGTTTATGTGTTCATGCTTATACATTATATAACATTGTGTATTTGTGTCTGTGTATATTTGTATACATTTTGTGGGAAGAAAATCGAATTGAAATGAGACAGTAAGAATGTTTTCCATTGTTAAGCAGTGTAATCTAATTGCTTTAATTAGAATTTGTTTTGCTTATAAAATGCCTTATTTTCCCCCTCCCTTTTAAAGTCCAAAAGAGATGCTTAATTACTCACTTTTCACACCTCATCCCCTGGACTTGATGAGATTTTACTATTTTAAATTTGTTAACATCCTCCTCCTCCTCCTCCTCCTCACCCCTTGAATCAACATTGGCCACACATTTTTGTTTTCTGATCAGGCAGGGGGACTTTGTGATTTGCTGCAAAAGAAGGCCTTGAATATTAATCATTTTCTATTCCATTTGAACCAAAATACCATAGCACTGGGCCTTGCAACAAGGGTACTCCCTGAGTCACCAGCAATAGTAGAACTGGAGATGGAGACTGGCATCAGTAATTCTATTTTTTTTAAAAGGTGCGAAAGGACTATACTTGAGTCTTTGATAATGGTGGTGGGCCACTTTACAAATTTAAGAAGAAAGAACTGATTTCTGAGGGTTTCACAGATCATCTAATCTAAGCCCTTAGGGAGAACCTTTGTGATTTGGTAGGGAATTGTTTTTGCTATTTCAATTCAAATAAGTTGTTATTAACATGAAATGACTTGAAATAATTACGGGAGAAACGAATTGGATCCAGCAAGACCCAGGTTCAAGTTTCACATCTGACTCATCCTGGCAACTTTCTAAGATGCAGATAAGGTTCCAGCCTACATTGACCGAGGAAGTCACCAGGAATTTCATACTCTGATGAAAGTATAGCTTCTCTCTCTACTCCCATTAAAAAAAAATGTTCTCCGCTTAATATACAACTCTCTCTGATGAAGTCTATGTTTCTCAGAGTGGATGACAGCCACTATCTGATAGAAAGACTATAAAAAGGGAGTATGATCACATTAACTAGTAAATAAGTAAGACATTTACTTTACTAGTATTTGTGATGTAAAAAAAAAATGTAGTAAGACATTTACATTTAGTATTACTGGGACTCCTACCCTAAACCAGATCATTAAGTACAATAGGAAGAATCTGGTTGTGGTGCTCCCTTAGGACTTACCCTCAGGGGTACCTTCCCTTGTGATGGCCACTATCAGTACTACCCTGATAGACAGAGCCCCATGCTCTGGACTTAAGAGAGACAATACAACATGAGAAATAGAATGGTAGATGGGAAATATATGACTTCAAATCCTGTTTGAAATCTCTGAGATTCAACAGATCTTTGACAATGAATAATAGTCTCAGTTTTCTTATTTATAAAATGTGGATGGTACTATTTATGGTACCTATCTCCATGAGGCTGCTGTAAGTTCAAATTAGATTTTTGTAGAATATTTTGCACATTATAGAGTCTCACAGTAGATAAAGTACTGGGTCTAGAATCAAGAATACCTGAGTTCAAACCTAGCTTCAAACATTTACTAGCTGTGTGACCCTAGTCAAGTAATTTAATCTGTGTCTCAGTCTCCTCATCTAAAAAATGAGGTTAATGTAGCATTTACTTCCCAGCATTGTTGGATAAAGTGAGATGGTATTTGTAAAGCACTTTCAGGCCTTTAAAAAGTACTATATATGTATTAAATATTATTATTATTATTATTATTATTATTAAATCAGTCATTATCCTTTCCTTTTTTTCCCTTGCCAATTATCAAAGCTTTCTTTCTTCTGACTCATTTTCTGAGGCATCCACTACGGATGCATTTGATACTTTTCACCTTCCTTTTCCAAATATATTTGGGGGGGTTTGGGAAAGAAATATTTCAGATGGCACCACTTTGTTTCTCACAAAGGTGTTCATGTATAAAATGTCCAGAAAGTATGAAATGGAAACAGAGACCCAGGTGTGACTTATTGAAATTAATCATTACTAGTATATTAAATGTAATGAAATTATTATCATCAATAACTCACACTAATCTAATACTTTGAGATTTTACAAAGCACTCAAACAAGAAGATATCATGAGATCTAGGGCTAGGAAGGACCTCAGATATCATAGACCAGATTCTAGCTTTTAGAGTGAGGAAATTGAGAACCAGAGAGCTCTATGGGATTATAGAGCCAGAGCAAGAAGAAAACTTAGAGTCAAATCTCCTTACTTTACAGATGAGCAAACTGATGCCTGGGTAAGTTGAGAGACTTTTTAAAGGTCACTTAGTCAATTACATAAGAGACAAATGTCATTAAATAAAATAATCTACCATTTCATGATATTTTTAATTACTACCCTCTCCATACCATTGAAACACACAAATTCTTGAAAATGTCATGAAATTCTAGAGTATCTAAAGCATTTGATCTTCATCACTTTACTCCTATGCTATTACAATGTAATCTAGAGTTGATAGTAGTCAACTAGTTACATAAAATATCACTGTTTTCTTTATGAACACACACACAAGCATACACACACGCATGCACACACATACACTTGGACTACATATAGATTTTACCTTACTTTAAGGTTAAAATTCTGTGTTAGGAAAGTTCCTCCACATCTTGTATCTGTCTTCTCTTCTAGAACCATTGATACTGGTGCTAAGAAGGCCTTTGAATATCATCTGATCCAATTTTCTACTAGAAGAAAATAAAGTTCAGAGATGACTTGCCATGATCACGTGCCTAGCGAGTCACACAGGCAGAAGTAGAACTCTAATTTCTTGACTTCCAAAATAGGACCTTTTCTACCAATTCAGTTCACTAATTATTAATCAAGCTCCTACTTGGTACAAGGTCCCATGTTAAACACTACTCATAGGCATAGATATTGGTTCTCAATGTAAAACAAAAATTGATAGAGAGTGGCTTAGTCTTTAACTACATTTCCAAGAGTAGGAATAGAGGTTTCACCTGTGATTTTAATGGTGTGGGGAATTATTAGATGAAGAGACTCCTCTACCAATTCAGGTGAGCATCATGTAGTGGTCTATTAGAACACTAAGAAATTAAGTGATTTACCATCCATCACACATACAGTAGATATCAAAGACAAGATGTAAACTATGACTTCCTGGTGATGATGCCAGGTCTCTCGCAAATATACCATTTTGCCTCTTCACATCTAAGAGAATATTAATATTAAAGTGCCTACAATCACTGATAAAGCGATTCTTGGACACAGAAAAGCTTGGGAATTGAATTTAGAATAACAAGAGATAGATTTTAATACTGGCTTTACTATTTACAATCTTAAATATCTTAACCTCTCTATCTCAACTTGTTTATTCATGAAATGAGGAGGGAAGACTCAATGTCTTCTCATGTCCTTTCCAACTAAGATTCATGACTTTACTGTTTAAAAGATGATGAAAATGATAAGGATTAGAATTGGAATCTAACTCTTCTGACTACAAGTTCATAATCCTTCTACTGCACCATGCTTCTCCTTAGAGCTTCATATAGAATAGATTTGATGTGGGGGGAGGAATATACATATAGATAGATAGATAGATAGATAGGTAGGTAGGTAGATAGATAGATCAATATAGATATAGATAGATAGATATACATACACACACACACATACTTTTTCTCAAAGATTTTAAAGGCAGTGCTCCTACAGATGTTCTAACATGATACATTCTTTTCCTGTTAAAAGATCTGATTTGGGAGAGAAAGTTTCATGATTTGGAGGAAAATTTTTTCCTTAATAATTCTTCCTTCCTTCCTTCCTATACATATATATATATATATATGTATATATATATATATGTATGTATATACACACATATATATGTGTACAGATAGATAGATAGATAGAGAGGAGTCAGATAAAGCAGATCTAGATGGGTCAAACATTCTAGTATCTCTAGAGAGATGATTCATAAAGAATACCTAGAAACTGGTTACTGAACAACTCATTAAGGAAAATGAGAAAAAATAATTCCAAACTTTCTTGCCAAAATAAAGGACTATATGAAGATGTCTTCCAGCATAGTATGAGGAAAAGTTGACTTCTGGAGATGAGCAATCTGAGTACCTATCAGAAGAAGATGCTCACTATGGGAAGTAACTATTCAGGAGACTTTCAGCTGGTGGAGAAATAGTCAATCCATCAGTAAATAAGTTTTAAATGCTAAGCACTGGAGATACAAAGAAAGGCAAAAAATAGCCCCTGCCATAGAGGAGCTCACAATCTAATGAAGGAGACAACATACAAACAACTGCACACAGAGTACAGAAACAAATTACATAGAGAATAAATATGAAATAATCTACAGAGGGAAAGTTCTAGAATTATGGGGAATGGGGCAAGATTTGCTATAGATAGTAAGATTTTAGATGGGACCTGAAGGAAACTAGGGAAACTAGGATTTGAAGAAGTGGAGGGAGAGAATTCCAGTCATGGGGAGAGCCTGAGCAAATGCCCAGAGTAGGAAAATGTTCTTTGTTCCTTGAAAAACAGCAAGCAGACCAGTGTGATTGGATTATAGAAAATGAGAAACAGTCTGAGGTGAAAGAAGACTAGAAAGTGGGGAAAGGTATGTGACTAGGGACTCTGAACCCCAAACAGAAGATATTGTATTTTATCCTGGAGGTGATAGGGAGACAGTAAAGTTTAGAGAATAGGGAGAATGACCAGATTAGACATGCACTTTAGGAAGATCATTTCTACAGCTGATAGGATGAAAAACTAGAATAGGGAGAGACTTGGGGCAGGCAAACCCAAAAGCAGGCTTTATAGTAATCCAGGTGTGAAGTGATGAGGGTCTATACTAAAATGATAGTAGTGCCAAAGAAGAGAAGGGAACATATTTGAGGGAGTTTATGAAGGTAAACAGGTCTTGAAGGTGAGGAAGAGTGAGCAGTTAAAGATGATATCTAGGTTACAAGCTTGGATGACTCAGAAGTTGGTAGTACCTTCAACAGTAACACAGATGATGGGAAGAAAGGAAGACTTAGAGGGGGATAATAAATCAGTTGTGGATATGCTGACATTCAGTCCAAAATCTCTAATAGGCAGTTGTAGATGTGAGTCTGGAGATCAACAGAAAGATTCAGGTGGGATAGCAGATTTTTCTAGTCACAAAGGTAATAAGTGTCATAACTAGAATTTAACACAGGGACTCTTGATTCCATATTCAGTAGTGTTTCAAGCACAACATGCTTGGTTCTGCTAGATAGGGCTAAAACTGTATTGAGGGTTATAGGTAGAGAGAGACAGACATAAAGTCCACCAAATTTTGTTTTTTCATCTATTGTGCACAGAATTCTCTAGAATTGTAGGAGCTATCATTAACACTTATCCACATTACCTCTCATATAAGGAACAAAAGAGCTTGGGACACAGAAATATACATGTAAGACTTAACCACAATAAATAGGTTAAAATAAAGGTGGTCAATTTTTTTTCCTGTAAAGACCAGATAACAAATATTTTATACTTTCATAGGCCAAGAGGTGAATTTGAAGATATTATATAAGTATTTATAATAATCAAGCACATTTCTGGTCATGTAAATCTACTAATAAAAATGATAATTTTGGAACTGACAACATTTTGTTTAATTGAGGTTCAAAGATAGTGTTTCCTGTTATTAAAACTGACTAGAAATGATCTATGCCAATCTGTAATGAATACTTACATATTCCATTTTTGCAAATGTCTTTTCACACAGATAGTTACTGCCAACTTCCAATATTAATCCATGAGCATATGATTTTAATCAAACATATGGAAGCCACTTATAGAACTTTTTTTTAGATTTTTCTCCTCATGTTTGACTTTTTGTATGTCATTACATTGCAGATTAATAATTTAAAAGGAAAAGTTATGTAGGAACTTTTCCATTACACAGTTAAATGGATTTTGAAATATGTAAATTCCCTTTGCACTTGCTACTGGAACTGTAGTTTGAGCTCAGAAAATACACATGCTTCAAATCTGTGTGGGAATGCAGATCTTAGTTATTGTTTTAATTTTTGATGTGATAAACTAACTTGATATTCTTTATGATTAAACAGCATTCATTGCCATTTAATAGACTTTACTACTGTTCAAGTTTTGCATAAAAGTCATGTTTTACCTTGTAATTTTAGACTGAATTCATTAAGAAATATTATCAGGTTTGAATCAGAGCTAAATTTCCAAAATCATTCAGTGTTTGATAATAGTGGTTGAGGGAGGTTTTCCATAAGAAAAACATCAGCCTTGGTCATGAGCTCAAAAAATGGCAATTTTTTTTTCTTGTTTTGACATGATATGTATTTAACTGGTAAAGCAAAATGTTGTAGTAGGTGTTATACGTGGCAATAAAAATGTGGTTAAATTATATTGTGTCACTGTGATTTGTAGAGCATTACTCTGTAGTTCAAAGTAATGAGAGAATGACAGGTAGTCTTTGGTGTCAACTTTACTCATGTGGTGCAAAAGCAGTCATAACTTATATAAATGGGTGAGCATAGCTGTATTCCAATAAAACCTTATTTGTGGACACTGAATTTTAAGTTTAATATCAGTTTCATATTATACAAAGCTAATCCTCTTTTGATTTTTTCAACCGTTAAAAAACAAAAACATTCAAAGCTCCGGGCCCATAGAAAAAAACTGGTGTTTTGATGGCAGTGGAGCAAAGACTCAGAACTATTACAGATGTATGTGGCAAATTTTGCTGCACTGCTACTCAGGCATATCTTTTGCAAGGTTTTGCATGGTTCATTTGTATGATAAATTTTAAGACAAAGTAAATATTCCTGAAAATGATGCTTATGACTGAGAAATTTTGAAAGATCTAAGTATCTAGTGATAAAAATTTGTATAGTTATAGAAAGTTTACTATGGACTTCATTTTGCCTCCATCCAAATTATACTACAAAGGGTACATATATCTTACATGGCTAAAATATTTAGGTAATATGGCTATGCTTGAATAAAAACAGTATTTGTTATAGGGTAAGTTAGTACTTGACTTCATCAATGAGACTCAACCAATCAAGGTCTTAAGAAACTTTGGCTATGTTCCCTTACAGCTTCACTGCCATCTGGTGGCTATCATATGAATTACAGATAACTTTCAGAACTCTATAGTCAGCCACAAAAGGGGTATGCCTAGCCAATTCAACCCTCTTTCAAAGAAGTAAATTCTACAGTAGAAAGACATTAAATGACAAAAGAATTAAAAACCCTGAATATCAAGATTTCTTGACTTCAATTTGCTAATGTTTATCTTGTCTCAGCCCATTGATTAAGCCAAACCCTGGCCAATAGCGTAGTAAATTCATTGGTAGAAAATCTTAAAAGTCTTGACTTTTCAGAGTCAGAAAGGAAAGATAAAGGGAAAGGGAAAGCTAGTTTTACTTTTTTTCTTTTTCAGGTGAATGAGAAAGTTCATTTCTTCCTTATTTGAGTGAGGAGGTAAAATCCTGCTATTCTTGAAGGCTCTGGTCAAAAACTAAAAAACAAAGAGGAGTTGAAGAACAACATGGCTCCACCAACATTTTCTCTCTCATTACTTCTGTCTGTTTTCAAGGAAGGAAAGATTATGATCATATACTTATTAAACATCTTCTTATGCCTAGAAAAATTGGTTTAGACTTGTATTTCATTTTCCTCAAGGCCTGATATTTCCTTTGATGAAATATCTTTTCTAATGATTCAAAAAGTCATTGCGACTTTAGTCACAACATTTTTGTTTTTTTCTTATTAAAAATAAGCACCTGTACTGTCTACAGCAGAATATCCATATGTATGAGAACTTATAATGTAACATTCTGGAAAGGTCTTATTCCAGGCATAAACCTTTAGAGTTAACAAAATATGCACATACCATAAGGCCTTCTTCAAAAAACCAGGCTTTAGAGAAGCCTACATTGTGAAATCATGCAACTTTTGAATTTGGATGTGCTGAACATTTTCACAAGAAACACATCCAACGTTTTATAAATACTGATACTGTGATTGCTTTTTCATCTTGAAATGAAGTGTCATTCATGGTCTCAATCCTTTATATGTTTTATTTTTTTCTCAACATTTTGATCTACATTAACATCTGGGACTCATCATGAGTTTTTGACTGCTTGAACTTTTTGTTGAAGAGACATCATCATTGTTCAGTACTTCAACAAACACAGTTCCTGTTTAATTGAATGAATAAGAATAGAGTACAAATTACTTTTAAGGTCAGAGATAATATGAGAATGCACATAAGAAACTTTAGTGAAATGAAGAGGGATTGATTAAGAGGGCTAGAGGCCATGCAACTTGCATCTGGCAATTGTATGAGCTCAGGAGATTTAATCTTTTGATATCTTTTACATTTTAGATAAGCTTAAGTCAACCCTTTCAAGGAGAAAATATCCACAGTGATTTTATTAAGATCTAAAACAAATGGAAAATATTGTACTTTGACTGGATTGACTTTGCTGTAGATTGTACTGAGAAACATAGGACAAGTTAAATGATTTTCCTGCTCTCTGCAGAGTGAATAAACATTGATAGGCCAGGGTGATGAGTTTATAATATAAGATTTTCTTGGTTTCTAATTTTCTAGTTTGCCCAACTGGAAATCAATTAAAAGTTTTTAAAATGTAAGCACATGACTTGAAACGATTCACAAAGACCCATCAACTTGGATTTTCAGTTTAGAATTATGGCATCATTAAAAAACTGAAAAATTATCTGAAAAAAACATCCCTGATTAATTCATACAGTCATAGAATATAGAAACTTCAGGGCTCCAAACCTGAAAACTTACTGTTATGGAGATATTTGTATTAAGTGGACAACTAGAAACTTAAAAAAATAAATAAATGTCCTTGAGTTTATCAAAACTGATCTTGGTGTTCAGAATCAGAAATTGGGTTGGGGGATGGGGGTTGCTCTTCAGCAAAATGAAGTAAAGAGTTCTTTAACTGTCAACTGCATGTATGTAAATGTATATGTACACAAAGATGCATATGTATATTATAGTGCCCCAAAAGTCTTAGTGCATTTTAAATTTCTGTTGTCATAGTTCAGAACTACACTGAGATTTTTGGTATATCTTGTATATGACTTGCCCAGGGTCTCACAAACAGTGGTCACACAGGCAGAACTTGAACCCAGGTCTTCCTCATTTTGAGGCAAGATCTCTGTATACTATTCAATGGTGCCTCCCATATTAATTATTTATTGTTGTTACTATTACACTGCTATAATAAATTACAAACATGAAAATTTCAGGGGAAAAAAGAAACATGAGAAGCCATATGAGGTTAACAGAGTGAAGTGATGAGGCTGAGCATCTTTGTGGTAGCCAAGAACTGAATATCGCGGGGATGCTTGTTAGTTGAGGAATGGCTGAATAAGTTGTGGTATAGGATCACAATGGAATACTGTTCTGCTATAAGAAATAATGAGTTTGACTATCTTTGAAAAACAGAGACAGATTTGCATGAAATAATAAAGAGCAAAATGAACAGAACCCAGGGATTATAGTATACAATAACAGCAATATTGTTTAAAGAATAATTTTGAGCAACAAAATCATTCTGACTATTATAGATACCCAAATTAATTGCAAAAGACCTATGAAAGAAGACACTCTCTGCATCCAGGAAAAGAACTGAGAAATAGGAGTAAAGAATCATTTTATATATCTGTCTATATCTATATCTGTCTCTATCTACACATGCACATGCACACACACATATATACACATATATTTGTGTCTAATGATAGCCATCTCTAAGGGAAGGGAAGGAAAAGAAAAAACAAAAGTTAGCCAACCTTTATTATATATTTAAAAGAAATAGTAAGTTGAATGTAATAGATTTGCAATTTTAAAATATGTATTTTATTCTGAACTTAAGAAATAAAACAAGCATTTCCATAACATAATAAAATGAAAATACTAAAAAGGACATTGATAAACCAATTACTCTCCAAAGGAGGACCACAATGTGTAAAGTAAAGGATAGTGAAGGGCTTTGGGACACTTGCTTGAAAAATAAAGTAGGCATGTTTAGCCTGAAGAAGAGAAGACTCAAAATGGTCCTTCTTAAACCCAGAACTGAACATCTGACAAGACCAGATGGAGGTAGGGTACAGTGAGACTGTCATTTCCCTTTTCTTGACAATGATGTTCTTCTTAATTCAGTTCAAGCAACCACTAGCCTTTTGGGATGTTAAGCCACACTGTGGAGTCATATTGAGCTTTCAGTTCAATAAATCCCCAGATTTTTTTTCATAATAATGTCTAACTATTCCTTTTCCACTTCATATTTATGAAGTGAATTTTCTCTTCACATAAGGCTATGATATTTATCTCAAATGAACTTCTTACTACTTTCAGCTCAATGCTCTAGTCTGTCAAGGTCTTTTTTGTATTCGAAATCTGTCATCCAATGTGTTAACTATTCTTCCAAGTTTTGTCATCTGTAAATTTAATTAATATACCATCTATGACTTTATCCAATTTATTGATATAAATTTTAAATAGCACAGAGTTAAACATAGATTCTTGGGATTTACTCCAGCATGGACCTCTTTCCACTTTGACATTGGACTATTAACAACCACATTTTGAATCTAGTCATCCAAGCAATTCTCAGCACATCTGATTTTGTTATCTTTTAGTCCAAGGTTGTCAAACTCAAGCAGAAACAGATCCATGCAGGTTGCATAGTGACTAAGAAATCCACAGATTAATATTATCTATGTAGTATTCCTATTTATTTTGTTGCATATTTCTCAGTTAGGTTTTAATCTGGTTCTGGTAGCTGCCTGAGATTTTGACACCTTTGCTCCAGGACATATATTTCCATCTTTATGTAAGAAAGTAAGAGCTACTCTATTCCAAAGCTTTGCTAAAAATCTAGGTAAATCACTTTCACAGAATTCTCATTAGTTAGATTAATTTAATAATCCTTTCAAAAACATGAGAATCATGATTACTCAAGAAGAGATTCATTAACTTTTCAATTTAAGAAGGAAAAAATGAATAATGCCTATTGCTTAACTTATGACATGCATTTGGATAAACATCAAATTTGGTTTTTGGCTGGACATATCTGAACAGGAAATTTAGGTGAACAATGAGCTTGGCACAGGATTCAATAGAAAGAACAGAGTAGAGGTACTTGGGTTTGGGAAATTGTTTGGTGCTTTCAATGATCTCAACTTCAATGATCTCAATTTTCTCCCAAGTAATTTTTTTTTTCTTTAACATTGAGTCTTTTTTCCTGATGCTGTGAAATGGCTACAAATCATAAAATACCACAATGTCAGAATTACAGATGACATAATAAAAAATGAAAGGACATGTAATGGGTATATGTAGGCTGAAACCTGCTATGAAAATGACATAAGCAAAATGGCATAAATTTTTATACTTCCCTATACATGCATGACTAGAAAAGAACATAGGCTTCATATGTAATAAGAGCAAGAGGAAATATTATAGTATATCGATGGATTCAATGGATGGGGAAGAGCTACATAAGGTAAGAATGCCTGAATGAATTTTAATTTGCACCAGAGGAAGGAATAGCTACAAATAAGATCACAGATTTTTGAAAGAATTTTTAATCATTTTTTTGTTCTCTTTGTTGTTCACCTGTTCATAATTCTTAATTCTGTTATTTGGTGGTCATTTGTCCAGTACATTCTGACACAATTTTAAAAGAAAATATGCATAATATAAAATGAGGGTTCTGATAACCCTACAAACTTTTGACTTCTTTTGTTTCTACTGCTTCAACTGTATTTTTTGAATAAAAGATTCCACTTTATTATACCTCCCCCACACTCACCTTCACTCTGAAGTCATTATTTCAAGGCATATGTTGATTGAATCTAGGGCATCTTGTCAAGTGGTTCACAGAATTACTCTACTTCATCTTTGAAGGATTTTGATGTTTAAATTGCAATTATCTTGATGCCAGTTTCCTAGCTTATTCTCATTATGAATATTATGTGGTAAAATGACCAAGTGTCCCATGAAACTTTCTGAGTAGGGGCTGATTTTTGCTTTTATTTTTGTATCCACACCATTTGGCACACTGCCTGACACATAGTAAGCACTTAACAAAGGCTCATTATTTCTTCATTTCGTATTTCACTTCACCTGTTTCTTCACTCTTCTACTAAAGATCTCCTCTATGACTGCAGGATCTTGACGTCTTTGGGAATAGCATGCAAACATATTTCAAAGATCTTTATAATCTGGAATAGCTTTGAGCATGGGTCTGGGAGGAGGCTGTCATTCAAGGGCCAGTTTAGAAAAATAGGAAGAGATTCATCTCTAGATGCTTGGGAACTTTAAGGAACATCTAGTTCAATCCTCTCACTTTATGAATGAGGAAGCTGAAGGCTTTAGGCAAATGAAGTTTTAACCCTTTCTGCACCATGCATTTCTTTGTCAGTCTGGTGAAGTCTGTAGGTTCTTTCTCAGAATACTGTCTTAAATGCATAAAGTAAAATATATAGGATTACAAATGTAACAAAATATATAGAAACAGTTATAAATCCTTTTTAAAAATGCATAGATCTCAAGTTAAGAATCACACTTATATAGATTAGGTTATCTCATCTGTAAAATGGAGATAAGAGTAATTAATACCTGTCTCACAAAATTGTAATTGTCAGATGAGCTAACACATGTCAACCTCCTTGAAAACCTTAGTGCTATTATTATTATCATGATGATGGCTATTATTGTGATTTTATTATTAATAACTTCCTATTAATTAATTATTAATAACAATGATTTAGTTGAGGTCACACAAGCAACACATGCAAGAGTTCAAACTGAGGTCCTCTGTCTATGAAATCAAAAAGTCCCTTTCATTATGAAGCCTATATACTACTCTGGGAGAAAACATATACCAAATCTTTTTTAAATGATGGTAACATATGCATGAAAGAAGCTTTATTTGCACTATGTATATTTATGTAACTGATTGCCATTGAGCAGCAATATACTAATTTCTTTATAATTGTACCTCATATGAAATAGAATTATGGTTCTATAAAGGGGAGGACTTTACAAATGATGGCATCAGCCTCCACATTTAGCGAATGAGGAAACTGAGGCCCATAGAGTTCAAATGAGTTTTCTAATATTACATATGATGGTAGAATCAGGAAGAAAACCCAGGTCTTTATCAACCAATTGCTCTTTTCAAACTACATTTTAAGAAAGTTACTTTGGGTGAAATAATGATCACATTAAAAAAAACTATTCATATATCTTCAGTTTATAATAAAATTATGTAATCCCAAACCTATCTCATAAAATATTTTATCAGCATATCTTGACATCAGGTTGTATAGCTTGTAATATCTAGATGCTAAAATAAATAAAACTCATCGTCCTTTTTTTCCCCCCTTGACCTGTACAAACTGTTGTCAGCTTGAGGTGTATATGTTCATCGCTATATGCAAAACTAGAAAATGGGCTCAGACTCTCTGAAAGCATGACTCTGATTTATTTCATTTCTGAGAAGTCTTATTTACATGTAGTGAAAAATGTAGGAAATGCACTCTCAGAGAAATAGCAAAATTACCTTTCCAATAGGCACTAAAATCAAATTTCCTTTTCATTTTTTTATACTGTGTTTCTTTGTTGATTATGAGTGGTATGGAATTGGCGACTGGGGAGACTGAATTTATAGAGTCGTTTTTATTTTCATCCCTTCCGAAGGAAGGAGTTCAACTTGCAATTGGAGGGGTTGACTGAGAAGGAATTGTGGAAGTTCAAGTGTGAGAGTCTGATCAACCAATAGGCTCAGTGCTTTTGATGGTCAGCAAATACAAAACTCATCAAACTTTGTTTTTAGTATTATCCCCCAGGATGATAGTAATAGTCATAAGCCACTTGATTTCACATAGACTGATAACTGGGGGTGACAGTTTTGGATCACAAACCACTTGGACCAGCTGTAAATTGAACTTGGTGACATAGACTTGACTTCCATATCAGGTCCGACCTAGTATATACTTAGCCAGCTCTGTCAAGGACCTCCTCAGTTTCTTCCATAACTATGAAGCATTAACCTCAAAAAAAAAGAGTTATGAGTATGTTCAATTCAATTAGACCAGTATTTATGAAACACTGATCCTGTGCCAGAGAGTGTGCTAGATTCTTGGGGTATAAAGACACAAATGACAAAAAAAATGACAAAAATGGCACAAATGACAAAAAAGACACAAATGACAGAAAGTGAAAAAGTATGCAAAACAACATAAAATTCTCTATACTCTGATATTCTTCAGATAAGCTCACCCAAATAACACATAAAACAATGGAAAAATTACACTATTGAAAACTGTTGTGGATTTCTACTAAAAAGTTATACAGAGTGATAAAATATTTTACATATTATATATCTCATATAATATTTTATACTATAAAATTATATATGTGTAGCTAGATAGATATAGACATTGAATTCTCCAGCCTTTAGCTCTCTTTGATGGAACTGTAATTTTCATTGCATTAGTAAGATCTGACTACTTTTGTTTCAGGCAAGTCTTTTAGTAAAAAATGTCGGTGTCTGTTACGTAGAATACCTGAGGCTATGAAGAACTGCTTCACTTCATTTATCTAGTGTTACTCAAATTTTCAGGGACTTATGACCATTCCTTGTAACTTTAAGATTGATAAAAACCAAAAAAATCTGTTTCCTCCTGCTCACTCTATCATTTAGATAGGTCATGGGGAATTAGACCCTGTGACATGTGGTACAATTCTGTTATGATGTGTCTGGATGCAACCTGAAATAGGAAAGAGAGAAAGAGAGAAAGAGAGAGAGACAGAGACAGAGAGACAGAGAAACAGAATTTAGAGACTCTTGAAAGTTCTTTCCAGTTCAACATCTATTCTTCTATAATAATTCAAAGATTTATAGTTTCACCAATCTAATCCAATAAACATTTATAAAGTGCCTACTGTGTGTTAGACATTGTGCTAGGTGCTGGGTATACAAAGAAAATAAAAGAAACATTACCTGTCCTCAAGGAGCTTACATTCTATCAAAGAAAAAAATGTGCATTTATAAGATTATATCATTTATTCCAAATAAATTAAAGGTAAATTCAGGATAAAAAAGTCCATCACAGCTGACAAGGAGTTGAGAAAGGCTTCTTAAGCAAAGCACTTCTAGAGAATGAACCAATATTGATTGAGTACAGACTGAAGCATGCTATTTTTTCACTTTCTTATCTTTATTTTTTTTCTCTTATTCTAGTCTTCTTGCACAAAATGGCTAATATGGAAATGTTTTAGATAATTGCCCATGTATAACCTATATCTGACTATTTACTGTCTCAGGGTAGGGGGCATGGGGAAGAAGGGAAAGAGGGATAGAATTTGGAACTCAAAACTTTAAATAAAAATGTCGAAAAATTGAAAGAAATAGAAGAAAGGATTCATGACAAATGGCATAAGAATTGATGTTTAAAGAAACCCAGGGTACTGGTGGTGGGCGGGGGGTTGCAGCGAGGTGGCATAGTGGGTAGAGCCCTGGGTTTAGAGGTAGGAACAATCCAACCTCAGATACTAGCTATGTGACCCTGGGCAAGTCACTTAGCCTTGTTTGCTTCAGTTTCCTTATCTGTAAAAAAGAGTTGAAGAAGGAAATGACCAATTATTCCAGTATTTTTGCTAAGAAAATACCAAATGGGGTCACAAAGAGTGAGGCAAGACTGAAGAAGAAGAAAAGGACCCTAAGAAATAGAGGCCATGGAGTCTTTTAAACTGGACAGTTATTGCCTTTCTCATGGTAGTCTAAACTTCCACAGAATTCCTCTGCTCAGTCTGTATCTGAAGACAGTGGAAAGCATACTATCTTGATAGTTAAAAGGACCTGTATTCCAGTCTGGGCTTCAGGGTTTAACTATTGCTGCTAATTAGATGAGTCAGTTCAATTCTTTGTGTGTATGTTCCCTCATCTTTACACTGACAGAGTTGCAATGGATGGGCTGTGTGGCTCTTTTCCAACTCTCAATCTAAACTTAATCATCTTAAATATGGTAAGACATTCATTTGAGTCACAAGGAAGACACAGGCAGGTTTTTTGAAAGCCTCTCCCAAAGCCTGAACAAACACCAAGAGATAACAATGATAAATTGTAATTGTGACCAAATGTATGCTTTCCTATCAAAAGATTCTCAGGAGGAGACTGCAGACTTCTCTAAGCAAACAATTTCTCTCATCTTTTTACTGAAGATGAACACAGGTCCTAGAAAAACATATCATGGGGAGGGACCCACCCAGAAGTTAAAATAGAGGTCTGTGATGAATTTGTACAAGTCCTGTGTTTCTATTGCACTTAATATATTTACATCTGCCCTTAATAACATCTTGGCAAATGTCTGATCAAAAAAAAATATTATCTAAAAAAAAAACAAAACAAAACAGTATACTTCAAAACCGAGACAAAAGGAGCTCTGGATTATATTTTTCTTCTTTTTTGCTCCTGATATTTAAGGATACAAGATTTAAGGGAGTTCTATCACTTGTATCATGATTTTCCAAAGAAAATAAAAGTTCCAGACTTGACTTTAGTTCTTGACAGGGATCTCATCTATTGGGATAACTTCACTGATAGCACTGAAACTCTGTCAAGCATGTAAAATAATAGAGAATCTTTTCTGCTGAAAGATAAGAGAGCAATGCATTAACACCCAGCTGCGAGGAATATAGATTTTAAACTTCAAATCACTAGGTGAGTAAGAGAGCCCATAGTAAAATCAGGATATCCAAAAGAAATAGTTTTTGATGTATGCTTTCTCTTTTAATGTATGAAACGTATTTTGGGCTTCTGCTTAAGGAAGCCAATTCTGATTCAGGAAGTCAATCATTTAGTGGAAAGATCACACTATATCTGGGTTCAAGCCCCACTACAAGCAACCACAAGCACCTAATGTTCTCTGAACCTGTTTTTTCTTCTATAAAGTGAGGGAAATGGAAGTGTGACTTTTAAAGTTTCAGCTGCTCAAAATTCTATTATTTGATTTTTTTTTTAACGTAGGTTACAGAGAATAGAAAGGTGAGTAGATTTAGGATCTAGATATAGATCTGGTGGGGACTCAGCCCTTGTATTTAACATGTAAAGAAATAGAGCCCCAGAGGGTAAGGCACTTGACCTTAGGAAGTAACTAAACTAGACTTCAAACCCACATATCCTGACTTCAGTGCCAGCTTCCTTACAACTGTGCAATTTGGTTTTGATTTTGAGACAGGGTCTCCCTATCTTGCCCAGGCTGAAGGGCAGCAGTTGACTCAGAGCCTAATTCCACTACTGAAACCTTAAGTTGATCTGTTTCTTGAATGGGCATCTTGTTTTCTGGGTCTCACCATAACAGTGCCAGACTCAGTGATGATATTCCATTGACCACAGGACTCTTGCAGCTCAGAACTCCCAAAACCAAGTGATCCATCATCCTAGACTTCCCTCATTATTAGGGCATACAGGCTTGTAACAGCATTCCCTGTAATACACCACACTGTAATTTTAAAATTTTTTTTCTTTTTTATTGTAAGCATCTTAAATTACAATAGTGTAGTAAAGATCACAACAGCAAACTTAAAGCTAGTAAATTTGAACTGAACTAGCTTTAAGGATTAACACTTTCAAACCTGAGTGGCTAAAAATATCTTGAGGATTGATTTTTGTTTTTTTCTAACCTGACTTAGTAGAATGAAACAAACCATGAAGGGCCATTGAAATGGTTCAGTAAGCAAATCATGATTTTAGTAAAAATTTAGGAAATTTTAATTAACAGAAGGAAATTTTATATTCCATACAACTGTGGGATCATCATCTCCTTTTCTTTTTACACTTTTCAAAGTTCAATTTAACATTAACATCTGGAAAACTGAATAACCCTAATGCCTAGATTTCATATTTGTGTAGAAAATTATATTTTCTACAGCTCATTGCCAGCAAGGGTTCAGATAGTAGTTGATGCAGCCTAGAGAGCCAAAAGCATGACCAGTTTACTCTTCACCATCATCAAGGTCAATGTCGGTTACTGTGGTCAAATAAATTGTGCATAGAAATAGATCATTACTAAATATCATACCATAGTCCTCACACTTTGCATTTCTAGGTATGGTCTCTGATGGGAAGGGAAGAACAGGGCAGGAATCTCAGAAGAGCCAAGAGTCAAGTCATTGGGGGGAAATTGGGAGAAGGAACCAGGATATACTCAGTCTTTCAGTCAATAAGCATCAGTTAAATACCTAATATGTGCCAGGAGCAGTGCACACTAGGGGTACATACATAAATATACATATATATATATGCACATATATGTGTATACATACATACATATATGCATACCTGAATATACATATGTACATACATATCTATCTCTATATCTCATAACATGTAAATAACTATATACATACAAGGTATAACCAATATAAATGGAAGGTAATTTTAGAGGGAAGTTAACTGGAGAAAAGACAGTTTTGGAAAGCCTTTTGCAGAAGGTAGGATTTAAGCAGAACGATGAAGGAAGCCAGGGAAGGTAAGATGCAGGATGAGGAGGGAGAGCTTCTAGATATGGTGGGCAGTGAGTACAAATGCATGGAATGATGAGATAGAGGATTGTGTATGGGGAACAGCAAGTTGACCAGTATTAGCAGATCATAGAGCACTTGGAGGATAGAAAGGTTAAACACTGGAAAGGCAAAAAAGAGTTAGGTTGTAAAAGAGCTTTAAATGCTGTGCAGAGAATTTTATACCTATTCCTAGAGGTGGAATTTGGTTGCTGCGCTGGCTAATATAGGGTATGGGGGAGACAGGGTGACATGGTCATACTTGTACTTTGGTAAGATCATGTTGGCATCTTAGTGGAAGATGCATTCGAATTAGGGGAGACTTGAGGCAAGGGGATCAGTCTGAAGTCTATTCAGTAGTCCAGATAAAGAAAGGTGATGAGGGCATGGATAAAAATGCCATAGCTGGGTGAGATGAAAGAGGGAGACACATGCAAAAAATATCACGAAGGTAAAAATGAGAAGACTTGAAAATAGATTGGATATATGGAGTAAGCATGATTAAGGACTTGGAGATGACATTGAGCTTGTGAGCAAGGGTTGCTGGAAGGCTTGTAGTACACTTGATGGTACTAAGGAAGTTGGGAAGGGTGGCTAGGAGGCACAGTGAATAGAGTACTGGGCCCTGGACTCAGGAGGAACTGAGTTCAATTCCAGCCTCAGACACTTAACACTTACTAGCTGTGTGACCTTGGGCAAGTCATTTAACCCCAATTGCCCTGCCTTCTCCTCTCCAAAAAGAAAAAAAAACACACAAAACAAAAAAGAAGTTGGGGAGACAGAAAGAGAGAGAGACAGAGAGAGACAGAGAGACAGAGACAGAGAGAGACAGAGAGACAGAGAGAGAGAGAGAGAGAGAGAGAGAGAGAGAGATTAGACTGGATATAGAGATTCAGGAATCATTTGCATAGAGATGACAGTTGATCCCATGAGATTGCAAGTTAAGATATTATAGAAGAGGGGAGAAGAGAGATAAGATCAGAACCTTGGGGGACACCCACAATATGTTAGCAAGACTTGGATGAAGGTCCAGCAAATACCATTGAGAAGGAACATGCAGACAGGTAGGAGGAGAACCAAGCCAGAGCATTGTCATGAAAACCTATAGAGAAAACGACATCCAAAAAGAGAGGGTGATCAACAGTATCAAAAACTACTAAGACGTTAAGGAGAATGTGGATTCAGAAAAGCTTTTTCGATTAAGAAATCACTGGTGACATTGGAAACAGCAGTTTCAGTTGAATGAGGCTGAAAGCCAAATTGCAAAGGGTTCAGAATTAGGAGCATAGGAAGCGGAAATAGCTGGAGTTGACAACTTTCTCAAGACATTTAGCCCAGAAAATGAAGATAAATAGGATGAGAAATGGCAAAGATGGTAAGATGGAAAGAGATATCTTTTTTTTTAAGGGAATAGGTGGATGGTTTCATTTGTAAGCTTCAGGGAAGGAATCACTACATAATAAAAGATTAGATAGACAGACAGACAGACAGATAGATAGATAGATAGATAGATAGATAGATAGATAGATCCTTGCAGTCAACCACATGGTGCTTTAAGATGGATTTTTGTTCTTTTTTTTTTTAAATAGATGACTCAATTTAATTCAACTCAAGATGAAATGAGATTATTTAATTGGGCTCTTCTCATTGAAATGAAAAAAGTGTGGTTCAGAAGGTCACACATAGGGCAAGAGCCTGAAACCAAGGTTCTGTGACTGTAAATCTAGTATTCTTATAATGAGAAAAGAGCAAAAGATATGAGGCATGAGATTCTAGAAATGGGAGAAATTACTTCAAGCTGGTGGATAGAGGCAGAATGTTTCATGGAAGAGGTAGCACCTGAACTAAGCCCTGGAAGGAGAAGGATTTCAATAAATGGAGATGTGTATGGAGTCCATGGAGAAGGCCTGGGAAAATGCACAGAGCTAAGCAATTACAGAACAAAACTGGGGAGAAAAAACCCACAAAAACAAGATCAGGAATAGCTAGAGGTCCAGAAACCTGAACTAATAAAATAAAGGGAAGGGGAAATTATCTGGATGATAACAAAGTGATTTTGGACAAAGTAGTAGGAAGATTCAGATAAAGTAGTGGTGAATTTTGGATGAAAGGGAGATAGAAGAGGGGAATGAAGAGTTGGTTAAAAAAAAAAGACTTCCTCTTCTATGAGGGCTTTCCTAATTCTCATCCCATTTGAAGGGCTACCTTATTTGACCTACCTACACTCCAGATAGGCAGAAGAGGAGACTAGTTACATGAGGTAGAAAATATACATGGAAGAACTACACCCCATTTTCCCAATGCCTCCTCTTCCTCAAAAGAGGAGTACCTGTACCTTTGCTCAGCTATTCATTTCTATTCCTGTGATGTATGTTACACTTTCCCTCATTACTTGGTTTCTCTCTACTAGTCCACCTGATGCCCTTCCCCTTAGGGGTCTCCAAGTCAGTCAGCCTCATCCAGTGACACTCACCTATCTTTCTACCTTTCTGTTGTTCCCAAGAGCAGCCTTGACCCCTTTGACAATTTGGCAATAAATATTCATATATATATATATATATATATATATATATATATATATATATATATACACACACACACACACACACACACACATATATACATACATATATATGTATATATATGTATGTATATATATATATATATATATATATATATATGGGGGGGGATCCTCTGGATGAATCTAAGGATGAGAGGTTAAAGAGTATATGTTGAGAAAATGTCATTGACAAGGAAGAGAGTCATGGAATACATCTCTACCGGATAAAAATAAAAGATAGTTATCTATTACTTTTGATCTTCTTTGTAAAAATAAGAGTGGTAAAGATGAAAGAACACTGATTCTGTATTCAGAGGAGCTGGGTTCTAATCCCATCTTTTATGGGTACTTATTCTGGGTCAGGTAACTTAACCTCATTTTTCTCAACTCCAAAATAACAAGATTGAGCTAGATGGCCTCCAAGATTCCTTTGAGCCCTACATCTATGAAAGCTCTTCAATTATTTATTAACCTATGGTAAACAAAAAGAACAAAATTTTTATTTCATATAAGTTATCATTTGGGTATTCCATGGTAAAAGGTCTGGGCAAAAAACAATTGCCACATCTTATCCATTTGGCCTCCATATCAGCTCTCAAATACATCTTGTTGTGTCCTCTCAAGGTCATGACCCTAAATCAGGCCCTTGACTCTTGCTTGGACTAGCTATTGTAACAATATCCTAATTGATTTTCCTCCATTTGATCACTTTCTTGTATAATCCAGCTGCCAAAGTAAGCTTTCTGGGGCCTAGACTTGACCATGTTATCACTTCCTGCTCAAAAAATCACTAGCAACTCCTTATTTTCCCTAGGTAAAGTTCAGACTCCTTAATCTGACAACTAAAGACTGCTCATAATCTGTTGCCCAACTATCTTTATTTCTATTGCTGTCTTTCACCTACTGGATTAAATAACCTGTTCCCCACACTGCATATTCTATCCCCTTCTTCCCCTATATTTACATAAATTGCCCCTACTACCTGGAATGAAACTCATGATACTCACTATCTCTCAGAATCTGGAGCTTCCTTCAAGGTTTAGCTCAGTCCTCATTTGAGGTAGCCTAACTTCTTGTTGTTGTTCATCCTTCATTCTCCAAGAGGACCGGGACATCAGGGAGGTGATGCCATGACAGGCAATTGCATTGTATTTAAGTGAGGGAGGGCTGTACAAAGTATTCAGCCTTACTTTCTTCTCTGCAATCATTTGGGTCCAGTGACCAGAAAGAGATTAGGACAACTGGAGATGATCCGTGAGGCAGTGGGGGATATTGGCCTTTTCAAGTTAAGTGCTTTAACAGGTCTCAGGTTGATTGAGGCAACGCCCATTCAGTAATTAAAGATTAATAAGAAATGAGGTGGAGAACAGCCTCTTTACCTTGTTAGAATAATAATAATAATAATAATAAATAATAATAATCAGACTGCGAGGGGAAGACTCTCAGGGTTTTTCACCAGACCAGAAATAATTTCCTAGATTCTTAGCTAGAGCACAGAGCTAGCATCAGGAATCCCTGGCTTACAAGCTTCCCTCAGATATTTTTAAGTGCTATCTAGGATTTGAGATTGCTATATTTGCATAAGAAGAAAGGAAACAAACACTTATTAAATACCTGCATTGTTGGGGAGGCTAGGTGGTGCAGTGAACAGAGCACCAGCCCTGGAGTCATGAGGACCTGAGTTCAAATCCAGCCTCAGACACTTGACACACTTAACTAGCCCTGTGACCTTGGGCAAGTCATTTAACCTCAATTGACTCAATTGCCCTGCTCTCCTCCCTGGAAACAAACAAATAAATACCTGCATGTTCCAAGCAGTGCCCTAAGGGCTTTAAAAACATTATTTCATGTGATCATCGTAGCAACCCTGGGAGGTAAGTGATGTTATTATCCCAATTTTACAGTTGAGGAAACTGAGGAAAACAGATTAAGTGGCTTTTCCAGAAACATAAAGCTAGCAAGTATGTGAAGATGAGTTTCAACTGAGGTCTTCTTGATCTGAGACCCAGCTCTCTCTCCACTGAACCACTTAGCTGCCTCAGGTCTTGGTGAAGAAAATATCGAACCCATCTCCTTAAGGTTGGGTCTATTAGTGCCTCCCTTAGTGGCTGCTTGAGGGGTAGAGTTTATGTGAAGGAAGAAAGAAGTGAGAAAGTAGGAGATAAAGCTATGAAAACTTGCCCACTCCCCCCCAAAATCTTTATTTTTAGTAGCTGCCCCTGATTCAAAAATAGTTTTTCTCCGTTTTTTCTTTCTGGATCAGCATAGTAGAGATATGTCATCATTCTAGCAAGATCCCAATTGAGCTAAATGACTGGTCACTCATTGGGCCACCATTTTCTTTGAATAGCAATTGATAGTCATTTTTACCTTGCCTTGAAGAAGCCGGGCAAATGCAAAGCCAGAAATGAACTCTTCCTTTCCTTGCGTAACAAAAATAACAATCTCTCGTTCTAAGTTTAAGGAGAAGCTGTAATTCCAGGTTACATTGTGTCAGATATTTAAATGCTGATTTAATCATCTCCAGGGACCTTGATTTGCATCAAGTTAAAGTTCACAGCTAAATATGAAGCATCCACATTGAGCTTTATACTTTATAATATACATAATATACTTTATAATAACATTTTTGTTTTTGTTGAAAGTTACGCATAGATTGACTTGTGTCAATTTGGCTTGGAGAGAAGACGAGATTGTTAAAAGATCCTCCATTATCAAAACTAAAATATTTAGTCTGCTTCAGGGTAGTTTTTTTTTTGGGGGGGGGGTGGGATGGGGCCTACTTGCAGACTTGGCAATAGTCAGTTATATTATAAATTCACAACACTGTTCAAAATTGTGAGGCTAGTAACAGTCCTTCTCAGTCTTATATCAGAAAATGTGTATGGAAAGAAAGCTGGATTTGTTTTTCCTTTCCATAAAACTACAGGAATATTTGTTTGGAAATAACAGTTCCTAGTATTTAAATTAAGTGTTTTTGAAGAAGGCATAAAAGGTATAGCAAAAGAACATCAAATACATTGCTTTTAGGGACTTGAGTGTGAATTCAGCTCTGACACCACTTGTGTTACCTTAGGTTAGTCACTCTACCTGTCTAAAAAAGCTATATAGTAAGGGGATTGTATTGGAAAACCTCTAAGGCCACATATTGACTGTGCCTTAAAAGGCAATATTATCTGTATTTCGTGGTATCTTTGTTTATTTTGTTAAATATTTCCGAATTACACTTTAATCTGATACTAACTGCACTGGCTAGTGTTGAGGGTCACATTCCTCAAGCTGTGTGTTTGGCACTTCTGCTCCAAGTTTCTCCTTCTAAATTTCATAATGCCAAAGGTAATTTGGTCATTCAGCTTATTTTAAAGGTACCAGTGGACAACTAACTGCCTTGAGCCAAGTTGAACATAATAATACATCAATACCATTAAGATTTTTCAACTAATATGTTCACTGTTGTTCCCTAGATAGACCAAATAACAAAGAAAAGAGAATGGTTGAAAATACAAAAAACAGAAGGGAAAGGAATTGAATAAACAGTCCAAGTGCAAAATATTGGCAAAATATGCTTTAATTTTTTTTTTAATTTCAGACCTCTGATTTCCCTAACTTGGAGCCCACCAAAACAAGATAGCAACTCATCTGTAACTTCTAGTGGGTGCCTTATGGTAGGGTGGTAAGAACACCAGGTCTGGAGTCAAGAGAACCTGAGCTCACATCCTGTTTCTGGCTGAAACTAACTACTGGTGTGACCTCATTCACTAAGGAAAATGATATGCCATACCTGGTCATAGTTTTTTTGTTGCTTTTTTTCATCTGTTACCTGAAGTGGGAAGAAAGAAAGCGGGAGAGAAAGTTATGTGCACTGGATGGCCCCTAATGTTTCTCCTAGATTTAGATCTAAGATATACCCTTAGGAATTTGCCCAAAGTATTAACAGGCTAAGTGACCTACTAGTAGACACACAGCCAACAGGTCTCCTACACAGTTAAGGTAGATAGAGATAGTAGATAGATAGAGACAATACATAGAGTTCTCGGACTAGAGTCAAGGAAACATGAGTTCTGATTCAGAAACTTGATGATTGTACCATCCTGGATGAGTCACTTAATCCTTGCCTCAGTTTCCTCAAATGTAAAATGGGGCTAATAGCACCTACCTTCCAAGGTTGTTGTGAGAATTCAGAGAAACAGTGTTTGTATAACACTTAGCACAGTTCTTGTCACATAGTAAGTGCTTAATCATATATTTCTTTTTCTTCTACACTGCCAAAACTTAATAGGGACTATCCAATATGCCAAGCTGCTTCACAGCAATGTGGTGAAGCACTTTCTGTAAAGTAGGTGCTATTATTAAATCCCATTCTACGGAGGAGTAAAGCAAGGCTGAAAGAGGTGTGTCCAGTGTCACAGGTGCATGGAGGCAGGATTCAGGTTCAAGGTTTCTTGGCTCCAATTCCAGATGTTTAAGCTCCTCTGCCAACTACAAAGCCAAGATCAAGTTCATAGAACCACTGCTTCAGACTGAGGAACACTCAAGAATCGCCAAGGGATCCCTGACAAAAGACAGAATCTCTACTGGCTCAGGCCTACTTTTCTGGCAGGATCTCCACACACCCCCCCCCTTTCCTTCCCAACTCCTCCCCATTCTCTCTCACAAGCAGTGAAATCCCTTTATGATGCTGGAGATGGGCCGGGGGCTAACACCTGCCCTGGGTGCTTTGGCCTCTAAGCTGAGGAGCCGTATTTCCGGATCTGGGCCATAATGCCCCGGATAGAACAAGGGGTACACGCAAGGCCTGAATGGCACTTGCGAGCCTAACAAAGCCAGCATTAGCAGCTCTCTCCTCCCCCCTCCTCCTTCTCCCTGTTCATGAAGCATATTTTTGTTTCTTACTAAGAACAAGTGGAAACCCGGGAGCAGAAGGCTCTCCGGGAGCCACCACATGGAGGCAGCCAGCCTGACCGTGGCCATCAGACTGAGACCCCAGCAGGCCCTGTCCCCAGCTGGAGACAGTCCAGAAGAATCCCTGGGCTCCAGGAAAGGGGAGGGGGAGTCGGGGAACGAGCTGGAGAAGGAGTGAATGAGAGCCGCAGCAGACACTACACATGGGCTTAAGTGCCAAGCCCTGGGCGCATTGTGGAGGAGGATTAGTGCTAATGGACAGGGCCTCTCCCTATGCAACAACTGCCCGGTAAATCCCAATGAAATCTGCATGCAGCTGGGGATCCAGAGAGGACGACGTCCAACATTTGGGTGCCAGACAGATACAGCTGTGTGTGCGAGACTCCTTATCTGGCTTCGGCGCAGGCCAGCCCACATGCCAGCCAATTCACTGGGGGCTGGAGGGGGGAGGAAGGGAATGGCGGGGATGGGGGGGTGCTTGGCACAATGGATACAAAGAGAAAGAAAACCCATTAGTAAGAAGCTTTGAGACCACTCGGTCTTCTCTCTCCCCCCTCCCAATCTGTCTCTGGCTTTCTGGCTCTGCTCTCTGCCTCACTGTCTTTTCCTCTCCCTACCTCTCACATTTTGTTTTTGCCTCCTTCGTCTTTGTCTCTTTTTCTCTCTCATTTTTTCTCTCTCTCCTTTCTCTTTGTCTCTCTGTGTTGTCTTTCTGTATGGCTGTCTCTCTATCTTTGCATCTGTCTTTGCTCTCTCTGCATTTCTCTGCCTCTCCCTCTACGCCTTTTTATCTCTGTTACTATCTTTCTGTCTCTTTTTTTGTCTTTGATTCAGTTCTCAGTCTCTGTTTCTCTTGCTTTCTCTCTCCCTTCTCTGTGTATATTTCTCTTCTTTGTCTAGCTCTCCCAGTTTCACTGCTTCTATCTTTCTCTGTCTTTGTCTCTGTCCGTCTCTGTCTTTCTGTCTGCCTCACAGTATTTCTGTCTCTGTCTCTCTCACTTTCTGTCTTTGTCTCTCTGCTGTCTCTTTCTCTGTCTCGCTGTCTCTGTCTCTCTCTGTGTCCCTGTCTGTCTCTGTCTCTCTGTCTCTCTGTCTCTCTGTCTCTCTGCCTCTCTCTCTGTCTGTCTCTCTGTCTGTCTGTCTGTCTCTGTCTCTCTCCCCCTCTATCTCTCCTTTCCTCTTCTCTCCTTTTCTCAACAGAACTAGGCACTGAGGTGGGGATCTGATGGTGTTTGTGACCGTTGCAGCAAGATGGGGTATGTATCATGTCAGGGAGAGTTATAATTCTAAAATATAATGAAAAGACTTCCTGTGACCTGAAAGTCTCAGGGTTCAGTGGAGGAAGAGTACCTGATTCCCCTAACTAGAGGTTGACTGATTATGTGAACAGACACATCAGCAAGTTTTTGCCAGACTAGGAAATAGGACAGGCAGAAAGGTGTCTCATGCTTTCCATCCAATTACGATAAATTTATTTTAGCTTAGTTAACATTTCAATATGATAATTGCAGGTAAAAGGTAAAGAGCATTCTATACATGGATCAGGCTTGAGGGCAGTGTATATTCTTAAGAGAGAAAGCAGCAAAGTTATTTCTGATTTTTTTGCTAGCGGTATCAGGAACAAGTTTAACAAAGATCATCTTTATTAGCAGTCCCTTTGGTTTATTCTCGATCACTTTCTAAGATCTAGTAGTTTCCTCCTCTTGTTATTTCTTGCCGGCCATGGTTTTCCTCATTTTAAATTCTCCATTGAGACTGCTTACCAAGTAGATTATCCCCAAACTCTCACTTTTATGGGTTTAAAAAATAGTATTTTCAATAAACCTATAACAAATATAATTTATAAGAAAAAAAGCATAACACGCAGTGCAAGCTCTTTTAAGGGACACTCCCCCCTCCTGCTTGTATGTGCATAATGAGAGAATGTGCATCAGGAAGGGAATAGACTTCTTTGGTCCCCAGATTGCTTGGCCTATTTAGCATTTTTTCCTCAAAGTTGCAATTAGCATTAGCCTTAAGAAATGAATGAAAATTGATGATGAATGAAAAAAAAAGTTAATAGATGTTAGTACTGTAATTAGCAAGGGTCTGATCCTGTAAGGAGAGGCTTTGCTATGGCAGTCTTTAGAGGCCACCTGAATCTCCAGCCTCGCTGCCTAGAGCTTTACACGTCCTCTTCCAGCTGCCATGGGGACACGAGCAAATGATGCCTGCTCTGTCTCCTAGAACATTACGGGCATGGTCAGTCCTTTCCCCCAGAAAATGAGAACTGTCAAGGAAAAAGGTTGAAATGAGCTATGGGAGCTGAATAAATTTGGTCTAGATCATAGTGTTAGCTCAAGACCGAAAATGGGTCTGTGAGAGAGAGGAAGCAACTAGAAAAATGAACGGCCGAACAAATGAAGAGAATATATTTTTCAGGAGGGAACCACTTTTTGGGTGGCAAGACAACTTTTCCTCCAGTGGGTCAAATCAAGTAAACAAACATATTAAACACTTACTATATGAGAGGCATATATATATTTATACATATATATATGTATGTATATATGTATATATGTATGTGTATATATATATATATATATATATATATATACATAAATGGGTAAGGGGAAAAACTCAACCAAACACACATTTATGTACTAGGCACAGAGCTAGTTAAGCACTTTATAAATATCTTATTTGATCTTCACAACAATCCTGAGAGGTAGATGTTATATTACACCCATTTTAAGGTTAGGGAAACTGAGGTATATAGAGATTAAGTGACATGTCCGTGTCTGAAGATGTGTTTGAACTCAAGTCTCAAGGCCCAGCTCTCTCTCTACACTGCGCCTATCTAGAGCCTCTCATAGACATGTCAGCAAATTCTTAACAAGAAAAGAAATGGGGAAGGTAGAGAGATGCAGAAAATACGCAAATAGCTCTGTACAAACCAGAGGTATACATCATAAATGGGAGATGATTTCAGAAAGAAGGCACTAGCATTAAGGGGACTATGATGTGTTTTGTTTTGTAGAAAATTGGATTTTGTCTGAGAGGTGTCTAACTTTCACATAACAGATGAATTCCTATAATGAATCCTTGGTCTGTAGGGGGCAGATAGGCACATAAATTCTACAGAAACTTTAAATAAGCATATAAAACATGTTATAGCAGCAAAAGTGTTTGGCCAGGAGTCAGGGAATCCCCTAATTGGAGTCTGAATCATTTTTTTTTCATCTAGTTATGGGCAAGACACTTCATTTCTCTGGGACTCAGTTTCCTCATTTGTAAAAAAATCTCTTTCAGATGTGCTTCAATTTATTGGTTTCCAGGATCATAAATCCAGAGCTGAAAGGGACATCAGAGGCTATCTAGTCCAACCCACTTTTATGTAAATGGGGAAAATGAGGTCCATTAAGATGAAGCAACTTGTCAAAGCTCTCATACATAGTATCAAAGGCAGAATTTGAACCCAGATCCCCTAATTCCCTATTTCTATACAGACTTTTATGAAGTACCTCATTAATTCATTATGCTTGGTTCCTGGGATACAAAGACAAAGTGAACAAAAAGTCCCTGACCTCAAGGACCTTGTGTTAATGATAATAAGAAGAAGAATAACTGGAATTTATATGTGTTAAGACTTGCAAAACACTCTATATATAGTGTATACACACATATAAATACACATGTGTATGTGTATATATATATATATACATATATATATATTTGTATATATGTATATAATTTTATTCTCACAAAAGCTTTGAGAGGTAAGTGCTATTATTTTACCCATTTTACAGATAAGAAAGTTGAGGCAAACAGAAGCTCTGGCTCACACCTAAGTGAATTTCTGTGGAGAGATTTGGATGAAGGTCCTCCAGTGTATCTACTGAACCACCTGGCTATCATTCTACAACCTATACACAGAAAATTAAGAGAAATTTGACAATTGATATGGTGTTAATAACTGAAAGCAATAAGGAAGACTTTCCATGGAAGGTGTGATCTGAATTTATCCTTGAAGAGAGCTCAGGACTTTAAGAAGTGAAGGTGATGATGGAGTACATTTCAATTATGCAGGACAATGTACGAAAAGGAGAATTAATGGGAGATATGATGTCAGATTTAGAATGAAGCAATAATCCAGTTGGGTAAGAAGGTAGAGTGTGTGAACAGAAGTACTATAAACTAAGTCTAGAAAGATGAGCTGGAACCACACTAGGAAGACTTTTAAATGTCAAGTTGAGAAGTTTGTATTTTATCTTAGTAGCAATAGAGAGCCACTGAAGATTTTGTTGCAGAGGAAATTACATGGTCAGGCCTGACAGTTATGTGAAAGATGGATTTAAAAAAGTAGACATTCAAAATAAGGAATGGGATTGCAAAATGCCTAGGGACTAGAATTGGTATCAGGAATATCTTGGTTCAGGTCCTTGTTTCAGGTCAGACAATAGTTCCATGACCCTGGACAAGTCATTTGAACCCTCTATGCCTTGGTTTCCCCTTATAAAAAGTGAAACAGTTGGCATGGGCATAGTGATATAAGCCTCTGAGCCCTACTAGAAGAATATTGAAGCTGGTGGATTGCAAAACTTTAGGAGCTCTGAGTTTTTGCAGGAAAAGTCAATCATGTGTCTACGCTAAATCTGGCAACAATAGAATGAGCCCTTGGGAATGAGATAGGGTCTCTCAGGTCTAAGAAAAAAAAACAAAACAAGCAAATTGGCCTTGGCCTCTAAGGTCCTTTCCAACTCTCAGTTTATGATCTTATGACTAATTTAGAGTCTAGAATTATATTCTACTCAATAAATAATTAAGATCTTGAGGGGAAGAGCCAAGATGGCAGTGTGAAAAGCCTAAAGTTGGGTCAGTGCCCCCTCCATCCCAGGAGCAGGGTCTGAGTTTAATATAAAGTTAAAAGTCAAAAAATAGACTGATAAAATGAGCAAACAACAACACCAAATTACTTGACTATACTATGGTGACAGGGAAGAACAAAACAGAAATTCAGAAGAAGACAATGAAATCAAAGCATCTACATGCAAGCTTCAGAGAAAAATATGAATCGGTCTCACACTCAAATAGAATTCCTGGGAGAGTCCAAAAAGGATTTTAAAAAGAAAAATAAAAAGAAAGGTAGAGGAAAAATTTGGAAAAGAAATGATAGTGATGCAAGAAAATCATGAAAAAATGATTCAACAACTTGGTAAAGGAGGCACAAAAAAATACTGAAGAAAATAACACCTTAAAAAATAGAATAGGCCAAATGGTAAAAGAGGCACAAAAATTTACAAAAGAGAAGAATTCTTTTAAAAAGTAGAGACAGACAGATGGAATATGTGTGTGTAATTGTATGTATATGTGTGTAAGTATATCATATGTCTGTATGTATATGTAAAAAAACTCTTTAAAAATTGCTAAATTGAAAAGGAGACACAAAAACTCACTCAAGAAAATCATTCCTTAAAAATTAGAATTAAGCAAATGGAAACTAATGGCTTTATGAGAAACCAAGAAACAATAAAACAAAAAGAATGAAAAAAATAGAAGAAAATGTGAAATATCTTATTGAAAAACAACTAATCTGGAAAATAAATCAGGAGATATAATTTAAAAATTATTGGGCTAACTGAAAGTCACAATAAAAAAAGAGCCTAGACATCATCTATCAAAAAATTACCCTACCCTGATATTCTAAAATCAGAGGTTAAAATAGGAATTGGAAGAATCACTTATCACCTCCTGAAAGAGATGTCAAAATGAAAACTCCCAGGAATACTATAATCAGACTTCTAGATCAAGAAGAAAATATTGCTAACAGTAAGACAAAAACAGTTCACATATTGTGGAGTCACAGTCAGGATAACACAAGATTTAATATCTTCTACGTTAAAGAATGAGAGTGCTTGGAATATAATATTCCAGATGGCAAAGGGGCTAGTATTATAACCAAGAATCACCTATTCAGCAAAGCTAAGTATATTCCTTCTGGGAGAAAATAGATATTTAATGAAATAGAACACATTTAAGAATTCCTGATGAACAGAGCTGAATAGAAAATTTGACTTTCATAAGACTCAAGAGAAGCATAAAAAGGAAATGGACAAGATAAACTTAGAGACTCAATAAAGTTGAAATATTTGCAAATCTACATGGGAAGATAATACGTGTAACTCTTAAGAACTCATTATTAGGGGAGTTAGAAGGAGTATACATAGACAGAGGACATGGGTGTTAGTTGACCACGATGGAATGATATCTATTTTCTTCTTCTTTTCTTTTTCTTTTTTTGCTTCTTGAAAGGGGAGGACAGGGCAGTTGGAGTTAAGTGACTTGCCAAGGTCACATGGCTAGTAAGTGTTATGTGTCTGAGGCTGGATTTGAATTCAGGTCCTCCTGACTTCAGGGCTGGTGCTCTATTCACTACTCCATCTAGCAACCCCAAAAGGATGATATCTAAAAAAATAAAATTAAGGTGTGAGAAAGCAGGATGCACTAAGAAAAGAAGGAGGGAGGGGTAGAAAGGGGTTAATTATCTCACATAAAAAGACATGAAAGAGCTTTTACAGTTGGGGTGGGGAAGAGAGAGGGTAGCAGGCAACACAAATCTTATTCTCATCAGAATTGGATTAAAGAAGGAATAGCATACATACTCACTTGGGTATAGAAATCTTTCTTGCTGTACAGGTAAGTAAGACAAAAGGGCATAAGAGAAAGAAATATATTTTGCATTATCGCACATGTATAATTTAGAAGTGATGACAGATTGAAGGAGGTGGTGATCAGAAGCAAGACAAACACTTCAAGAGGACCAAAGTGAAAGGCAAGGGAGAGAAGAATAAACAGGTGAAAAATACACATTTGGTAATTATAAATGAGAACATAATTGGAATGGACTCTCCCACAAAATGGAAGATAGCAAAGCAGATTATATGATTTAGACATCAAAGATGATACCATAAGGAAATTAGCAGAGTACAAAATAGTTTACCTGTCAGGTATATGGATAAGTGTGGAATTTATAACTAAATAAGAGATAGAGAGCATTACAGGATATAAATGGATGATTGAGATTACATTAAATTAAAAAAGTTTTTTGTACAAGAAAAAACAATGTACCTTTGCTTAGAAGGAAAGCAGAAATCTGTGGGGGGGAGAGGTTAAAACAATTTTTTCTGATAAAGGTCTTATTTTTCAAATATATGCAGACAATTGAATCAAATTTATGAAAATGCAAATAATTCCTCCATTGATAAATGATCAAAGGATATAAACAGGGAGTTTTAAAAGAAAAAAAATGAAAGCTATCTATAGTCATATAAAAAATGCTCTAAATCACTATTGATTAGAGAAATATAAATTAAAACAACACTGAGGGACTGCTTCACACATATCAGACTGGCTAATATAGCAGAGAAAGGAAATGACAAATTTTGGAGGGTATATGGGAAAATTGGGAAAGTAATGCACTGTTGGTACAGGTGCAAACTGATCCAACTATTTTGGAGAACAAATTAGAACTATGACTAAAAGGACTATAAAACTGCTACTAGTAATAGTTCCATATGTCAAAGAGATTTTTGAAAAAGGAAACGGACCTACATATGCAAATATATTTCTAGTAACTCTTTTTGTGGTGGCAAAGAATTGAAAATTGAGTTAAGGCTCATAAGCTGAGGAATGACTGAACAAGCTGTGGTATATGAATGCAATGTAATAACTATCATGCTATAAGAAAGGACAAGCAGGATGCTTTCAGAAAAACCTATAAAGACTTAAATGAACTGATGCAAAGTGAATGAACAGAACCAGGAAGAACCTACAGAGTAACCGCAATAACAATACAATGATCAACTGTGAATGACTTAACTACTTTCAGCCCTATAATTATCTAAGACAAATTTGAAGGATTTATGGAAAAAATGCTATCCACTTCCAGAAAAAAGGACTAATGGACTCTGAATGCAGACCAAAGCAAACTTTTTAAAAGTTTGAATTTTCTCGTTTGTTTTGGTCTGTTTTCTTTCACATGACTATTATGGAAATATATTTTGCATGACTACACATATATAAATTATATTACATTGCTTGCCTTATCTGTAATGGGGGAGGAATAAGAGGAAGAACTAGGAACTCAAAATTTCTAAAAAACAGAAAATTGTTTTCCATATAACTGGAAAAAATGGAGCATTAAAAAATTAATAAAGGTATGAACAGTGATTTTGAGAGACAACAGGAATAGATCTGAGAGATATTATGGAAGACCAGAAATAATCTATATGAGGTATGGTTGTGTAAAATATACTATATGACCTCCTATCATTTATTCATTTATTTCTTATAATACTTATTTCTTATAATACTTATAAAACACATACTTTGCTGATGGGAATACAGGGATATAATAATAAGAAGTTACTTAGTCTCTGACTCAAACACCTTAAAATTTCTTCAAACTACAGTAGAAGGTGGAATTTTAGTTGACTTTGGGGAGCCAGGGAAGCCAAGAAAGAGGTGGAGGTGAAGAGGGAGAGCATTCCAGGCATATTGGACAGCCAGAGAAAATGCTCAGAGCCAGGAGATGTAATGTCTTATTCTAGGAAAAGCAAAGAAGCCAGTGTCACTAGTGTGGAGAGTAAGAGGCAGAGAGTAAGGTACAAGAATCATAGAAAAGTAGATAGGGAGAGGGGAAGGGATATTATAAAGGGCTTTCAATGCCAATTAGAGGATTTTGAATTAAATCCTAGAGGTGATAGGGAGTTTCTAGAATAAGAAGCTTATATAATGGTATTGACTCGTTAGGAAAATAACTTTGGTGGTTGATTGGAGAAGGATTAGAGTGGAGAGAGAGTTGAGGGAGGCAGTCCCACCAGTAGGCTATTTTAATAGTCCAAATGGGAGGTGATGAGGACCTGTACCGGGGTAATGACAGTATCAAAAGAAAGAGCAAAGGACATATGTGAAAGCTATCATAAAGGTAAAGTCAACAGGCCTTGGCATCAGATTGGATATGGAAATATGAGAAAGTGAGGAGTTGAAGACGGCATTTGGGTTGTAAACCTAGAGGACTGGTAGGAGGGAATTGTCCTTAACAGGAATAGGGGGTTTTGGAGGTAGAAAAAGGATTCAAGGGGAAAGGTGATGAATTCAGTTTTAGACACATTGAACTTAATACTTCAACTGAATACCAACTTTGAGATGTCTGAAAGATAGTTGGAGATGAAAGACAGGATGTTAACACAGGGGTTAGGGTAGGCTAGGTAGTGAAATCTATGGGAGGTGATGAGATGAACAATTGAAGTAATATAGAGGGAGAAGTAAAGAGGGCCAGGATAGAATCCTGTGGAATATTTAAAGATAAAGGTCATGTTCTGGATTAAGAACTAGCAGTGGGAACTAAGATGAAGTCATCAGATAGGTAGGAACAGAAGCAGGAGAGAGTAGTATGCTACAATCCCAGAGAGAAAAGTGTATTGAAGAGGAAACAGTGATCAAAGAGGGTGATTAGTGTCAAAGTTCAGAAAGGTTAAGAAGAATATTAGTATGATTAATTTTAAAATGCAAAAGTTTGTAATTTTACGCTAGAGAAAAAGGTAATCTCACATCTTGTGTCATTTTTGCCCCAGGTAGGGTTCAAAAGTTACATTTATTTCTCCCATATTCCTAATATTCTTTCTAAATACTGTATTTTAGTAATTTTTCTCTGCATATTGACACAACCCCAGCCAGAGATCATTTCTAGGAAATAGCTTTTTATACATTCTAACTATATCTACTTGATAACAAATTAAAATTCCACTACACAACCAGGATTTTTGTTAATTGCCGCAGTCAAACCTATAGGATTAATATTTTTCCACAAAATTGATTGCTTTGAAATCTTATCCATACAACTGGAAGGATGTAGCTTTGAGTTTATCATAGCAGAGTTGTAATAAAGCAATTCATTTCAATTGACAAAGAACAAAAAAATAAAATAATTCCTGACCTCAGAGTGTTTACTTTCTACTTGCAGGTTTCCCACCCCTGACTTAGAGGAACAACAAGGAAATGGAAAGATATGTAAAAAGTAATTTTAGGAAGAAGATAAAGGTAGCAAGAATCAAGTTTGGTGTCAAGTTATATATTTGCATAACTGATGGATAGTAGTCTCTTCAACAGAAATAGATAGGGTTAGAGGAGGGGAAATTGGGGAAAATACGATGAGCTCTGCTTTGAACATGCTTAGTTTGCAATGCAGATAAGAAATTAAACTGGAGATGTCCATTCGGCAGTTGATGATATAAGGCTCATATTCAGGTGAGAAATCAGGCTGCATATAGATTTGTTAGTTATCTGTATACAGATGATAAATGAACTCATTTTTAGTTGATCACCAAGAAACAGAATATATAACAAAAAGAGAAAGTGACCTAAGACAGAGCCTTTGGGAAACCCATATTTAATGGGCAGCAGACAAATGACGATCCAAGAACAGAAATGGAAATGAATGGGGAGATAGGAGGAGAACTAAGGCAGAGCAGCATCACAAGGGGGGAAGTGAAAAAACTGTAAGGTTTGCTAGATAAACTGCTACAGCTGGGGTCAGGAAGATCTGAGTTAAAATCTTACCTCATACACACAGTACCTGTGTGACCTTAGGTAAGTCACTTAATCTATGTTTGCTAAAATTTCCTCATCTATGAAATGGGGATATGAGTACCAACTTCCCTGGGTTGTGAGGATCTGAGATTATATTTGTAAAGCATTTTGCAAAGCTAAACTCTATTTTAAATGCTAGCTATTGTGAGTAGTAGCAGTAGTAGTAGTAGCAGTAGTAGTAGTAATAGTAGTAGGAGTAGGAGTAG
>CM053580.1:40786330-40823947 GCA_028627135.1 Pseudochirops cupreus | reverse complement strand
CAAAAAGTCTATACAAATCCAATCAATCAATCATTGAATGAGCAGTGAGTGAGTGCCTAATATGTTTCAGGTACTGGGGAAAGATCTGCGGATACATGGGCAAAAATAAAGCAATTGCTACCCTCAGTATATGGATCCATTATTTATCAATCAAGGGAGCACCTTATTGACAATCAGAAAGATTATAAAAAAAAAGAGAGAGAGAGAGAGGCTAGATGGATGAATGCTTATGTTGCATTATACATTCTCTTTGCATTGTGTTTCCTCTTATACTTCTGGTTTCAACAGCTCACTTTTTTTTTCCTCTTTGTGTCTCTCTCTCTGTCTCTTAATAAAGTATAACTGGTCATAAAGCACAAGCCACCATAAAACAAAATTAAAAAAAAACAACAAACAAATCCAAAATGACTAAGATAGAATTTTAAGACCTCTGTGATTACTCTAGGATCTTTCAGGTTTCAGTCATATAGGAAATAGTGTTTGAAGTAGTATTTTAATTCAATATGCACTCAAAGGAAAATAGATTTCATGACAATGAGCCTGATTTTCTGATCCTCAAATAGAAGATAGGGACGCTGGAAGACTTTTCAGGGAAATGTTCTGCAGGTTTAGGTAGACATGAATGAATTTAACCTTCTACTCTATTTTGCTTCCTGAATACTGTATCATTTTAAATAATATGCAACAAAACATGAGTGATAATAATTTGCAACTGAAATATTAGTAATACTGAATTTATGAATTTAGTAAAATATTGAAATAAGAAAAAATAAGCAGTAATAAATAATAATATGAAATAAGACTGAGAGAGTTGAAGCCAGATCATGGAGGCTTTTAAATTCTAGTCTGATGAGTTAATATTTTATTTTAGAGGCAATAGGGATCCATGTTTGTTGTTGTTGTTATTCAGATAGGGTCTAGCACAGCCACACTTGTACTTTAGAAAGATTTTGATAGCAATGTGGAAGATGGAGTAGAGAATGGGGAAGAGTAGAAAGAGACAGACAAACTAGGAGGCTGCTGCAACAGTTTAGGTAAGAATTAATGAGAGACAACTAGTGTAGTTACAGTATAAGATGAGTCTTATTTTAGATGCATTGAGTTTGGCAGGCCAATGAAATATCCAAGTAGGGATGTTCAGTCTCCTTTCTGAGATGTAAAAAAGGAGTTCTAAAGAGAAATTAGTCATCTGGCTGAAGATGATGTTTACACATAAAAGAAATGATGAGCTAACCTAGGGAGAAACTGTGTAGAGAGAAGAGAAGAGGTCCCAGGACACCCATGATGTCAACCAGAATGGGCTAATTAACTATAGAAGTTAAGACACAGGACTGATGAGTTAGAATTCCTTTGATCAATAAGTATGAGCAAGGGTCAATACTACTTCCTTGCATGGTATTCTAATTTTAGTTGCTGAATATAATCAAACATCAAGGCGATTTTTCTCATTCTGGCCTCTGTTTAGCTGAGCAAACATAAGCATATTTATCATATTGCATTTTTATATCTGTATGTAGCATAAAAGAAACACTTAAGCTTGAAACTGAAAACTATTATTTCTGAAAATTCACATGATGCTTAGACTTTCTTTCAAGTTGGTCTTTAGTTATGTATTTCAGAAATTGAAATTGTAACAAAATATGTAGAACTCAGTATGGTCTGATGGATAGTGTCCTTCATATTAAGAAAGAATTGACTTCCATTCCTGCTGCTGGTACCTAGCTCATGGGATCATAGATGTAGAGTTGGAATGATTCTTTATGCCCAAACCCATAATTTGACAGATTAGGAAACTGAGGCCAAGAAAGGGAAAATGACTTGCCTAACGTCACATAGATGGTCACGTTACTAGAATTCCAAATCCAATGTTTTCTGAAATTAATAGATCTATGATTTAAGGCTAAACTTCTTTGGGACTGAATTTCTTCATCTATAAAATGGATTTGATACTGCCTGGAGAAACTTCTTCCAGGGTTTATATTAGATTTGAATGAGATACATTGAAAACCTTTAAGTGCTATGTAAATTTCAGTTATCATCATCATCATTATTGGACACAGGCTGTAATGAATGAATGAATGAATGAACAAATAAATGAATGCATGAAAAAGCATTTATTAAGTGCTTACTATGTTCCAGACCCAAAGTGAAGTGCTTGGGAAACAATGATTTAAAAGCAAGACAATCTCTGCCCTCAAGGAGATCACATGCCAATAAGAGAAAATAATACATAAAGGAGAGTAGTAAGAGAGAGGGGTGTTTTGATCTGGGAGGTGGCAGGGATGGAGGGTAGAATCATAGCGCAAGAGACATCTGAATTTCCTAGGAATGGTAGTGCTGATTTGATTACAGTTCAATGAGCTAGAGGTCAAAGGCAGGTAGTGGGTGGTGGGAGTGAAGAGGAGGGGGAACAGACCCATATCTGAGACTGCATATGGTGAGTGTGTTGACTGTTATGTCATGGAGTTCATGTAAAATCAAAATGAAAAGAATCTTAGAGTTGAAAGAAACTTTGCCATTTAATTCAACCTCTCAAAATAGGAAGCTTGGTTGAAATGTTTCAGAAGAATTCAACTGGTTTTTCTTAAAGTAAATTTAACAAAAAAATAAATACTCAATATGAATTCTCTTTCAAAGTAGTCACTTCGGGAGGCTATGCATACATACACATATAATACATACGTATACATATTATATCCATATGTGTCTCTATATACGCAGATACACACCATCCAACAATGTTTCTACTTCTACTTCTTGGATCTCTTTTTTTAAAGAACACTTTCAAAACTACATACTCATTTTCATGAAAGGTTTCTTCTCCATCAACATAAGGATCTACTGTGTAATTAGTGTGAGTACTCCTATCAATAGAGACTACGAATCCTGTATGACTTAATTTTTGGTCTTTGAAAGTTAATGTAGCAAAAACAAATTGTCACCATGTAGCCAATCTGGCGAAAAGTCACATCAAGTCAATTCAAGTCGCTAGACCCTGATTAAGTACCTACCGCATGCTAGGCATTAGGCTATACACTGAGGAAACAAAGAAGGCAAAAAGAGTCCCTACCTTTGAGGAGATCACCATCTAATGGGGAAGACAACATGCACACATCTATGTGATATATATTACATGGTTGTATATACATATATATCACATATATGTGTATATAATATATAATATGTGTATGTGTATATACACATACATATGTGTGTATATACATACATATATATGATGTATATATGTATATAGGTATATTGTGTATACACACACACATAATGACTTGGAGAAAATCTCCCACTAAGTGCGAAGGGGAAAGACTTATTATAGAAGATGGATTTTTAACTGAGTCTTGAAGGAAAGGAGGGAAGTAGGGGATATAAACAATAGGGGAGAGAATTCCAACCATGAGGAATATCCAGTGAAAACACATGGAGTTGAGAAATGGAGCGTCTTATCCAAGAAATAGTAAGGAGGTCAGTGTCATCGGATCACAGAGGATATGGAGGGGAGTGATGTGTAAGAAGACTGGACAGATAGGAAGGAGCCCATTTATGAAGGGTTTTGAAAAGTAAGGGGAGATTTCACATTTGTTATTGGAGGTAATAGGAAGCCAATAGAGTTTATTGAATTGAGGAGGTGATATTGTCAGATCTGCCCTTTTAGGAGATAATTTGAGTCGTAGTGTAGAGGCTGGACTGGAATATGGAGAGATTTTAATCAGAAAGACCAACCCCAAGAATATTACAGTAATCCAGGTATGAAGTGATGAGGACTAGCAACAAGGTGGTGGCAGTTTCAGAGGAGAAAAGAGGGTGGATAAGAGAGAAGTTACAAAGGGAATATGAAGAACACTTGGCAGCAGATTGGATATCTGGATATTAGGGATGAGAGTGAGGTGTCAAGGATTATACCTAGATTGAAAATCTGGTTACTGAGAAGTTAATCCCTTGATAGTAATAAGGTAGAAGTGTGGAGGGTTTAGGGAGTGAGAGATAATCAGTTCAGTTACAGAAATGTTGAGTTTGAAGTATCTATGACAATCCACTTTGCATAGTCCAATTGGAGATTGGATATGCAAGGTTAAATGTTCACAGAGAGATTAGAGATAGATAAATAGATGAGAATAAATAGATGAGATAAACAGATGAGAATCATCTACATAGACATGCTCATTGAATCCATGAAAGCTGATGAGTTCACTGAGTAAAATAGAATAGAGGGAGAAGAGAAGAGGACACAGGACAGAGCCTTAGGAGACACCAGTGGTTAGTGGCTGTAATAGGGATGAAGATCCAGCAAAGGGATGATGGTCATAGTCCATCATTGGGCCCAAATCTGAGTCCTATAGAATCTAATGGCACCTATGAGAATTTCAGTTCTGCTGGCATAGATTTCCAGAATCTGGGATGTCCTCTGGTCTTTCGATGGACATCAGAGTAGAACTTTAGTGGTGTTCCATGCTTATTGCAAATTACTATCCATTGATGCTCAGTTGATCTGGGGGGGGGGGCAACAGTGACAATTAAAGATATAATGAGCTATATTTGGTGAGTGATAGTTGATTTAGTGATCTCCAAATGCATTTAATCTCTCATATTTCTGTCAGAAAAACAAGATCACATCCAAATATGTATATATTTACTTGTTATAAATTGTATGCATGTATTAATTATGGTAGTAGTGATTGTGAGCATTATAAACACACAGAATAGAAATTTAAAAGGATAAAGAAAATTAAAACATATTTTATTATAGAGGGGGGAAGAGAAGGGAAGGAAATAAGCATTTATATAGCGCCTACTATGTGCCCGGCAATGTGCCAAGTATTTTATAAATATTATCTCTTGGAATCAATAGAGCCAATAAGAGAGTCACAGGAGCTTTTAGCATGGTGAGAACTATGCTATAGAAAAATAATGTTGGCGTTGGTATAGAAAATGGATTGGAGGAAGGAATGAGGCAGATGAGATGACCATTTTCTAGACCCGAAGAAAAGTAATGAGGGACTGAACTAATACAGTAGCTGTGTGAGTAGAGAGAAAGGGAGAGATGTGAAAGATAGGGAGATAGAACTAACAAAATCACACACCTTTTTGTATATGTGCATATAGGGTGAAGGAAAGTCAAAGTCAAAAATGATATCAAGATTGTGAAATGTGAATGAGTTGATTTCAAAATCAATAATAAAGTTTGGAAGAATGAAGGATGGGGCAGGGGGAGATAATGTAATTATGTTTGTCACCCAGGTCACAATCCATCCATATCTACTCATGTTACATGACCTCAAAAGTATCCCACCCAAAGTGAAATGAGGGGAGATTAGGCTCTTACTCATCAGTCACCCCCAACCCCTACCCAAGGACAGAGTCTGCTGGCTGTAAACTTAGAGTCAGGAAGACCTGAGTTCAGATTTGGCCCCAAACTTTTTTACAAGTTGTATGACCTTAGGCAAATCATTTAACCTACATTAGCTTGTTTTTTCTCATCTGTAAAAATGAGTGGTTAGGTCCAAGGGCCTCTAAGGTCTCCCTAGAACTTTAAATTGATGAACATAAAATTCTTCAGCTGTGAATTGATCGGGGATGAGGATGGACTGCTGTGGGTGCTTGTCCCGAGGTGCTGATACCCAGTGCAGAATGTGGAAAGGGAAGAGAAAGAGAAAGAGAGGGAGAGAGAGAGACAGAAAGAAAGAGAGAGAGATTGCATAATACAGGGACAGAGTGGAAAGGAGGAGTATAGTAGGGGTGGTTATGTGGGAGACAACCTCCATAAATGATTATCACAATGAGGGTAGGCATATGACCAACACTGCCCATCTCCCCCTCCTTCCCCCATCACATGATTGACCTCATACTCCTTGGGATTACATCATTTCCTCCCTGGGGCCTGGAGTCTACTGATCTGACAGAATAATATCATGTTAAAAGTGAGGGGTGATATTATTTGATATTTTTCATAAACTGGGTCTGAAGAGAGCTCCAAATGAGGGACTGCAGTCCTCCATAGTAACTACTTTGAAGAACAATGTTAATTTAAATTTATATGTTCTGGTATGTTTGTTAAATCCCTTTCATTTCTTTAGTAGAAAACATTAATAGAAAAGTGGTTGTTAAATTCTTATTTAGCCAATTTCCCCAGCATATTCCTTATTCTCTATTTCAGTACACTTGAAATTCTAGCATTTTGAGTTTATTCATCTTCCAGAAGTGTTTGGCAGAGTCCCAGAAAGTCGTTTGTTTATACAGTAACACTTGGTGAGTGATAAAATGATACATAAAGATGCCATAGTACATACAAGAGCACTCAACTGTTAATGACTATGAGGCTAGCTTAAACTAAAGAGAAGTAGCCAATAGTTTGAGGCCAGGATCGTGTGAGCATAGTATTTCACCAATAAGATCTCATCAAGCCACACAAGCTGGCTAGAAGACATAGCTTCGAGTGTAATTAGTAAATCTTTATTATTAATTATTTAATAATTAATAAATAATTTTTATTTAATATGAAATAATAATATATAACATAATAAATAAATATTTATTATTATTAATAAACCTTTATTATTATTATTTTCAGACTCATTTGGAGTCAGAAGGTCATCTCCAAAATGTGTCATACAATTTAAGTAACTGGCAATAATTGAGAAAAAAAGAAGGAAAAATAATCTTTATCATTTGTCTTAATGGGTCTTAACGGAATCAATATCATAATATATAATCAGTCTCAATTTATATGACATATGTTTGGAAAGAAGCCTGGGGGGGCACATTTATGTGCTTAAATCCATTCCACTCTATTTTTCTTCTGTCTCAGAGGAATGAGATCTCTTTCCTCTTAGCTAATACCTCTACCTGTATTCATCCTATCATAACTCCCTTAGAACCTTACTTCTTCAATTGAGGTGTATGGGGTATACAAGGATCACTAGCACCTCTGTTGTCAGGGTTTGGTGAACTCTCTTTGAGGAGGCTCATTTACCTTTGATGTCTACCTGGTATTAAACTCTCACCTGTGGCTCTAAGAAGATGTATCATCTGAAGCATTCTGCAGCAATGGTAAACTGTCCTGGTAGATTGAGGGAAACCAGCAGGTCTCAAAAAAAAAATGGCAGTGAGTTAAGTAGGTGTCTACCCCAAACATGTGAAGACTTCCCCCAGTGGTTGAAAACAATTTGTTCCAATGGCCAGAAAAGCAGCTAAAACAGGTGATATGGAGCACTTGGAGCTTGGTCAGACATTGAAGACACCAAGGTCACTGATGCTTCCTGGGTCATCACCAGTCTTCTTAAATTTTGTCTTGTTGCTGAACTTCAATGACTGTGGAAAAGAGTGAAGCTGATGACTTTGTTCAATTCTGCCTCTCCTAAATCCAATCCACTTTACAGTCAAGACATAACCTATGATGTCACTGGTCCTCTTGAAAAATGAAGGACAAACAGTTTCTTCAACTGTTCATTTAATAAACATATATTCAGGAAAGGTGTGTTAAGGATATGTTTTTATTCCCCAACCCCACCTAACCTCTCACATAAACAGATCTTATTCTTTAATATCTTCAAACATACATGGGAGAGGGAGAAGAAGAAGGAGAAGGAAGAGGAGGAAGAAAAAGAAGAAGAAAGCAAGAAAGCAAGGAAGGAAGGAAGGAAAGAAAGAAAGAAAGAAAGAAAGAAAGGAAGGAAGAGGAGGAGAAACATTGCAATTAAACTTACTCTTCAATATAGCATGCTATTTCTTTCTTTCTACATCAAACTTTTTAACAGATATAAGCATCACAGATTCTTATAGAGAGATGGACTGTAGCTAACAAAGTCTGCTCCTGGCATTAGTTTGTCTGGATGAGGTACCCTGGCTGTTAGCTGTCATGTGGACAAGGTAACTTTGTCCTTCTTCATCACTCCTGGAGTCATATCTTATCAACTTAAGAACCAGAGCCAAAAGAGTGTCAGCCTGAAACTACCTGTTCATCAACAATTCTTATATTAGGCAATGAATTATTGGGCCCTCTGTCACCTCTTAATTCCAGTCCTTAAATGAGATATGATTAGGAGGCTCACCCAAGGCCCTATGGGGTTTCATCCCCTGAAATGGTAATTAAGCGTGCTCCAAGGTCTATGTGTGTGTGTGTGTGTGTCTGTGTGTGTGTGTGTGTCTGTGTCTGTGTCTGTGTCTGTGTGCCTGTGTGTGTGTGTCTGTGTGTGTGTCTGTGTGTGTCTGTAAGGGGGGTAGGGCACATATTACAAACACGAAAGTATAACACCATTATATAATAGTATTGCAGGGAAGAGATCTTTTTTTTAAAGGGGAGTGACTCCTTCCCTCAGAGAGAATGAAAGGATGATAATGGGTGATTAGGTAAAGGAAAAGTTGGCTAAGTATTTTGCTTCTGTTTTCTCTCAGGAAAATAATCTTTGGACTGGGAATGACGGAGTAAAAATGCTAATCAGGATTTGAAACACAAGCTAAGTTGGGAGATAGTAGGAAATAATGGAGGTACTTGATGAGCTCAAGTCACTGGGCAACCCTGAATAAGCTAAAATCCAAGTATAAAAATAACTAGAAGGTATGACTGCCGAATCACTGTCAGTTATTTTGGAAAATTGTGGAAAGTGAGAAAGGTACCAAAGAAACAGGAGTGCATATATTTTGTTTCAATTCTTCCAAAGAAAAAAAAAGTGAGTAAACTCTGTTAATTTATAAGTGAATTCAAATTCAATTCCAAGCAAAAATCTATGTTGTTGCTTGCCCTACATTTTAAGAGGATCAAGGGTATCATGGGGCAATGTCTTGAGTTGCTCATGAATTGGATTTAAGTGAGGCAGAGTTGCATGAAGTTTTCACCCTGCCTTTCTTTTCCAGAGTCATCGAAGTCAAGTGGCAAGACAAAAGTCAGGATGTCTGGTGATGGCCCAGAATTCAGTGGATGACCTTGGTGTCTTTGATGTCTGACCAAATTCTAAATGCACTACAGTGCCTTCTTCATCTGCCTTCATGGCTGTTAGAACAAATTGTTGTCATCTGCCCATTCTGCAGAGAGGAAGCTGTAACAGCAAGCACCCTAGCACACCTAGGATGGCCTGCTAGCATAGGTTCTTTGATCTCCTTTCAAAAAGGGGGTAGCAATTCTACTTATAATTACACTTACTAGGTCAGGGCAAAAGGTCAGCATTCTGAACATCAAAGAAAATACAGCAGAGAAATTAGCATAAAGACCAACAGACAGGGCTCTGACTGACTGAATCAAAGTAACATTGCTGTACACTTTATTTATACCACTGGATTGAGAAAGCCTTTATATCTGAGCAGTTGGGGCAGGGTGTAAGGGGGTTGAACAAGACTGAACAAGACTCAAAGTCTTGACTAGGAAATCAAATGATCCTTTTCATAAGTAAACCCCCAAAGCAAAATACCAACTCATAGTACATACTATGTCAGAAGGCATCACAACACTCTTGACTCAGGGACTAATCAACTTAGTACCAAAAGGTGTGGAAGCCTTCCTACAAAGAAGCCTCCCTCTAAGCAAGCTCCTCCTTAAGCAAGTCCCTCTGCCAATGGGCTCCACATGAGGCTTATTAATGGGCAGGGAAAGTCTTATTCCATTAACATTACAGAAGTCTTCACATGTCTGGGGCAACCGCTTAACTTACTGTACTTTATTAGGCCTATTGGTTACTTCAACCTGATTTAGCCCATCTGCTGAGATGGTTTTACTAGCGGATGGTCACTGCACATGCTACAGTTTCTTGGAGCCACAGGTGAGAATTAAGAGAAAGGTGGACACCAAATGTGTATGTACAGCCCTGAAAAAGGCTCAGCAAGTCCTCTTACCAGAGGTGCTGATCCTCCTTGAACATCCAATACACCCTTGTGAAAGAACATCTGTAAAGTCTTATTTTTAAAAATCATGACTGTTGTGAAAAGTAAGTGGTACTTACAAAAGCAAGCATGATTTCATCATGAATATGTCACACAAATATAACTTCATTTCCTTTTCTCAAAGGGTTCTAGATTAGTAGATCAGCTTAATGCTATAAATGTTGCTTATTTAGATTTAGCAAAGTACTTAACAAGTCTTATGATATTCTCCATCTGGACAAGATGGAGAATTGTGGGGTAGATCATAACACACTTAGGTAGATTTGTAACTGGTTTAATGACCAGACCTAAAGAGGAGTCTAATGATTTGTTATGAAGTTGGAAGTAATTCTCTTGTAAAATACTCCAGATATTGGTTCTGGGCAACTTAGCATTTTGATCAATAACTTAGATAAAGGTAAAAGTGGCATATACCTACCAAATATGCCAATGTTAGGAAGGATAGCGAGTCCTCAGAATGTCAGATTCAATATCTAAAAAGTTTTTGATAGACTAAAATGTCAGCCCCAAATTATGAAAATGAAATTGAATATGGATTCTGAAAATTCACTTTACCAATACAGCATTTCAGAGGCATAGACAGCCATTGGACTATAAATGATCTTGGAAGTTGTGTACAGCAGGTTCAGTATAAGTTACCAATGATACATTGTAGCCAAGAAAGTAAGTGATATCCTAAGCTGTTTTAAGAAAAACATTCCAGGAATATCCCAGTGATAGCAAGGTGATAGTCCTGGTATATGTGCCTTGGTCAGAACACATCTGGAATATTGTATTCAACTCTGGGTGTCACATTTTAGCAAGGATATTTATAAATTGGGAAGCATCAAAAGCACCCAAGACAGTGAAAGGTCTTGAAATTGTGCCATGTGAAAAATCAGTTGAAAGAACTCTCGATATTTAGGTAGTAGAAGAGAAGACTCAGAGAGAAAAAAAAAAGTATTTGAAAACCAATCGTAGGGGAAAATGCTTAAGCTTTTCTGCTTGGTCCCTGAGGATAGAAGTAGAATGAATGCATGGAAATGGAGAAGGTTAATATTTGTACAATGCTTGATGTAAGAAAGAAAACTCTTAACTCAAAGCAATCCCAAAGTAGAATAGGCTGCCTTGGGGGCGGGGGGGTAGGTTCCTCTTCACTAAAGGGCTCCAAACAAAGGGTAGATATGTTAGTTTTATTATAGAAGGGCTTCCTGTTCAAATATGAGTTAGACTAGATGACCTTTGAGGTCCCTTCCAGTTCTGAGACTGACTCTCAAATGAGTGGTGAACTCTTACTGCCTCTACTCTCTTGAAACATTGTTAAAGGTGAATTATTTGCTAAACTCACAGGCTTTTAATCAGCATCAGTTCTTTACACACACACACACACACACACACACACACACACACACACACACACACACACACACACACACACACACACACACACAGTATTTAACATTAATAACCACATCTTCCTTTTGAAGTCCACTGACCCTTGATTTCTGTAACCTTACAATATCATGGTTCTCTTTTTAAAACCTTCTAATTTTCTTCTTTCCACGTATTCTACTCCCCTTAAACACAGGCATTTCCAGATTTCAGTCATTGTCCCCTTGCTCTTTTGTCTTCCTCAATAAATTATCCATTGAGCAAACAAGATGGTACAATGAGAAAATGTAGCACTGGACTTGCAGAAAGGAAAGCCTGAGTTCAAATCCTGATATATTCTACCTAGGTGACTTTGGGCAAGTCACTTAAACTCTCTTATCCTTGGTTTCCTCCTATGTAGAATGGGGGAGATAATAGTACCTACCTCATGGGGTTGTTATGAAGATCAAATGAGCTAAAATATGTAAAGTGCTTTACAAACCTTGAAGCACTGTGTAACTGTTATTTTCTTCTATCATCATCATCATCACAAGGCTCCTGCTATTGAACCAGTGACAAACATTCCCTTTCTTCATAGCTAGATTATCAAGGAGACATCGATAGATCAATGACATACACACACAATATGAAGCTTACACATCCACAAAAAATCCCCTCTCCCAATCTGAGAGAAATGAAAGCTGCAAATGGAAGCTTCTTTTTAAATGACAATTGACTGCTGACTTTATCACTTGTACACAAATGCCTAGTCATGCATTGAACTTTCGATCTAAAATAACAACACATATTCCATAAATAATTGTTTTTAGCCACCAAATCAAAAGTATCAGTTTATAACACTTCAAGTTCACTAATGATAGACTCTCCAAAGAGCTAAGGGCTCCAGTTACATCTTTATAGTAGGTTGTACATTTATAGTGACTAACTAATAATATGGCCTTTTAATATCCAGGACACGAAAGAAAGGAGTAGTGATGTCAAGTCCTCTTATCTTAGGGTGCTTTTGTTGCTTCAAGATCCCAAGCAAAGGGAAATCATTATTATTAAGTGAATGACTACTACAGAAAATAAGACTTCATCAGGAAATGATGACAAGTTTAGTCCTTCCCACTCAATAACGAAAAAAAAATTAGGAAACAAGAATCTGTCTTATAAAGGTAATCATTTTAAATGGCTAAAAGAATATTATCACTTGCAATAGAGTAAGATTTCATCTTTCTTTAAACATATTTTTCATAATTTTAAAGTTTTAATATTTAAATTGTCTATAGTAATAAAATCACATTTTCTTAAAAGTGAGTATTGGCAAGTAGCATTCTCCACTAATTTTGGCAAGACTGTCACTCCTCCAATTTCCTCCTTTATTCCATATAAATGAGGTTATACCTGTTAGGCCCTAACATACAGTGGGTTTCCCAAAATATAATATTCATAAAATTGAAGGGATGAAAAGGAGAAAGAAACATCTCCTGAAATTGACTAAAACATGAGAAATGAAAATTCATGTATTTCTTTGAAATATTAATACATAACATTAAAGACTAAATCTGGGAAAAATGAAGCATTCTACTAGGTTCTGGGAACAAACATATTTCTTTCATTAGCAAATAAGTATCTAATTTTCTCCATTTTAAAGAAGAGAAACAAGTCATATCTTCTGGTCTCAAGTACAGTAAAACTAGCCACCTAATAGCATCTAATAAAAGTTTCTTTTTGCTTACTGAATAATTAAAACCATTAAAAATTAAATAGTGTGCATTAAATTATTAGGAAAACAAAAAAAAATGTAAAATGCCCTTGCTTCTAATTCTTGCCTTGGAAATTAAACTAAATCATTTAGGCCACTAACATAATGGCTACTTTAAATTTTAGGCCTATGAGAATTTATGACTTTTTTTTTTCCTTCTCCATTTTCTTTGCTTTGCTTTTCTGTCCCAGCTATTACTTTATGGAATTCAAGACCCAGAGAGTTACATTTATTTTGAAATAAAAACATGGTGCAAAACATATTCCTTTGCCAGTGGAAATTTTCTAAAAGTGTCTGTATTTTTGTAAGAAGCAATGATTTATTTACACATTCCCTCCCTGTGAGCTTCTCTGTTCTACCAGGCTATAACAACTTCAGTACACAACTCTAAGTGGTGTGTTCAGTGAAAAAATAGTAATATAATGCTGACAATATAAACAGTACTTGATTTTGAGTAGAGAAAATAGTTTCCCAAGGATTACTTTGTTAAAATAAAGTGTTAACCCTAACTGGTCATCACTAATTGAATGTGCCAAATTTAGCAAATGCTCCCTTTCTCCAAGAGTTTTCTCAGAAGACCCAGGTGAGCAGTGTCCTTCTTCAAAAGACATTCTCTGTTAGAGAATCAGCATACACATTTTTTTTTTGCAAAAGCAAAAAAGAATCAAAGACAGAGATATTTGAACATTCCTAGTTTGAATTTGGAAATATTATTGGCCTCCCCAATTGCAAAAAATGTGAACATTTTGAGCATTTATTGTCATTGAGAAAACCAAGTATGCCTGTGATGTTATTGTGAAAGTTTTCATGAGCCCATATATGACTAATATCTATCTTAAATAACAAATTGACAAGTAGGCAGATTTTTATTTTCTGGCTGAAGGGGGAAAAAGGTCCTTCTTCACTATTGTTCCTAATTTTTCATCCCAAAATGCTGTTCATGAAATTGAGTTTTCCTCAGTTTGACTGCTGCACCTTTTCAAGACATCTGATTATTGCTGTTGGCCAGCATTATGCCATTTTATCTATAACCTCAAAAATATGCCCGTGAACTCTGTATATAATTCTAGAAGGGGGGGAAATGGAATAACTTTCCTAAGATGAACAGCAGGGACATATGGTGACATGATACCCTAAATCTATTGCTCTCCCTTATTATTCTCTGGTTTTGTTTGTTTGTTTTTGGAGCAAATTTGTAGGACTAAAGAAAGTTCCATTATTATAGTGGAAACCGTCAATAGGGACAAACCAGGAAAGAAGAAAAGATCAGGAATGAGGAAGGTTTAAAAAAAATCATTTTAAATACAGACTAAGTTAGTATGGTTTTTAATATATTTCATTCAAAGAGCCACAATCAAGAAGATTTCCTTCATTTAGTTTACTTAACTTTGCTTTAATTGATTTTCCAGGGAATCCCTTATGGTGGCAATGAATCCCTAGGGTGCCAATTCTGAATGATGCTATGCTTATACTTTTCTGAAAAACAAAAACCAAAGCAAAGCAGGAAAGCTTAACCCAGCACATGATGTTCAGGAAGAAAAAGGGGCTTAAGAAAAACGACAACCAAAATTCTTCAGGATTTTCTTCTTACATATCTTGAGAGAGAATATTTTCTAAAAACATTCTCCATAATGACGCCCAATGTATTGGTTATAGCATGTGTGCAACAAAGACATTTGCAAATAGTACAATAGTGAATATGGTTTCACAGAAGCTTGGCCCATGACCTTTTCTCTCTAAAATAGCATTTCACCATAAGGATAATTTGCCTCATATCACAGATTAGAAAGGGGAAGTTGTGATCTCATGTAACCACCAAAAGAACTACATAAATAAAAAATAATATGGGAAGTGTTAACCCAAATGATTGGTGTTAGTATCTGTTCTAACTGGATAATTTGCTTACGTTGACTGTACAAAGTTTGCTAGTTGTTTTTATACCCAGTCGTGTTTCGTTGATTCTTTTTTTTTTAAATTTTTATTGTCCCTCTTCCCCTTACTTCCCCTCCTCCCAATTCACTATAATTTGTAGGTAAATGCAGGAGTAAATTGCAAAGGACAGAATAAAAATAACCATGTATGGTTTTGTAACAATAGTGAGAGAGACTCTTCAAATTTTAGGCTTTCTATCTTTTGCCAAACATTACATGACTATATTTACTTTATTCCTCAGTCTGGCTTTCCTGGGAAATATTTGAATCAGAAAAGATTTACTCTCAGGATTTACTAAGAAGAATAATCAAATAAAAACACCGTGGACAATCTTATAGATTTATTTAATTATAATATGAATAGCATGAAAGTGAGAGGGTCTTGTGTCCTGTTTCGGGAAACATTTTTGTTGTAATGGTGTAATACATGGAAATTGAAAGACTTCTTTGTTACTTGCTTTACAAGACATTTAAGTTTGGTTTCATAAGATACTGAATTTTAACATTGAGGACAACAAAAAACTAAAATGGGGAGAGTGTAACTTTGTGTTGGGGGAAGGATGTTTGTCATAACGCTCAAAAGAATGATAAAACAGAGAGAGGCAGTCTAGAGGAGTGGGAGAAGTAGGGAAAATTAAATAGTTCAGTTAAGGAATAGGGAGTCCTTCTAAGAAGGAGAAAGCCTGCACAGCCCCAAATGATAGACCAGAAAAGGAGGAAGAACAAGGGGAAAGAGAAATGATGTCAGAAAACAGGAGAAAGGCAAAGATAATAACTTGACAGTTCTCCCCATGGCCAGCCTCATATGAGAGCTGCAATTTCAGATGATCAGAACCTTTTCTGAATTTCATAGACACTTGAGTCTCGTTCAGACATTTTCTGAAAATAAAAGGTTGAACTTTTTCTTTTTGCAATCACGTTCCTTTGTCTTGATTTTATTATACTTGTGCAGAATCGCTTCACTGGAAATTTGGGCATCTAAAGATGATTCAAATGATGTCTGTCTTAATAGTTACAAACAGATAACCAGGATCTGAAGTGAACAGGTAGCTTTGTTTAGTTACCCAGAAGATACGCCTTTTAGACACCAAAACTTCATTCCTCTTTCTTGATTCTTTATAATTTGTACATGAATTTAAAAATCAAATGATAATACCCTATTTTCTCCCAAAGTAGGATCACTGTGTCATTTGACTGAATGTGATGCATTAATAAACAAATAGTTAGCTTCTTTCATTGATTTTAGGAAAAGGTCTAGAAACTGAAGTATTCATGGGGAGGAGGTGAGTGGGAAAAAAAAAAGAATCTAGAGGGATCTTGACAAATCTTTCCAGAATTCTCCATTTTGGCCAATCCTTCTCTAAAGACTCTATTCCTTTCTGGGGTAACATAGAGATCAATATCCTAACATTCCATTCATTTGGCTCCAGTACTGGAATTAATAGAATAATACACTGTTCTTTTAAAGCCATAAATTGAAATTTAGTAGCCAAAATATGAATGACAGTGAAAACAGAAGTTCAAGGATAGATCATTGAATAAAATCCATTTTTGTTCTTTTCACGGGTTGAGAAATCTCTTGTTCAGGTGCTGCACTAGGAGATAGAAAAAACACACATACACAAAGTTCATAGACTGAGTATTACTTGAAGCTTTTTCCAGATGATGAGGAATGCAGGCTGGAGTGATAGACAGACTCAAAGATTTCTGCTAGGAACTTGGGGGTAAGAAGTTGCCTCTGTTATCTTACAGAAAGTCCAATCAGCTAATCTCGATCATTGAAAATTCACTAAACCTTCATTCAATGGTATCCAATTCACTTCAATGTATGATCAAGATGTCCAAAGAACAATTAAGAAGATATTTTCTGAAATGAAATTATTAATAAATACTAAAAGTTATTAATATTACTAAACTGGTTTGGTTTTTGTCTTCCCTAAGAACATTAAAATCTTAAATTCTATACAGTTCATTTTATCCATCAGTAATAATAATGGTAACAATCCATTAAAAAGTATTTGCATAAGTACAGATTTTTGCCTAGTGCATTTTAATAAGAAAACAAACAAAAACAGACAAAAGAACTACTCCTTAGAACACAGTTGATATTCTTAGCATTATTGACAAGAACATGATGCTATTTTTAAATCCACATAACACAGTGTACTTCAAATATCTGAATTCATTTTTGAGTCTTTCCTCTTCTAAAGTGACAATGATTTTTTTCAAGTGGCAATAATAACATATTTCTATGATTAACAATTTCAGAACCATGTGAGCATCAGATTCTGAAACTATATTTCAAGTATTGTATTTAATCCAGACTTTTCACTAATTTACCAATCATCATTTATTTTTTCACTGTCTTCAATTTATTCACACCAAAGGGTGAGTTTGGGTGTATATATGTAGATAAAATATAAACTAAAAAGGCAGAGTAAGTTTGGAGGATCATCTTTGCAAAATATATGTAATTTCAGGTGATTTCTGCATATAATGTCTTGAATGTTACTACTTTGGCATATCAAATACCTATGTACAGTTTTTATTATTAACATAATTATTGGTAAATTCTTTAATTCCCTTGGAATGATTATTTTAACTTTCACTTTGGACTGACTACTATTAGAATCTGGAATTCAATCACCTAATTTTATCATCTCAAACCAGCAAAAAAAAAAAAAAAGGAAGTCTTTAGTTTCCTCTCTCTTGCATTAAATGAGTAGAGAAAATAGTACCATTTAGCTTGATTTTTTAGCACTCAATCTAGTGACTATACATACCCAAAACATTATACCTTGCTGCCATTCCTCTGCATTGTGGACTTTATATTCAGCATTTGTGATGGAGGGAGAAAGAGGCTATTCCTTTAATAAAAGTAGCAGTGACAATAGGTATTGCATGGAAAACCTCATAAAAAAAGATCCTGTTTCACTTATTTTCTTCAGTTCTATAATAAATCCATTTTTGCAACATTCCAAACATGTACAATGTTTAGGCAGATTCCAGGATTCACAGGATTCCTCAGGAATTTGCAGTGGGGTGTTACTGTCTCATTTATTTTTGCTATAAAAGACAATTGTGGTAACTAAATTCACTGTCTACTGAAAAGTACTTCATTTAGAATTTTTAAAAAAGATTTTGCTTTCTCCCGATTGATTTCAAGTTCCTTTCTGCTCTCCCTCTGCCCCCCTACAATCAAAGAATTTGCTTTGGAACCAGGCAACATTTGCCTCATTGAATATTTCAGGCTTGATTTGATCATATATGCAGCTAACTTACTGTGGTGGGGGGGGAGGTAAAGATGGTGGTATATTTTTCTTTAGGGAAAAAAAAACTATTTGTAACCTCAACTTTTGTGCTTTTTTCTCTATTAATAACCATTTTAATCAGCTTCATATATGTCCAATTCAGGTGACATATCACAGTGACACTTAATAAAGCATTGTAAATTATTACACACATATCTATTATAACACATATACACATATACGTATGTATATATGTGTGTATAAGTATATACGCATGTATGTACAAATATAGAAACACATATCTATGTGTGCATAAAATAAAGTCAAATGTACACCCTTGCATGAGAGTTTCTTTGCTTTCTCATGGAGGCAATAGTTACCAAAGAATAAATGAATTTTGGAGTTGAAAGGAATCTCATCTGGTTCAATCCCCTCATCCCATAATTGAGGAAGTTCAGGTCACAAGAGGTGTTAAGTAACTTGGTAAAGTTCCCTCAGCTACTTTTACTAAGCAGCTGTCTTATCTAAGTATGTTTGAAGAGCATTTGGGACTCTGGTAATCAGTCTCAAATACTTTGCTTCTTTCATTGGAATGTTTTAAATCCTGCCTCTTACATAAATTATGGAGCTAAAAAAAAGTCAACTTTCACATAAACTTGAAAGCATTTTGAACTATAAATATGATACCATTACCATTATTTCGACTGGGAAGAAAAGAGTGAAGTTAATCAAGCGTAAAACTTATTACTATTAGTCATATAGATCTGGGAAGTAATAGATGTATGCTGGTTACTTTCTTAGTCTCAGGCAGATGATAACTTGGATTTACACTGCACTTTAAAGTGTGTGAAGTATATTGCACACATTATCTCCTTGGAGGTTCAGAACTGTTATAGGACATAGATACCACAGGCAATATAATCCTTATTTTATAGGTGAACAAACAGACACACAGAGAAGGGAAATAATTTACTTGTCCATACTCATACCACTAATAAACATCACAGGTGGAACGGGATAGAGGAAGAGGCGATTCATTAATTAAAGTAGCAATCACAATAAGTATTGCAGGAAATACTTCATTAAAAATTCTGCTTAGTTTATCTTCTTCATTTCTATGATAAATCCATTTTTGCAACATTCCAAATATGGATAATAATTTGACAGATTCCAGAATTCACAGTATTCCTCAGGAATTTTAGAGTGGGATAACTATGAAGGAAGCAGTTAACACACATCCATACATCTTCCTGATGGCAATCTCTTCCACTATGCCGTACTGCTTTTGGCTGAAGTGCACTGTATAGACCTGTGTTTATGTACATGCATATACATACATGTGTATTTATGTGTTTATAGCTATCATATATGTATATCTATACATATATCCATAGCCATATAAACACATTTATCTTCCACTTAATGCATAATTAAGACTTTGGTGTTTTACTTTGCTTCTATTTACTCCTTTCCCCCTTTTATTTCATATATTTCCATGTATGTGAACTAAAGTAAGAGATCAAAGGACCATGAAGAGAGGGAGAGGTAATATTTTTAGCAGCCGATGAATGCACCAGAATTTCATTTTAACTATACGATGAACTTCTGTGAGCTAAATGGCCATGCACCCCCTGTACATTGTGATTCCCCTGAAACCAACACATGTTCTACATAAGGAAAGAAACACAAATTGATCTCAAAACACCCCGAGAGTATTGTCCATCACACCCTGGTGTCCTGTGTGTAGCTGAATGAATAACAAAAGACATCACTATTATAATACTAAAAATAAGTCATTTTGTCCAAACACCCCTGCTCTCATCTTGAAGAATCCTTTGGAAACATCTTTTTGCTTCTTCTGGTTTTTGTATGATCACACTTTGACACCTGTACAAAGGCAAAAGCAAAAACAAAAAGCAAGTCAACGTGTAATACAAAACACTAAATTTGGGAGAGTAACACGTGGCTTTAAAAAAAAAGTGGGATCGAATAATTTCTTTTTGGCAGCTCTTTGCATTAAACATAATCTTATTTGTCCACAAAATATGAAACTCTACCATGTTCTTGTTATTTTTAATCTGCAGATACCATTTCCGGATATTTGATCCTGTCAAATTTCACTTCATCATGCAAACCCATGTCAAATCTGTACCTAAAACAAAGTAGACAAACTATTATAAGTATATCAATATCTGTGCATACTCCCCTGAGAGATGGACCCAGGCTTGTTTTGAACTGAATGCAAATCATTCAAAAGTTTGTTGCTGGTTTTTAAACTGATTTAGAGTAGCATGAATGAGTTTTAGAGAAAATTAGTCACTTGAAAACAACTGCCCCTTCTTCTGAAAGAGATTGAAAAGAGCAAACTTTCAAAACATTACAAAATGTTATCAAAGTTTGCTTATTCATCTCTCTCTGCTTTGAATCAACCTCTATTTCTGATGCTACCCACAATCGGAGTTATATTACTCATAGCAAGTAGAACCTTTTATATCAACCTAATAGCCCACTGTCCAGTGTTTACTATCACTCTTATTCTTCATTATCAGGGCTCTCTCTGACCCAAAGATGCATAAACAATAATATATGATGTGCCTTTGTATTACCATATTATATAACATTAAGGAGACCTAGGTTAGTATTCATGGTGAAGATAAACATGTATACATCGTTATATACATTCATTTTAATAAGCAGTTTTTCAATTCACCTTTGTGTTGGAAAAAAAAAATATATCTGTTCAGCATTTCTTAATTAAAATTTACACCCCTAGATCCCTTTTAAAATACTTTAGTAAAATAAAGGCCTCTTCCCACCTTGGATTAACACAGATATAAAAATGTAAAAACTGAGGAACATGAAGGCCATGGTTGTATTTTGCAGTGGATAGGTTCTGGATGAATGAGATCTGGGACGTGTGCCAAATTAATAGAAAAAATCCTGTTCTTCCTCTCCAATAGCCACAATGTTCATTATTAAGAAAAGCATATGAACCGCAGGATTTGATTTTAATAACACCAATGTCTTCATTAATCTGTACTTCCCATTTAGCCTCATTATTGAGCAAAGGCTGAGTTAATGCAGCACCTATTATTGTTGGATTTTACTTGGGGGGGAAAAAACCCTCTTCTCTCCCTTTTATCATCCGTTCAAGGACTATCAGGTGTGTATGTCATGTTTCTAAACAGGCCTACTGCCCTCAATAGCTGTTTTCTTACCTCTGGTCCGGAAGGATGCTTTAGAAGTACAGCACCTTACAAAAGAGCTAGGAAGGGAAAAGGAAACACAGAGTCTAATTTCAAGCGATATTTATTTTCGCGTTGTTTGAATGATGTCATGTCAAGAAGGCCTCTTGCCTTCACCTGCAACTGAGATGATATTTCCGAGATGTTCTGTGGGCCTCCTTCTAAATCAAGAGCAGTGATGGCCAACACCGCTTTGTATCTGCGGAACAAATAGTGTCCTTTGTCCAGCACAAGTTCCTAAACAAACTTAATCTCTCTAACACGGTGACAGATGACATTTAGATGTCCTTGTTACCCTTAAAATGAGTTTTATTGACAATCAGAGAACAAAAAGAAGGCCCAGATAAAGCCCAATGTTTTATAGGCCTGCTAACAACATCTTAGTGCAGAGGGTGTAGAGAAAGCCTGAAGTTGCCCCCATTTTCGCCTGCTTTGCTATATCACCATGACAACAGATATAGAAATCACTTAGTGACTCCTCAAAAGAAAACACAGTGACACAGTACCCCTTGTATGGCGAATCCAGCTAAAGCCTCCATTCAAATGGCTATTCAGCGGGAGCATTCATGTAGAGGACAGGCAGCATTTTACACAGGTAACTACAACAGAGAGGCCAGCAAGCACTGTAGCCACAGCATATGGTAAAGTCTCTGCTTAATTAATGCATACTCAATAGAATTTATCCATTTTAAATTTGTTTTCTTTTACTTGAAACATCATTCATGTAAAGGGCAACATTAATCAACAACTTGCAACTTAAAAGGGCATTAAAGAATGATCTTTTTCCCTATGCAACAGAAATCTTTTCAAGTAGTTTTGTTTAACTGCATTTAATTCCAGGCACATTCCACTGGGTCCATGAGCATAAGGCAAATCTAGAGAGGCCCCTACTGGCCAGTCTTCTGAGCTGCAAGAGTCAATTCTGAACTGTCTTGGAAAAAAAAAAGGAGATCTGAGAAATAAATGACTTTCAGCTTTTATCTTAAAGTTGCACACAGAACGGATTACTGATAAACATAACGTACAAAACACTGGATAATTGTGCTGCCGCTTTTGAAGTCATCATCTTTAACTTTGCTTTCTCAGAAAATAGAGTCCGAGATTTACCCTACCTCTGATGGTTGTGTGTACTTCTGTGACATTTTAAGATATTTTAAGATTATACATCGGGAAAATAACAGGTAATCTTTTTCCTTCTTTGTTCCTAGCACCTCCCTCTAAGTTTGGAACTTTAACAGCACTTTAATATGAAATTGTTCTGTGTCTTTGACATTTCCTGTGTGTGTACGTTTATGCATCAATATGTACACATATGTATATGTATATGTATATATATATATATAAATCTCTCTGTATATGCATATATATAAATCTCTTTTATGTGCACATACATATCATTGATCACTAGAATGTAATATAAAATCTTTTAAAAAGTCAATAGACATGCTTAGATACAACAAAATGATTAATAAATAATAATAAACCAACATCTATTTTCTTTTTAGATTTTGAGGCTTGTTTAGGTTCAATAGTTGGAACAATGAAATAATGATTTCAAATCTCCCCATCCTGACTGCACAAAATTAGATTTGTCCTCATGAAAACATGTCTATATTACCACAATGCCAGCAGTACAGACTGAGAAATTAAAGTCTAACTGATTTTTTTTTTAATATTCACCTTTAAAATGCCCCAGCTAAAATTCTACCAACTTCTAAATGTGTTAGTTGAAACTGTCGGTGAATGTCAGTTAAAGCACATTAGGATATTAATGTAATTCTAGCCAATAATCTTTGAAATAGATCAAATCCTACAAGTGTTGTTGTTCAAATACAGGAAATTGTTGTGACGAGGATAGTTGATTTTTTTTAATATCATGTTTTCCTTCTACTTTCATGATTAAGTCTTTTATATTAACTTTTCTAGTCAATTTAGTCATATATATTAACAAAGTTGACTACCTACTGTATTATTCCATTCTCTTATAATAACCTATAAGTTTTCCTTTTTTTCTCCCTTAAAGGAACCCTAAGAAGCCTTTTTGATCACCTATATGTTAGAAACCCATTTGCCACCCTCCTTTTTAGTAAGACCATTTATTTTGTGCATTTTCCCCTTAAGCCTTCCTTTTTTTTTAATCTGAGATCAAACTACAGGCATAAGATTTTCCACTTGGTAGTTTGGTATTTGCACGGGCCAGGAATTACCTTCTGGATTATTCAGACTGCACATGTTAGATTTTAGAATAAAATATGCTAGCTGCCCCCAGACCAATACCTCGTAGTCTCAACAGTGACACCTACTGATAGAAACTGAACCAAAACCAGTTTTATTTCATTCTTCCGGCTTGCTGTTTGGGAGATTTTTTTTTAAACCAGAAATGTTTGTCACTACAAAGCAACTTTACTTCCAATATCTCGGTATATTTAAATGTCAGTCTTCTTACATTAACAAACTATTACACCAGGAAATAATGTCAACAACTTATCACAACTGTAGAATATGTGTTTAATTTTTGAAAATGAAAGCAAAAGCTCGAGTTTGGATTGGTTTCTTATTAGGACAGAAGGAAAATCCTTCTTTCTAAAAAAAAAATCAAGCAAATATTTGGTATTTATGTGTGTACATATATCTACATGTATAGTTTATATAAATTTATGTATACGTATGATAACAAATAACAATGGTGACAAATTTTAAAAATAATTATTTTGTAACAATACCCTATTTTACATTCCTATAATGATGAAATATATTTTTATATGGGTATAACAAATTCATACAAAAATAATGAAAAGCATATTGTAGGTGGTTGTTAATTAATCCTGATAATTTTTTGTTGAAAGATTCAAGGTATAAATATTTTGTCCCCAGAGATAAGAGGAAAAGTATTTCAGGCCTATAGTGTTAAATCTAGTCTTAAATCCTATTCCAGAACATGGATTTATCACATTTCTGAGAGGAATGAATGGAATGTGATAATTTCCTGACTGAGTTAGAATTACAAACATCAAGGTAAAATAAGAAAGTGAACTCTTTATCACAGGAGGCTCCCTGTGTGCTGTTAAAACAAAACAAAACAAAATTCCACGAGACTTCTGAATACCGGGATACTACTACCCCTGAACACGGGGATGCTCTTGATTGATAACTGAAGCTTTGTTGAAAGCCCATTGCTAAATTCTAGGATGACAAATTTACAAAACATACTTCAAAAAATAGAGCTGAAGATTTCTAGTGTCTGGCAAATTGGAAACTACATGGGAAAAAAAAATCCCCAAGGAGCTGACATAGAAATCATTGGGAGGCCCAGGTAACACTGGGATCATGTCTCTTGTAGTTCTGTGGAAATCCTTTGACAGGTATGCTATTTTCCTGTTAAAATGTAAGCTGAAGGATTAATAATCTTGGAGTTAATTGAGGCATGCAGGATAAGAGGCGGGACTGGAGAAAAAAACACTGTTAGTCCAGGTGGAATTGGAATTGACTTTTTCTGTGCAAAATGAGAAAGATTTATAACTCTCTCTTTTAAGTTCTTTTTTTTTCCTTTTAGAAAATTCCAGATTCTCATTAAATGACACTTTGCATGCCTCTGTGGTCCTCTGAAGTTCTCCTTATGTAGCGAGCTTGGTCAAGCATACAATGAACTGGCCAAAAGGTTAGTGCAGGGAGGTATTTATTTTTAATATGGTTGGATATTCCCTTTAGTGTAGGAAGTACGTATGAATATGGCTAATTATTCATTAGGCAATTGTGTTGATGTCTCTGAACCACCTTTGGCTCTTCTGGATAGCTTTGTTTGTGCAAAATAAGCATGTTTGAAAAGGTCACTTGGATTCCAGGCATGCAGTAAATGAATTATTGTATCTGCGTCAATCTCAGAAGCACACCATGGAAAGAGTATGTTCATGGAATGGTATATTGACTACCCTAAGCATTGTAATATGACGCATTTGCTCCCTCATATTCCTTCCTAGAGATTAAATAATAATAATGATGCTGATTATCATTTTGTAGGCTAACACATGATCAAAGGAAAATGACTCATGGTAATGAATACCCAGAAACAAAGGGATTATTTTAAGGACATAAAGGCCATCATAAAAACCACAGGGCACAAAATTTATACAAAATCATTTGGCCAGAGTCCTGACAATTAACTTGGACAAAAAATGTGGTCAGGGTGCACCCAAGCAAAGCGGTGGAGGCTGCAGAAAGTTGGGTTTGCCTATTGTCTTTCTTTCCCCCCAGTACCTGAGCTGGCGATTCAGCTGATCTTTAGCAGAGGCATGAGAAAAAGAAAAGAAAAGAAAAGAAAACCCAAACAATATCAGCAACCCTATTTTGTCTTTAGGAGAAATTGCACGAGGTCTTTTGCCCGGAATAGAGCTTTACAGAACCCAAGGCTAACAGAGGGAAATGGCGTCCAGGAGGACAGGGCGGCCCATCAAGAGCTAAGCCACATAACAGAGCCAGAGGCAGCCCCAGAGCTGCCAACACAACTGCCTCTAAAGTCTGCCAAGAAGCCAGAAGCTGCTTGTGGGAAAATATCACTTACCCTTAGCATCTGGGTCCTGTGATTATTATCCAAAGGCATAGAGTGGTAAGATAGGGTGAGATAAACAGCACCCCATTAGTCACACCACACAGGAACCCACCCACCCACACACAAATATACACACATATACATACATGCATGCCTTCTTTCCACATCTACAAAGACAGAAATGCATAGCACACACACACAATCTACATACTATGTGTATCTATATGTTATTATATATACAACCAATTATTCATGCCAAATTTAGAAAAACTGTCTACACAGGAATTGTTAAAACTAGCCTTGCTCTTCATCTATAATCTCTATTCTATCTTACTCTTTGATAAATTAGGTCTTCCTAAATGATTTTGATCAAGAATTTTCACATATCAAGGATTTGGGATTGCTCTTGTCTTGGGAGACGATGGGAAATCCATGCATGGCAGTTAGGAAATTTCTGTTTCCAAGAAGTCATTCTAGTGGAAGCTGCTGACTGAGAGGATACTTCAGAATGGGTTTCTAATCCCACACAACCCAATTAAAATGTGTCTGAATTGTATTGAAACTACCTTTTCTCTTTCTGTCTCTTGGAAGAGCTAAATCGGTTAAAAAACAATGGCTTCCGGGACTGAGTTTGGAAATTCTTCAGCCCACATGCCTTTTATTCAGTTTGTTAGGATTCCGTTGTGTTGTTTACTTCAGGGAACAATCCTGGTTTGTGTGTACACCTGTGATATACACGTGTGTTTGCTGTTTTCCAAAGTGGAAAGGAAAATGTGCCATTTTTACTTTATGGTGTTCTATGGTGGGATGGGGTTAGAGGATGAAGACCAAAAGAAATCAGGTGGATTTAAAAATAAGAGATACCTTGTAGTTAGTCAAAAGGCTTATAACTTTCTAAAGATGTTTTCATTAGATTTAGGAGAATTTTGAAGTTACCTGTATTTCATAGAGCAGGGAGCCCTTTGTGTTTGAGTGGCAGTTGAAGAGGAGGTCAGTGGTATGTGTGTTTGTGTGTGTGTGTGTGTGTGTGTGTGTGTGACTTTTGCTTGTAAATACTTGGTGTAGCACCTTCTTACAGTGATAACAGCAGATGCAAATGGAACTGAAATGGATTTTTTTTTTTTACATTGTGATTCATTGAAATGACATGGAATTTTTATCCTGTTTTCTATAGAATTTGTCTGTCTCTGGGTTCATCAGAATTTGATTTCATTACACAAATTTAAGGGAGAGCATTTGTGATGACCAACCCACCTATTTTGTGATCTGGATTTGGTTAAAGCTTTGTGTAAATGAAGCCATTGAAACAAAATGAAAATATTTCCAAAGTAGCTTTAAATGGTATACTGTAATGTATTATATACTGAAGCCCTCAAGTCTGTATGTGAGTTTGTTGTATGAAAGCATACGGAAATATGTATGAAACCTTTAATTCAATAAATGTGTTATAGAGTTAAAGAATCAAATTTGTCATTAAAGAAATATTAATACTGCCCTGCCTAGTTTATTGATGGCAAATAATTTTGGAATATTGGCCACTGAAAGGAAGAAAATATTAGAGAAGTCGACCAATAATATAAATAGAAGGGTAGGATTATATAAACAAAATTTTAAAAATTCAATACTGAAATCTTTTTTGATAATTCATTGAAACAGACAGGGTTTTGATCCTAACTGATGGGTCCCTTTTATTAACAGGAAATTTAAAAGAATATTATTTCTGCAAAATTATTTATTTCCTATTTTGTAAATAAGCAAGTTCTTAAAGTTCAGTTTGTAACTTTTAGGTCATTTTTAACTATAAAAATATTAGCATTCTCCCATCCATTACTTGTTGGATTGTAAGGCAAATGGTGAAAAAAATCTGTGAATTCAAAATGAGGTTCAGTGATGGGTGTGGGGTGTCAGGGAGGTCAGAGATGTGGCTGAACAGTTACTATGGGCTTGATTGTCATTAAAAAAAATCTATTTTCCTAAGAGACAGAATGTGGAGGAGAGATTAGGTGATATCATGTTATCCTGAAATAGAGGTTAATAGTATAATATTAAATATGTCTTATATATAATATAACATTGGTATTGTAACATAATTTAACATAACATATAAGGCATTGAAATGCAATATGACATAATGTAATATACTGTAGCAAACAGTATGTATTCCTTTGAATCTTATAAAGTTACAAAGCTTTTTTGGAAGAAATGTTAAGAATTTCTTTAAATAAGAAAAATAGATCCAAGGGAGATGAGCCAATAATAGAGATGAAGAGTGGGAGCATTGAATGAGCTTAACTAAGGGTTGCTTTCAGAAAATAGTGGGTTTGCTTTAGACTCCTCTGTTTATTCCAAGTTGTTTTATGGATTATTTTGTTTTTGTTTTTTTACCGAGAAAAACAAATGAAATACGAAGATGATGAAATGCCTGTAAGGGCTGGTACGCAGACTTGCTCCTCTGAAAGCTACTTTACTTATCACTCTCTTCAACCGTTACCTGAAAAACAAAGCTTTAATTTTCGTTCCTAGAGTCAGATTACTTTTTGAGATAAATTTGGTACTGGTGCAGTATTTTTCAATTAAAATGAAAAAAACCCACATAGGAAATCCTCCATGACCAACAAACTTCATTTCTCGTAGATAGGGTTTACATGGGCCAGTTTCATTTTTCATTCTGTTTTAATTACATACACACCATGTCTTGATATTATTTGCCCTTTTAGAAGTACTCCTTAATTCTGAATATACATTTTTAATAAGGTACACTTTAATAAGGCATAAAGTTTCATTGCGTAGTCCCCAATGGTGCAAACAGAAATGTTAAAATGTGGCAAAGCTCCTGATTTCCTGTTCTTGTAGTTTTTTCAGATAGCACTCTTTAACCCTTGAACACCTTGCCATTCCAACACGCACAAAAAAAAATCAGATCCTAGTTAGCAAAGCCAATAGCGTTTTCACTCTTAACTAAGTACATAACCATGATTCTTGGGGATTGCTTTTTTTTTCTTAAGATACCAGTTGAAAGTACGGAGCAGCCATCACCTTCCTATGTTCCCCATTCCCCTCGTATTCTTCAGAACTGTCCAAATTGTATTAGAATTTGCTTATAATGATGTTATATGATGTCCTTGTTGTGATACCTGCATATAAGGAGAACTTAATATTGATTTACTGTGTCTTTTGCCCATCCTCAAGCAGCCTAGATAGCAATTACAGCTGCTGGTGGTATCTATTTTGTCTTTTCATAATTGTCATTTCTTGTTCTACTTAAGATTAAAATATGAAAATTGCCCCATGTGCACATCAACAACACATTAGCCAAGTTATCAGCAATATCCTTGAAGAACTATCATTTTAGCCACCGCTCTCTCTATTACCTTTTCATTTTATTTATGAAAATTGCATACTGCAATATAAACTTTCAGGAGGAATGTGCTGGGAGATGAGCCTGCCTGACATCAAGTCCTCATCCAGATCATTAATATTTTCCTAAGAAATCACCAGGGCTTGTCCAATACCTGAATGACTGGAGCAGATGCTTGTCTCTGCTTTTGCCTGTCCTAGAAAAGGGTTTCTGACAAATATGATGCTATTTCTTTTCTTTCATTCCTTCTTTGCTTCTTTCCTTCCTTCCTTGCATCCTTCTTCCTTCCTTTCTTTTTTCTTTCTCTCTTTTTTTCTTCCTTCCTTCCTTCCTTCCTTTCTTTTTTTTATAACACCTCTTGTTATAAGAGGACCACATGTTTATTTACAGTGCTCATTTCCACCCAGCCCAATATAAAGATTTTTTCAGGGAAATCTATTTTTATTCTGCAAAAGAACCTAATAATGACAGTCAGACCCAACCCCAAACAGGTATACCTTGTAAAGGGTTGAGAAAGTCTGTCAGGATTAATGTCAAATCTTAAATCATTCACTGAAAATCAAATATGTTTTTTAGGGGGGAAAGTGAACCCACATTTCTAAATGGCATGAATTCTTTTCTTTGGGAAATTTGTCATTTCTCTTCAGACTCTTTTTAGAAGTTGTGCAGATCAGAGTGGGGAGAAATTCTTATCCCCGAATTCTCTAGGACTTGGCATCCTTATAAGTATCTCACACATACCTGAAATGATAGACAATAAACAACTTTGCAAAGCCTAAAAATGCTCCAACTCTATATTTTATGATAGGAAAAGTGACAATTCTACCCAGAGATAAATTCAAGCAATAAAGTCTGAGGCAAAAAAAAAAAGAGCGATAAAAATCAATTAATGAAAACAACACATATGGCTTTGAAACCAACTAAAATTTGAAAGATTTTAAAATATATGCATAACCTAATTTTATTTTACAACATAGCTTTTGCGTCTCCTTTTGAAAGAATGCTGTTAACAGCAACTAATAAATACACATGCAGTCTCCGACAACATCCACATCCTGCTCCGGTCTGTGGTGTGGTGTTTGTTGTTGCTCATGTTGTTGCGAACTAGTTAATAAAGGCTTTCTTTTTACACAAGAGAATTTTGACAGGGTTGACTCCAGACGGCTTTCCAGCTGAGGTCTGGGGCCTTGCTGAACCTTCAAAATTTTCCCATTTGAGCTGCATCAAAGTGAAGGAAATTCAAGGATCACTAACGTCTCAGATGGTAGCACTTGCCCTAACAACCAAGGTTCAGGAATTCTTTGGAGCGGGCTGAGGTCATTTTTCTCCCCTTTTCTCCTAATGCTTTTCTCTATTAATCAGAGCTCACCGCTCAGATTGGTCCTCAACTTCCTCCCAATCCTTGCTAAGCCTGTCATTTCGAGCTATTATTTACTTTAATGGACTTTGGCTGATCCCTTATGAAGCTTTGGATCTGAGAATAATAAGGCTGGAGAGGAACGGGCACAGACATGGGTGTGGGTTTGCCTGCAGATTAACCGTGGCAGATGGGCTTTAGTGTGGTTTCCTGTGTGCGGAGTGTTGATTGAGAGGGTGTAATGAGAGAGGTGGTATCCCTCCTCACAATAGCAGCAACCACCTCATTGCCCTGCGCCTCTAAACAACCCCATTTTTCTAAATCTTTGGCTTGTGAAATTTTAGGAAGTCAGAGCACAAGAACAAGTAAATAAACTACTGTTAATAACCATGAATGTTAATCCAACGCTAATTGGTCCCTTCTTTCATTAGGAGTTCATTTTGCTCAGTTTTTTTTTTTTTAATTCCAAGCAAATTAATGGAAGAGAGAGTTAAGCTTTACGTAGTTTTGCATGGGCGACTAGATGAGTTTTCTGAAACTTCTACCATTTTATATTATTAACTCTGGCAGCCAAAGTGGACACCGCGATCATCTGGTTATGCCTCGTCTTTTATCATCTTGGAGAAATTTATTTGGATTACATTAATTATCGGCTAGAGGGTATCCAAAAAAAAAAATTATAGTAACAGCAGGAAAAGTACTTAATTCCTACCATAGTTTATGGAAGAGCCCGTACCATTCTTTAGTTTTGCATCCAAATGTGGGGAACAACTGTTCAATTAAAATATTTTTGTTATAGGTACTCTCAAAAGGTCTTTTACACATTCTCCATTTTAAAGATTTTACTTAATTCCTCCCTTTCACCGATGGATTAAATCACAACTATTGATTCTTTTCTTCCTTTGGGGCTTTACCCATCTGTCTTCATGCTTTCATCCCAGCACCCCTTGGGCTCAGAGGAGAGTTCTGTAAAAGGGACTGCTGAAACCTGGAGAAGACTCTAGGTCACGTTTGTGTACAAGAGTTTAAATTTTTAGTGACAGTCTTCTCTCACTGCAGCCTGAAAGTTTCCACACAGCGCTGCACTAGAGCACCACCAATTATGCTCCTTCTTTGAAAACCATTATCAAGTTTTTCAAAACTTCTTTCTTCTCACTGTTGTCATTCAGTGAAAAGGAAACTAACCACCATGTCAAGACAACTCGGCTGCCTAGCAACAAAGGGCCACATTTCAATTCTGACTTGCTTCTGGACTTGACTAATGGAAAGTGACTATGTTAAGCCAGTCACAAGAGTTGTTTGTCACTTGTGAAATGCAAACAAAACTATATTGTTTTTCCCAAGTATTGGGTGTGATTGATGTAAAGATTTACAGTAACATCATTCATTTTCCCTTGTGTTTTAGCAGGACTGATGTCATATCTTTTCATGCTTTATTAAATGCTTTAAAAAGGTTCAAAAAACATGACGCTTTTTGTCCTTTAAAGAGTCTAAAGAGGGTTTTTTTTTCCAGTGAACTAGAGACTCCAACAACTTGTGAAATTTAATGAATCTATTCAACATGTGTCAGCCACATCAATAAATAATTTAATAAGAAATCATCATCCATGAAGGGGAATGCATTTCCAAACAATCAGAAGAGAACAGACCGGACCAAGGTCAACATGCTGGGGGAAAGGGGGTGCTGGGGGAGGGTGAAGCTTTTAAGTTGCAAGCATTGCAGTTTGTTTTATCAAACTTTCCCACAGTTGGGTATGAAAAACAGCAGGTTGTCCAGAGTACAGTTTTAATTGCAAATGTGCACAACCATATATTGGAAAATATTTGTCAGTTATAGCCCAGGATTATTGAAAACATTAGAAGTTATAGAAAAAGAGTTATTTGTCTAGGCTGAGGGCAACTGTACTTATAAACAACTTGGCTCTAATTATCTGAAAATCATTTTTGTAAATGACAAACATTTTATGGTTGTTGCTGAGGGGAAAAAGACCCTGCAAAATTGTTGCTATGTTATGCCAAGCTTTGAGACCCTTCCTTTACTAAATGCACTGAATTAATATACTTTGCTGGATGATTTTTTTTTCAAAAGGTTCTAGAATGGTAGACTTTTTTTTTTAACATCCAGTATAATATGACGATTTATCTCAAGCCAAACATCAATCTGAACAGAAAGAGGTAATAAAGATAATTTTCTGCATATGTGAGTTATACTATGAAATATAATAAAAGAGTGGTAATCAGTACAAAATAGTGAAATGATGCTCACAGAAGTAGAATAGTCTCAGAAATTTTCAATCCTATATTAGCAATGTGGTAGTGATTGCTCTTTTGTAAATATGTTATAAAGTGATCTTTTCCATTCTGACCTCAAATAGTCATCTTTTCCCCAAAAATTCTTCTTCTATTTTTAAAACTTTTAAAATCTCTGACTTAAATTTGGCAAAGTATGTTTTAAAAAATATCATGTATTAGAAAAAATACATTTGAGAAAATATACATTATATAAAAGACATAACTTTGAAATCTTATAGCTTTAAATATTTTTGTCTCATGGTGAACAATGGGGTGCTGAATATCAAGAACTGATAAGAAGAGCAAACATTTATTCAGTGTCTATTTGTGGGAAAATTTTAGACACTGGGTTTACAAAAATAAAACCATGACAGTCTTTGCTTTAAGGTAAAGTTAAAGGCACTAGGATCATTCAGCTTGGAGAAGAAAAAGCTCAGGGTTGATTTAGTAACAGTCAAGGATTGTCAAGAGCCTTATGTTTGGAGTAGCAATCAGCTGTCCTCTATCTCCACTATGTAATGAACCAGGAAAAATTGGATTAAATGGAAGCATGAGGAATTTAAGTTAGCCATAAGGAAATGTCTCCTAGAAGCTTTTATATATGGATGTAGGTTATGAACGTCTTGCTCCAAAGAATTGTTGTTTGGCTTTATTTTTAATGGAATATGTGTGCACGTATATCTATATATCTATACATGTATATATGCACATGTATATATAGATACACACATATACACATATACGTGCATGTATGCATATGTACATACACACATATACATGTATGTATATATACATAAGTACATATTTTTGTATATAGATATATATGGCAGTAGAAGTATAATTTCACTTTTGCACAGAAGATAGAAAAACTGACCTCTCAAATGCCATCCTATAATAAATGAAAAGTATAATTAAAAATAGGGAATAGTAATGGGGTTGATCAAGAGAATTCCTAATTTGATGAACTGGGCGACCACCCTCCTTCCTACATCAAAGTTGAACACACCAATCAGGAGATCCGTGAGTGTGTGTCCCTTAGGAAAGAGAACCCATTCCCAGCTCCACCCCTACTATGTTATAATTATGAGGAACTAATTATTCTCTTTGTAGTTTCTTTTAAAAAAATAAAACAAAAAATATCTTGAAGATGATTGGAAAGCATTAGAGGACAGGCAATTCAGCAAGGATCAATAATCTCTGCAGCTTGTTTTTTTTTTTAAACTAGTATTATTTTTGTTATTGTTCTAAATGAAAAGACTGTTTTCCAAATAAGTCTAATCATTCCAACCAACCTAAAATTGACACCACAGATAGTAGGAGATGGCAATCATTTCTTTGAAGTAAATGTGCTGTTTTTTACAAACTACTGGGCAGGAAATCTCAAGGGAAATATGGGCGATCATGGGAGTTTCAATTGCTAAATCTACCCTTGCTTCATTCACATTGGGCAGCTTGGCATCTGCCTTGGCTGCCCTAAACCAAATCCTCTCTCATCCATCCACCCTACTCTCCACCCTCTGCTCTGCAGAGAGTAAAGAGATCCCTTGTTTTGACCACTGTTTCTAGAAAGGGTGTATCAAGTGTGACAAGCAAAGCATACTGCCATAGACAGCTAGGCTGACCTAGCTGTATCTGACCAAACGCTGTATCTGACACAGACTGACTAGGAGACTCCTGGAAAAACACCAAAACCTCAGTCCTCCAGTCAGTTCTCCAAGCTGTATATCTCTCCCTCTGCATCAGTAGAGGGAGATTCCTTTACCAATGAAATCACAGGTACAGAATACATCTCCATCTCTATGGCACCATTTACCATCCCTGTGACTTCTAAACTGAAATACCCCTCCCTGTAAACTGCTCCTTTGGATAGCCTGTTTCTCCCACAAGGATGCAAGCTCCTTGAGGGCAGAAACTTTTATACCTGTATCCCTAGTACTCAGCACTTGCTAAGTTCATAATTAATGCATTTTTATCCCATCAGTCATTCATTCACTACTCAAATATAAAGTAGGAGATAGCGAAAGTTTCACTTCATGAATTTTTTTTAGCAAAATAATGAAAATGAGGACAATATATGTAATATACAGACACATATATATGCACATATATCTACACACACAGAGACTTTTATATATATATATATATATATATATATATATATATATATTATATTATATGTCCTATAATTTATATAGGTGTTAAGCATTTTGATACTTTTTTCAACCAACAGATAAAAATATGCAAACTGGTAAACTTGTAAACTGGTAAATGGTAAACAGAACTCACATATTCACCAGTACATATTTTGAGCCAGAGGATTAAAAACAACCATGATGTAATGATAAATGCATACCTCAAAAAATTCAAACTTCCATTCTCCTTTCTTTGACTTTGTTACAAAATGCCTTCAAGTGAATTGTCATAATCAAAATTCATCTGGATAGAGCCTTATGATTAATGCAGTGCTTTTGTGTATGAAAAAAAATGTTGTAAAAGAACCTGGATTCCAGTCTTAAAGCTCTGGTACTTAGTACTTCTGTGACATTGGGAAAGTCATTCATCTCTGTGGACATCAGGATCCTTGTCTGTAAAACAAGAAGGTTTTATTAGATGATCTATAAATTCCTCTTCCATTATAAATCTGATTGGATTATCTTGCCTGAGTGACCTTGGGCAGTTCCTGTAACCTCCTTAGAACTCATTTGCATGATCTGTTAAATGAGGGCTTGTAGTGTCAACCACACTAGCATACCTAGGATGGCTGCTAGCACAGGTTCTTAGATCTGATTTACTAGGAAAGGTAGCTATCAACAATCTTTTTTTAAATTACATTGACAAGTTCAGGGGAAAAGTCAGCACCCTGGACTTCAGAGAAAATACAAACAGAATACACAGAGAAAATACAAACAGAGAAATAAAGACCAACAGACAGGGCTCTGACATCCTGAATCAACTATACACTTTACATGGATCTCTTGATAGAGAGAGCCTTTACTTCTGAGCAGTCAGGAGCTCTGAACATACAGTCAATCAGAATCTCAACAAGGAAATCACAAGATCCTTCTTATAAGTGAGCCCCCAAATTAAAATACCAACTCAGAGTATATATACACTTCTCAGAGTCAGAAGGCATCACAACCCTCGTGACTCAGTGTCTAATTAGAAATTAGCAAAAGGTGTGAAAGCCTTCCTACAAGCAAGCCTCCCCTAAGTAAGCTTCCCTTAATGGGCTCCATGTGAAACCTATTAATGGACAGGGAAGATCTTAAATCACATTAACATTACAGGGCTTTGGTTATCTTGAGAGACTAGGTTATCTACATGGCCTCTAAGATCCTTCCATAGTTTTACACTATGGTGTCATGCTCTTAGGTATAGTATGGGTCAGGGAGTTTAATGAATTAGTAAGACCATTGTGCTAATATTGATATGAACACCTTCAAGGTGACTTTATAAAAAAACCTATTCCCTGGTTATTGATTTTTATTTTTCCGTTAGCCCCAGTGAACACTTTCTAAAATAAATGGATTGATTCTGATTTTTATTATCCTTTTGGCTCCAATAAATACTCTCACAGGTACTTGTGGACGATCCATTGTATCCTGTTTTCACTATTGAGGTATAACTAAAAATCTGTGCCTAACTCAGAGAAACAACCTATTCATGTATTTCACTAAATGATCCTTGAGAAAGTCAGAAGAAGTATTCAAAGCTTTATTTTCCTCTTTGAGGGGGATAATGATAACCACCTAGTTTGTTGCATAGGGTTCCTTCCTATAGGGTAGAGTAGAAGACAGAGAGCTAAACCTGAAATCCCAAAGACCTGAGATCAAATCTGGCCTCAGGTGCTAGCTGTGTGATATTGGCCAAGTCACTTAATATCTGTTTACCTCATTTTCCCCAACTGTAAAAACTAAAGATAGTAGCATCTATGTTATAGGGTAGTTATGAGGATCAAAAGAGATCTTTCTAAAGTGCTTTGCAAACCTTAAAGTGATATATAAAAACAATGATTTTATCTAGACTTGTGAGAGATATGGTTCTATAGTGGATGATTGGCTTTGAAGATGGGGAGATTTTAATTCAAGTCCTACTTCTGACTGTGGGATTGTGTTGAAGCACTTAATCTGTCAATTGTCCCCACATGACTCCCTAACACTATAAATTACAATGGAATGCCTAATCTACATCACTTGAGGAAGTTCCATCCCCAGATGATATCACTGGACTATGGGGAAACAATGAGAGAATCTATTGAAGAGCCCTGGGGAAATAAAATGTTCTAGGGAGATTCAAGTGGTGTGTTCATGCTGTACATTATAGTAGGTAGAGTTGATATGAAGAGGGGGAAGGGGTGTGGGATTTCTAAGGAAATCCTTTCTAGGTTTGTTGTCAGAAAAAGAATTTACTGGACTCAGCTGTCCTTTGGTAGAGTCATAAAAGTTTATTGTTTCACTGAGGCAAGGGCTGCAAGCTGAAAGGGATTTAAGGTAGAGTTATGCTTTTCAGCAAAGCGGGCAGGGGAGAAAGATAGAAGAAAAGACCTGCAAGGTGCTGGGGGATAGAGGTGTCATTTTAAAGGCACAAAACTGTCAGTCAGAGGCTCATTATACTAATTAGGTGGGAAAAGGTGGGAT
>CM053580.1:40755873-40785830 GCA_028627135.1 Pseudochirops cupreus | reverse complement strand
CTGATTAGAGACCATCTCAGGAGGGAGTTATCTCCTTGATAAAGTTGCTCAAGGTTTCTAAAGCACAGCTGGCCTAAGAACAAAGGCATTATGTATTTCTCTAAGAATACTGCAGTGATTGATTCGTGGGAAACTATCTAGCAGACTTTGGGAAAAGACTTTGAGGCTGGGGGCAGGGGGGGAAGTGGAGTGAATGCCTTTATGGCTGAAGGAAAGTGTGACTTTTACAGCTTAATGGCACAGGCTTGTTACAAACTGATGTGAATACATAGTTACCCAAACACAAGTGAGATTTTTATAAACTGGGGTACAAAAGCCCCACCAAAATGATACAGAAGCACCTCATCAGATATGGAGTCAGATGACCTGAGTTAGAGACTCAGTTCTGGCATTTATAAGCTATATGACTTTGGGCAAACACTTAATACCTTCAGAGTCTCTATTTTCTTCATCTGTAAAATGGGGGCAACAATACTTGTAACTAACTACCAACTTCCCCTGAATGATAGAATCATAGTGATGGGATACAGGTTCTGGGAACCCATTGAACTCTCCTTGAATCTTATCATTTGATGAGGCATTTGCCTGAGGCCATAAATCTTTCATTATTGCTAGGCCCAAATCTTTGTTACATTTAATGTAGCCTCCATTGTCCAGCTACTTCCCACCCTTGATCCTATCAAAATATCTATACCCAAATCTGTTACCCTTAAATTAGACTAGCCCTCCATTGTCTCTTATCTCCAAGTAGCCTTCAGCTATTTCCCACCCTTAATCTCACTCTTGCATTCTGACCTCTGTGCCAACAAGATCCTTCTTAGACTCCTCCTCAAGACCCTCTCCAAACCCCTCCTCTTGACCATACCCAGAACCCTCCTACAGTCTTTCTCTATATGTGATCCATCTTGCCTCCATGAAGGCTCTGAGATTCAATCTAGTTCAGTCTCAGTCTGTGTCAGATTATTCTGGCCTGCTTGTCAATACAAGTGTCACAAATACCTAGGCTCCTTAAGAGTCTACTCATTATGGTAAATCTTTAATAAACTTTGTTTTATTTTGGCTAAGAGAAGACTTGAGTCAAAATCATTCATCAGGACCCGGTGTGTCAGTACCTGAGGGTCTCAAGTATCCCTAAGCCCTAAACCTCAACAACAAGATCATAATTTAGAACCTACAGAAACCTTAGAAGTCATCTAATCCAACCTCTGTGTTTGACAGACAAGCAAAGTGAAGTGCAGACAGGTCATAGGATCAGAGCTTGAGATTTGGAAGGGACTTTGGAAGCTATCTCATTTTCCAAATGTGGAAAGTAAGGCCCTGAAAGGTTTGGAGACCTAGAGTCACACAGGAAGTCAGTATCAAAGAAATATTCAAAACCTGCTTCTGTGACCCCAAATTCAACACCCTTCCCCCCTACTATTCTACTCAAAGTAAAACAGATATGTGTTAGAATTTCAACCTAAGTCTTTGGCCTCCAAACCCAACTCTTTTTCTCCTGTGTATTAACTTAGATTTACATAGCATTCCCTATACATGAATTCTTCTGATTCTCACAACCCAGCTGTATCTGTAGTGCAAATGTTACTAGCATAGTTTGATAGAGGAATTAGGCTGAGCACCTCCAGGACAGGCAGAAGTGTCATAGATAAAAGGTGAACTCACTACCTCTTTTCACAGTACACTAATTCTCCCTTGATACCCTTTGCGTAGAGTATGGTTTGTTATTCCTAACTGTTTAGGAACAAAAAAATAAGACACCAAAGTAGCTCCTTTCCTTGCCTCCCCCCAATAAATTATAACTCACAGTGGAGGTTTTTTTACTTGGGATCTTGTATCATTAATTGAACAGTCCTCAATTGACAGAATTTTCCTCAGCTTATGAGATGTTCTGCTGTCCAGAATATCAGCCTCAATTTCCATGTGATTTCAGATGTGAATTTTGAAAAATGTTTGGTTCTTTTCCTGCCACAAGATGTTGATTGCAAAGAAACATTTAGTATCTTTGAAAGAAATATTTGGCATCTCTAAAATGAAAGATTCCCTCCCCCCTTTTTCAAACCACAAAAATAGTTATTGTTACATGTATCAGTTGAATTCTACTAGCAAGAGATTTCTTTGCTAGGTCTATGACCAATTCCACTGGAAGGGAAAAAGAAATAGAAAGAAAGAAAGAAATGAAGGGAGAGAGAGAGAGCAAGAGAGAGAAGAAGAAGAAGAAGAAGAAGAAGAAGAAGAAGAAGAAGAAGAAGAAGAAGAAGAAGAAGAAGAAGAAAGAAAGAAAGAAAGAGAGAGAGAGGGAGAGAAAGAAAAAGAGAGAGGGGAGAGGAAGAGGAGGGAAGGGCAGAAGAAGGGAGGGGAGGGGAGGAAAGGAGAGGAAAGGGCAGAGGAAAGGAGAGGAGAGAAGAGGAGAGAGGAGGAGAAAAGAGAGGGGAGGAGAGGAGAGGAGAAGGGAGGGGAGGAGAGGAAAGAAAAAAGATTTCCTTTTGTAAAGGGAGTCCTCAACTTTGGGACAAGTTGTATTCCAAGAATTTCTTGGTAGGTCAGTTGTTTGGAACCCAGAATGAATCTTCTTTAGAAATAATGTAGTTAGATCACTAGCGGAAAATGCATTCAAAATCCTGAGACTCAGTGCAAAGAACAGAGCTACCCAGGGCAATCTAGAAACATATTCATGATACTTCTGAGGCAGTGTAAGCCAATATTCACCCACTTGCAAGCTGATGGTAGGTCAGAGATTCCATAGACAGACTGCAATATACCTTAGTGAAGAGGAAATTGAAGCCAAGAGAAGAAAAGTTACTTAGCCAAGGTCACAGAACTTCCTCCAAAAAATGATTACTATTGATATAAGGTCTGAGAAGCAATTCTCAGTTCAGGTCTTGGTTGCCTGTCACCCATTTTTTCTTCTTTCTGCCACTTATTTCCTCATCTATTTCCCTTCTGAATGTCACCAAATATTGCTTGAAGCAAATTCTCTTTCCTCTACTCACTTTGTCATAGAGAGGCTTCCTACTTCCTCCCCTGCTCATGAAATGAGAACATATCTTTGTTAAAGTTTTAAAAGTTTTTATTTTTCTTTTATTTTACGGCTAGCAACAATTTAAAACAAAAGGCAAGCAATACCCCCATCAACCCATTTCCCATTTTTTTGTTGAAACTTTTAAGGAAATGACAGTTAATTAATGAATCAATCAATCCATAACTATTTATTCTATACTAGACACTGAACCAAATGCTAAAGATATAAAGAAAAAGCAAAAAAGTCCCTGCCTTCAAGGAGCTTACATTTTAATGGGAGAGACAACCTATACATAAAGCAGTACATAAAAGATCAGTGCAGAGCAGATGGAAGATATCCTTAAGGGAGAAAGTTAATAGGTGAACAAAGTGGGATTTATGCTGAGGCTTAAAGGATTTAAAAGATTCTAAAGGGGAAGGGTTAGAAAGGAGAACATTTTGAAGAAGTGACAAAATAGTGGGGCTTTGTGTACAGACAGGACTAAAATAGGGTTCAGATGCATTACAGAGGTACTCAAGAGTCAGAGAGTGCATTTCTTGAGCATTTTGTCATAGAGAAAAACTAGGGTTGGGAATATTAGACATGGGTGAGGGACTGAGGATGCTGGTCTTGGCCTGGAACTGGAGAAGTGACTCATGTTTTTCTTCCTAGCAGTTCTGCTATTATAAATCTGTTTTTGCTAATTAATATTTTTCAATTAAAAACTAAATTTTCTTTTACATTCACCTACCACTATTGGGGATAAAACAGAAAAAGAAAACCCTTATAGTAATTATGCATAGACATGTAAAATAAATTGTCCATGTGTAAAAAAAAAATTGTCACAATGGTACTCTGAATCCATAAGTTTTTTGCCAGGAGATAGGTAGCATGCTTCATTAGCCGTCTTCTGGAATAATAATTGGTTCTGTGTTGATCATAGTTCTTAAGGCTTTTAAAGTTGTGTCTGATTTTATAGTGTGGTTTTTTTTTTTAATTGCAAATAATGTTCTCTTGGTTTTGCTCACTTCACTTTGCACCAGTTCATACAATTCTTTCCACATTGCACCAAAACATCCATTTCACCATTTTTATGGCAAAATAGCATTTTATGATATTGACATATGATAAGTTATTAAGTCATTCCCCAAAAGTGATAGATATTCTTTTAATTTTTGGTTCTTTGCCACTATAAAAATTGCTGATATGTCTGTGTTTACAGATGGGTCCTTTTCCTCTTTCTTTGATCTCCTTGGCATATCAGCTTAGTACTGGGATCTCTGGGTCAAAGGGCACATATACTTTAAGGACTTTTAGAGCATAGTTCTAAATTGTTTCCAGAATGACAGGACAAATTCATAGTTCCAGTAGTGAATCATTGTGCCCACTTTATTACAGCCCTATTCAACATACCTCTTTTCCTTTTTTGTTCTTCTTAACATTAGAGGTTTCTTCTTGTGCTATAATAGAGATAACATGCAGATTCTTGAAGGAAGGAAGGGTGCATCCTAGGAAGCAGCAAAATCTGCTGCAGTAACAAAAATGGCAGCAATATTCTAAGTACCCACTTGTGGGAAAGAATACAAATTCCAGTGGCCATCTGGCTATAGCCCCAGTACCTAAGTTCCTAGTTAACCACAATAGAATAAGTCAAGGGTAGGATCATAGACCCTGGAGATCATTTATCCCAATCCTCCTCATTTAACATGAGCAGATTAAAAGCCAAAGAAGCAAGATGACTTGTCCAAGGTTACATGGATAGTAAGTGGCAAAGTCAGGCTTTAAAGACAGTTCTGCTCATTCTGAATCCATTGTTCTAGAACACTTCTCTTTTTAAATAAGTTGTTGCCTTTACAATTGAAAAGTTTCAGAACTTCAATAAATTGCTATAATGTCAATCACAAGCAGCTCTCCTGAAGACTGCTGCTGAGGACTTCAAGGATCTAATTGCACAGTATAATGAACTCTCTATTTATTCAGCAATAAACTAAAGCACAACATTCACAACAATATAACATATTATACTAAGATGGCTACATAGTCTTTAACAGAACATATCATTCAGTAAGTCACAATCTCCTCAATCAATACACAGTATCCAAGTAAAGTCCTCTTTCATCTTGACTAAAGGCTAGTTTCCAATCACCCTTAAGCCAATCATCCTTAAAGGGTAGCAGAAAGTACAAACATTATCCACCCCTAGGTCACAGTAAGTCACAATCTCATCAGTCAATACAGAGTAAACAAGTAGTCTTCTTTAATCTTGACTCAGGCTGGCTTCCAATCATCCTTAAGTCAATCATCCTTAAAGGATAATCACTCTTAAGTCAATCATTCTTAAGGGTCAGCAGCAAGTACAAACACCATCTACCCCTAGGTCACAGTAAGTCTTCTTTCATCTTGACAGGAGGCTGACTTCCAAACCCCATGGTTCCTCTTCTACAGCTGATCACTTCCAGCTCTTGTCTGGATTCACACATAGGCAGCTCTCCACTCCTGTTCTATATCTCAGTTCATGAGGACTGCTCCACTCCAAGTTCTTCCACAGGGCTATTTCTAGGAAGACAAAGCTTAACAGAGCTAAACAATATTTATACACATTAAGTTTAACAGAGCTACAAAAATATTTATACACATTACTGGCATTGTCATCTCAATTCACTTTCTGTCTGACAAAGTAACAGAAATCAACAGAAAAGGCTTCTGTCTGAGAAATCAAACTCAAATCAACAGTGAAGTCCTCTTTCAGGACTTCTGTAACAACAGTAAAGTTCTCTTTCAACAGACAGAATGCTTCTGTTTGACAAAGTAACATCAACACAGACACAACAGGCAGAGTGCCGCAATCACAAACATTCTTTCTCTTAACTCTGCTTGCTCCCAGCTCTGCTTGAGCTTTTCTCTGCTCTGCTCCTTCCTTTTCCACCTTCCCTATTCCACCCTTCTTGTTCTGTTCCTTTGGCAAGCTCCTCCCACCATGGGCTCCATGTGATTACATTAGGCCTATTAAGGACAGGGAAGGTTTCAAATTCCCTTACACCTATTAAAGGTAATACAATAATGATACTAATTTTATTCACCCATACAATGTGTTTTATTTATGTATATGGAGAATTATAGAATCATGAAGTTGAAAAGAACCATAGATCAACTACATTTTTTTGGTTTTGTTTCTTTGTTTTTGCTTTGTGGAGGGGGCAAGACAGGGAAATTGGGGTTAAGTGACTTGCCCAAAGTCATATAGCTAGTAAGTGTTAAGTATCTGAGACTGGATTTGAACTCAGGTCCTCCTGATTCCAGGGCCAGCACTCTATTCACTGTGCCAACTAGCCATCCCCAAGCACCTGCATTTTAGACTCCCTGTTATTGCAACATTCCTACATGTTGTCTTCTAGCCCAATTCTATTTGAATTCTATCAATGTGTCATTGTTCAGTAGCCTCAGCCATGTTTGACTCTTCATGACCCTAATTGGTTTTCTTGGCAAAGATATTAAAGTGGTTTGTCATTTTCTCCTGCAATTCATTTCACAGATGGAAAACCTGAGGGTCACACAATTAATAAGTGTCTAAAGTCAGATTTGAATTCAAGAAGAGCTTTCTTCCTGACTTCTGGTCCAGCACTCTGTCCACTGCCCTCCTAGCTGCTCTGGTTATATTCAATCCTCAGCTCCAATTTTACCTTCTAGAAGAGTCCTTTGCCAGTCCACCCCAACTAGTCCCTTCCTTCTGAGATTACCTTCCATCTACTCTCTTTTTCTCTCCTCATGTATTTATGTATGCATGCATACATGCATATGTATGTATGTGTGTATGCATATATATACATGCATATATACATGTGTGTATGCACATAGTTGTTTACAGGCTATCTTCCTTCTTTAGTATGTGAGTTCCCTGTGGGCAAAGCCTTTTTATGCCTCTCTTTGTATCTGAAGTGGAACACAATGAGTTTTGACTGGCTGAGGGACTCTTTACTTTTCCAATAATCTGTAATTTCACTGCCCTGGGTGATCACTCCATCAATGAAGATTGAAAACTTTTTATTATTTAATAGATAGTTATCAAGTGTTGCTATGGATTAAAAAAAAATCTTCATCCCCCAATCTGTTCAGGTCTCCACAATGTATATATAAGTCTCCAAATTTAGCTAATTTGACTCACAAAAAAACAGACGCATTGTCCATCAGAGCCACAAGAATTCCCCTTAAGGTTGTATTAATACCCCTTCCCTCAACCCTTGCCCCGCCTCAAAAAAATTAGCTGAGTAAAATTTTCTAAAAGTTGAATGTAATATTGGCTAGCAAGAATTTAATCTTAAAAATATTTTTTTTTCTTTTTTTTGATAGAGGGAGGGTAGAGGTTACTGTACTTGAGTCTCAATTCTTGGAAAAATGTTGGCTTATTTTATTACAGCTGGTGTAATTTTCAAATAAATAAATGAATGCCTTATTTGACATTTGGACTATGTCTTTACACACCAAGATAGAAGAGTGTCTATTCCAATTTAACATTTGGTCACATACAAATGCATACATAAATATGCATGCATGTTACATATATTTCTATGTATCTATGATATTTAACATTCTACATATTCCAAACATATGATATATGCATGTATACACTGCATATATGCATAATAGATGTGTGTATATATGTGTATTATGTATGCATATATATACATATAAATACATATATGTTTATGGAGAGAATAAGTGAAAGGGACAGAGAAAGAGAGAGGGAGAGGGGGGAGAGAAAAAGAGAGAGAGAGAGGAAGAGGGAGAAAGAGAGGGAAGGAAGGAGAGGGAGAGACAGAGACAGAGAGACAGAGAGAGAGAGAGTTATTTGGATGTTTTGGTTGAAATTCTTATTGCAGCTCTTCTGCCATCTATTCATTCAAATAAATCCCTAGATCCATTATTAAGACAATTGGGACCTCACGTCATTTCAACTTGGCCCCTCAATAGGTTTATAGGCTTGGAAATCTAGAACTACAATTATCCCTTCCACATTGCAGGGATTAGGTTTGTGTCCCCTGCCCCCAACTCCCTGCATAAAATGTGTTTGGCCTTCCCTTCGTTCTACAGAAAAAAGTCCAAATTTTTTTCTTTTATGGGATGTTTACCGCCCATAAATTTGTTTTAAGTATTTGGTCATAACTATATGTAGGTCAATGTTAAGTAAAAATACTGTTTGAAAAAGAGCTTTTTCTGTGTCATCTTTTAGCCTTTGTGTGTCATCTGAGGTTTCCACAAAATTCTCCCAAATTTCCATTTAATTTCTTGTGCCCTGCAGTAGGGAAACTCATGATGTGGAAGGGACGATTGTATTAGGAATCTTACAAGCCTAGAGTCAGTGGAGGTTTAATTTGCCCAAGGGCCAGAGGCAGATTTTGAACACTGGTCCTCTTACTCCAAAGCCATTGTACCTTGAAAGCACTAGATGACCTCAGTTCATTTACTTGAGTTAATATTTATTAAGCATTTACTATTTGCCAAATACTGGATTAAGTATTGAGTATAAAAATGGAAAAGCAGATAGTCCCTAATCTCTCAGGAAGCTCACATTGTAGTTGGGTTCAATAGTACATATAGGACAGTTCATCTGATGTCAGATAAAAAGACCTGGTTTTCCTTGAGTTTCAGTGAATGGATACATGATGAAAAGACAGGCAAGGACCTTCTGGAGGACAAAGCAGGAAGGTAAATAAGGTCTGGTGATCCTGACAAAGCAGATGTAAAACCCAGTAGTCTTCCATCTTGCTGGAAGAATTATAATCGGTAACTCTGTTTATCCAAAAGTCCCAAGGGTTGGAATGGATTGGGATCTCTGGATTCCCTCCCAGAAGGATAGGGATTTGCATGTATCCTGAAGGGGAAAAGAGAAGGGAGGGTTGGCTAGAAGGTTGGGAAAAAGGGATCCTCAAGGCATCTGCTCCTCTGGACCCTCTGGTGCCTGGTGGATTGTAGGTGGTAGGCAGGCTAGGGCAGAAGAGGGGAAATAAAAAAACTGACTTTACTGCCAAATTTGTTATTTTACTTACCTCTTACAGAGAAAGAGATTTCAGAGTCTGTAAAAAGTATAATTTTCTTATGGATGGGGAGTTTCACCAGATGTTCTGATTTGCAAATGACATTGTACTGATTGAACCAAGCCATCGATGACTACCGAAATTACTCAGGAAGTTTCATGTCTCTGACAAGTGATTGGTCTAGTAATTGGGTAAGAAAAAGAAAGTCAATGAAGAATACATATTGCCCTGATTATGACTCACATTTATATGGGCATCCAATTGAATTAATCTGCATATCACAAACACAAACATATACATACACACATACATAAATATACATATAATATATGTGTGCATATGCACACAGGTAATGTGATATACACATATACATATATGTACCTGTAAACACACATATATACACTTATACATACATACATATCGCACATTCCAGGTGACACATTAAATTTTCTTAAAAAATAGGCCCCCAGAAAGTTACAAAGTATAAAAGATGGCTATTGTCAACCTTTTAAAAGTTTGGTTAAAGAGACAAACAAATATTAATATAAAAATTACAGAATGTATTCCTCATTATTCCCTTAAGGCTAACATTACTTGCTCAAGGAGTGCAGGACTAAAGTCCTGACTGATGAAGAGAGGAATCATAAGACTTTTATATATTTTTAGAACCATCCCAGTTCAGGATGACTATGTCACAAAACTTTATGACTTCCATTTGTTATCATCTATATGTGATACGGAGTTCCTTGGTTGTAAATGCAAATTGACAAGGACCAGAGAAGGGTCTATTTACATTTTATGGTCTCAGGATGTCTGTTTTGCTCTCATGTGGAGTAAGTCCCAAGATAAGGGAATCTTACCTCTGGTCTTTGAAGTTGCAGACCCAGGGAAAAGCAGTTTGTTTGATTAAATCAGATTTTTGCTAAAATGTGATAATAAGTAATTATCACGATGGAGCCCCAATACTACTCTCTTGCCAAAGTTTATTCTATTGCAATTCACACGCCCACATTCCTGAAGTAATAAAACCTCAGATTCCTTCAGGAGCATCTTGACAAGTTTAAAACTCCTGTGTACTATAGCCCAAAAGACACTGGAAATATGGAGGAAAAAAAAAGTAAATGCACACATTTTATTATGAAAATGGTCAACTTAAAAAAACAAAACAAAACATTTTTTTGGTCAGGGAGTTCCAAGGGATCACTGGAAGTGAATACCCCAAGTGCAATCAAACCCACTCCTGTGCTCTCATTCTATTCTAGATTCAGTTCATTGTTCACTTTCAGAACTTGTCCAAAAATATCTATTGGAAAGCATAAATAAACATACAAAACATATCATCAAGGACAAATATGAACAGAAAAGGTGGGCAGATTATGCAGAGAGAGCAAGGGAGAAAAGACAAACCATCTCCATGTTAAACTGGTATACAAGAAATGTTAAAAGTTGTAGTGAAAGCCAAACAACATATTGAATGTCTTCCCTGATTCTGTAGAGGGCTTATGGAAAGACAAGGCTAAGAATCACATAGCCTGAGAAAGAATAGATGGGCCATTCTTTGTGGAAAAGAAGGGATTTCTGACATCAATGAGATCAGGAATTGATTGACGTAAGTAAGAATTATCTCATGACAAGGAGCCTAACCACTAGATCAGTGGTTCTCAATCTGTGGGCTGTGACCCCTTTTGGGGGTCGAATGACCCTTTCACAGGGGTCACCTAAGACCATCAGAAAACACATATTTCTGATGGTCTTAGGAACCGAGACACCACTCCTCTATCCGTCTCCAGGCGAATCTGCCCATGTGTGTATATGCCCACGTAAGAGTATTAAAGGGTCGCAGCATTGGGAAGGTTGAGAATCACTACACTAGATGATAAAAAAAATTGGGGCCTACAAAAGTTGAGTGACTGGAAACAAGACATAGATTGGTTGGCCTTTGACTCAATGAAAATAGCATACACAATGAAGAAATTCAAAGAACATTTGAAATATTGATATTACATAATGATGAGTTTTCTTCATTTTATTATGAAGGAAAATTTTTATTTCATGTTAAATTTTCAATTGCTCTGTTTAATGAAATGATGTTAAAGATAATTAATTCTTCAAATTATAACAATGGAGCAGCAATTTGGCAGAGTGGATAGAATTCTGGGCCTGGCATCAGGAAGACTCATCTTCTTGAATTCATATCTGGCCTCAGATACTTTGTAGCTGTGTGACCCTGGGAAAATCACTTAACTCTGTCTCAATTTCCTCATCTGTAAAATGGGCTGGAAAAAGAAATGACAAGTTATTCCAATATCTTTGCTTAGAAAACATCCAAAAATGGATCACAAAGTGTCAAATATGACAGACCAACAACCTTATAATAATGGTTTTGCAAAACAGAGCCCCTGGGAATTATTTCCCAAGCCTAAAAGTATATAAAACATAAATCAGATGAGTTAGACTAAGAGCATTCAGGAAACAAGTAAGAAGAGGTCAATTCAAAATACAAAGATGACTAAGGACATTTTTCGTTTGGTGACCAGTATTTATATCACGAAACAGTTCAAGATAGCTCCCTCAGATAGGCAAAGGAAGCTTTATAGCAGCAAAGATCAGCACTTGGTAGCAGAGGACAAAACTGGTGTCAATGACCAGCAGAAGATCCTGGCATCATGAATAAAATCAGATGGCCTCCTCAAAAGTTATTGGTGATTTCATGACGCTGGAGGTGTGTATTGTCCTGGATATGTGTTCCCTTCTAATGGACCTCACCATTCATGTTCTTCACCTGTGTTCTTTATATATATTCTCTCTCCCAATGGTGATGTGTGGGTCAAGGATGGGCAGTAACCTGTGGTATAGTGTATCACTGTGTGTGTGGGACATCTTATTATTATTTATCTTACTATAATTAAAAAAAAACCCTTCTGTTTTGAACTAATGCATCCTCTGGCTCTCTATTAAAAGAAATACATTGGTGGGTGCCCATGAGCTAAGTGGATTTACACCACACTAAAATGTGCCTTGAACCAGAGGCAGCTTAGAGGGAGATATATATGTAAGAAGGTCCCTTGACTGCTGTACTTCATATATATATAAAAAAAATCCTTTCCTTCCATGAAGAATCATTGCACCAAGTAAGGATTTTTGCTTTGGAGCAGGGGTAGAAAAGAGAATAAAAAAGAAACTCTTATCGTGTACCATGCCAGAGGGTCAACCTTAAGTCAGACTAAGAGGAAGTAATATCAAAGGTGAGTTATAGTCATAAGGAAAGAGTCAGGATTGAAATCTATGCCATTTGAATAAATTTAACAATCTTTTTTCCCATCACCTTTTCAAATGAAGAGATAAATGAAAATGGGGGATTGCCAACCTTAATCCTAATAATTGAGGAATTGATTCAGTTTATGAGTCATCAGAAAACTTACGAAGCATATCCACAAAGCTAATATAGCTATATAATATAACAACTAGAAATCAAATATATTTTCACAATAAGTTCTATTTGACATTTGGATGTATTTTAGAAATAAATGTAAAAGGAAGAAAAGGGAGAAATATCAACTTCAGGGCCACAAACATAAATTATTATTAACTTCTCTCTAGGTATCCATAAGGAGAAAATACATCAAAAATCCATAACAAACTTCACTGGAAAATACCAAAAATTTCAAAGCTGATTCCCAGATGATAAATGAGAACCAATATTAGACTGGCTAATGTTTGGGCCATGTTGGACCTCTCTAAAAATGACCAAACTTGATGTCACTCCTTTAACATGTATGCTCTCCTCCTTTCCAAGTCAATTTTAATTAACAAGCAGTAATTTTAAGGCACAGTTGGCTTTATCCAAATGTTGATCCCCGATAGCTCCAAGAGTTTGCTTCATTATTAATGGTAGCATTTTATGGCCACTTTCCAAATAGTGTGTTGTGATGGATATTGGTCAGAATATTATTCTCTAATCAAAATATAGAGGCAAAATATTCAATTGAAAACTAGAATCCTCTTCCTTTCACATTCTATAGATTACTAGCAGTTTAACACAAACAGCTGAAGACAGACCTTTTGCTGTATAGCTGTCTGGTTTTTTAATGAATATCAGGGGTCCATTTTTTTAGTTAAACTTTTCTTATTGTGTTTGTATGTTGCTTTCTGCATAATTGCTCAAAGACTTTACTGCGAAATTAATATCCTCACTGTGAACAAGAGAACAGGGCAAAAACCAGGATGACAGAGGCTGAAATGAGGTGAAAGGCAAATCCAATTTTTCCTTGCACCATAGAAACCTCGTCAGGACCAGCTTTATCTGGTAATCCACATTTAAACTTTAACCTGTAGGGGGGCTCTTTGTGTTAGTTAATGTAAGCATAAAAGGAGCCTGAATCACTAATCAGATTAATCATATTTTGTAAGACTCAAAAGCTTCATTAAAAGGACCTGGTATCCGAGTTACACATTTTAGGAAGGAGGAAAGTTTTCTATGAAGAAAACAGTAACAGTAAAATTCCTGCAAGATGGAAGAAACTTTGGCCAAGCAAACAAAAATCCCAATTCCCCCCACCCAGTCCTCGTATAGAATAAGCAGGTTAGTTATTTCAGACTATTCACATGGACAATAGGAAAACAATATTTTTTTAATTATCATAAATCTCTATTTCATCCTTTTTGATATTTCTGCCAGAGGTCTGCACTTTTCTGCTTAAACAGACTTCCTACTGCTCATTGATTACATGTACATAATGTGTATCACCCGCTTTAAGAAGTTAATTAGTTGTACAATTAAGGAGAAGAATTGGGAAGAGGAGGGCAAGCACCTCGTGATGATAATCAAAAGAGTTTTAAGGTAGGGCTTGGGAGGTGTTAGGATTTTACGTCAGCTCTAGAGAAACTGTCTCTAAACCTTTTGTTTGTCTGTGTACATGTACTTGTGTAAAAAGGGTGGGAGGGAGAATACTAGAGAAAACTTTTTTGATAATCAAAGCCTGGCTATCTGGAGCCATTGTTTCACTAGACTCCTACATATTGAGTTGAGGAAGTAAAACCTATGAAATGTGCAAATGGATTTTGTAGCTGTCAAACTGTATGGAAGACTAAGTCTCAAGGAAATGCCCCTTCAGGAAATTGAGACCTTGGACTTCAAATCAGCCAAAATTTCCCAGCATTTGTTTTGGCACATGGGTGCCTTGCTAACAAAACTTCCAATAAGCAATCAGAGAAAGAGCAGGCAGGGAAATCGCTATCAAATATTAGCTCATGCTAACTCACAAGAAGTGTGCCATATGATTCCCCCCCCTCTAATTGGGAGGAAGGAAAAATGACTTGATTTTTTTTTTTCTTATTGCAGGTCAATAACGATCACCCTTCTCAAACACTAGTTCAGATGATGACATATCTATATCTATCCTACCTCTTGATCTGAAACTGCCCACACAGACACTGCTCATCAAAATGCACTTAAGACTTTATATCCAGGTCAGGCTAAGTTGATACGTCAGAAAAATCTCCTTCATCTGCATTCTGCCCACACACAGGCTGGATATTCTTGAATTTTTAAGGATCAAATTACATGACACAGAAACAAAGCCCATAAACCAGCCTCCAGCTTCTAATGTGAGAAATAACAATCACCAGATAAGCTGTTATTAAGACAGACTTAAGTTCTTCAGTGTCATATCCACAAAACTGTCAGGCAATGCAACAAGAGCCCAATTCAAGGGTTTCCAGATTTATAGACAAGCTCAGGAAGTGAAAGGGGGGCTATTCTTAAGTTCATTCATGAATAAGAAAAGTTTGACTCTAAAACCATCTCTTAGCATATTTCTATGGGGTCTATCACCATGACATCAAGGCACCACATACAGCTGCCATACATGACAAAACAATACACAATTACGCTTCATTTCAGGGATCTGCTTTTTGGTTGGCCTGGATTGTTTTCTCCCTTTTAAATCTCCAAATATTTATGGATAGTAACTCTTGGTATGAGGAAAAATATGTATGTTACCAAGTCCCTTTTTAAAGAAATTAAATTCATTGTACCTAGAATTTTTATGTATTTTACATGTATCCACTTAATAGTCAATCTCATTTTTAAAGTATCTCACTTAGAATATGTGAGTTCTTCTAATCCCCAATATAATGTGTCCATTACCCTCTCACTTTTGGTGATAACCACTTGTAATACCATGGTTTTGCAAGAATTTTGATTTTTTCCAGGATTTCAACCATTGTTGTGTTACATTGTGAGCCACATACAGCCTGCCATCTAATACAAACAATCTCATGTCCTTAAAATGGTGCTGCAAAACACAGCCTCACACAAGCAAAGATTTATGCTATTTTGATCACAGGGTCTGGTCTCCCCAACACAAAGTAACAAGGGGTGTTTGCAATTTTCTAAGGAATTCAGATCACGTATACACAATTTGAACAATGCACTCAAATCCCTCCAGTTGTATTCCTACTTGAGTAATTTTGCCTAGACTAAGTTTTTTTTCCTTTTCTTTCTTGAGTGAATTATGACAATTTATACCCAGCCAAACAATGCCAACTTATTGATAGAAATGAGAGAGAAAGGAAAGTAAGCTTGTTGGTGAGCATACTCCCAAAACTTAGCAATGTTAAAATCATTTAATGGACTTTAAATGATTCAGAATCACACAGTTATGGCTCCCATTTCTGGACATTCTTAATATAATGTCTAGGTCCTTCAATTAGTCAATTAGTTTAAGACCGTGGTTTTTTGGAGGGTAGGGGCAAAGAGAGGAGGGAAAAAGCTTTGCAACTATAAAAACCTTACATGCCTGCTTCCAAGAAAAAATTCCCCCTTGGAAAAGAGAGCAGCTGGAGAGACATCTGTGGGCTGAGCAGAGAGCCCTAACAGAACAATTGTTCATACATCTGTGGAAATAAAATAAGTGATGGATAAAATGTAAATGAAGAGTGAGCATTTTGAAGATACTATTTTAAAATGTATAAGACCACATAAAACTGATGTGCATAAAAATATCTTGGCTACTTTATTATTGGCAGCATGGTAGAATTATCATGTTATTTGCTATCTTATGGAAGAACAAGCTACATACTATATTAAGAAAGTTCAGCTGGGTGTGCAAAGCTATGTATTTGTTCATGCCTTATTGTATGTTCTCCCCTCCCTTTCCGAATCTAATAAAAAATCGCCTTTTTCCTATAGGAAATACCAATATTTGCACTGGTGTGCTCTGCAGAGGGGAAGTGCCACAGGGTCCTGCATACAACATGTGTTTGCTGCCCTGTCTGTAGTCACTGCAGTAACCTGAAATATATTTTATGCAAGCAGAATACTGTATTATGTAGTGCAAACTGTGCTAAATAATATAAAATCACATAGAATGGTGCAGAAGATATTTAAATGACTTAGAAATATTTTCTTTCTTTTTCTTTTTCTTTTCTCTTACAAATTTATTCAAATAACTTAAGTCTTTAAGAGATTGAAGGTCAGTAATATTGTAAATTCTTTGTACTCTATTTAAGAGACAATACTCAAGTACTATGCTGCCTGGGCCATCCTTCAATAGCATAGTGCTAGGCACAGAAGACTTCAAAAGACATTTTATAAATTCAATTTAATACAGCAAATACATTTTAAATTCCTAATATGCGTGTAGAAGAATGTGCTAGGTGCCAAGGAATTTTTTTTTTAAAGGCACAACATTTTCCTGGTTCTTCATGAAATTTGAAGTTTAGAAAGAAGATGAGACAAATATGCAATTATTTCATAAATAATCATTTAATAATTGCCTGCTATGTGCCAGGAAATATGCTAGGAACTGAAAAGATAATGACAAAAAAATAAAACAACAAAAGTCTTTGCCTTCAAGGATCTTATATTATATAAGGAGAGAAAACCTAAAAAAAAAATAATGTATAAAAGGTATACAAATTAAGAAAAAGTAAATTTCAATGAGGAGAGTCACTAACAGGTAGAGGAATCTGTAAAGGTTTTATGTTGATAGGAACACTCAAGCTGACCTCTGAAAGAAACAAGGGAGAGCCAATATGACAGAAGAGAGAAAGCACTCAGCTGAATTATCCCAAAATTGACCTCCAAACAACTTTAAAATTACAGGTCAAATCTAATGTTGCTGTGGCAGGAACACTAAAAGATGAGAGTGAGTCTTTCTTTCAGTGTAAGGCAATTTGGGAAGTAAGGAAGAAAGATCTGTGACACAGGGCTAGAGGCTGGCCTCAGCCCACATGGATAAAATGCCAGTGGTGGGACCAGGTCATAGTGATAGAAGCAGCAGCAGCTTAAGGAGGTCTCAAACTGGAGAAGGTAAGGGGACCTGGAATCTGATTAGAAAAAGATAATGGGGGACTCTTGTCTTGCACTGGACACAGGATGAGATGCTGTTGGGCAAATAAATTGCCTACAAATTGACCTTCTGGGTCATTGTTCAAGGGCAGAAAGGAGTACTTTCAAACAGGAAGGAAAGGCCAAAAGGAAGGTATCACTCGTGGTCACAACGGATCAAGGACTGTGAGGAAAAGTATCCCTTTGGGTCTCAAAGGACCAGGGACCTTGAGGAACAGTATCAACTGTAGTATCAAGGGATCAATGTGGTTTGTTTTGGTTTGTTGGTCTTTTTTTTTTTTTTTTTGTTTGTTTGTTTTTTGGATAAGGACAAAAGCGCAGACTAGGAGAACAGTGATCATACCTTTCTCTAATCAAACTACCTTGGGAGCACTGAAACCCAGTCTCCCCATCTCCAAGAGCTCTGAAACAGCAGTTGAAAAAGCTTGAAATTTGAGAGAGTGTATTTCTACTGCTATCACCACTCTTACATTAACAACAGAGCATGAATTTAACATAAAGTTCAAAACCAAGAAACAGGTGTAGAAAAGGAGCAAACAACAATGATAATTAAAAGAACATGAACATAAAAAGCTACTATGGTGACAGGGAAAATCAAGACACAAAGAAAATAATGAAGTCAAAATAGCTACACACAAAGCTCTAAAGAAAAATGCCAATTGGATACAAGTCAAACAAGTATTTCTAGTAGAGGTTAAAAATGATTTTCAAAATCAAATAAGGGGGATGGGGGAAAATTAAATAAAGAAATGGAAGCAAGGGAAGAAAATAATTAAAAAGGCAATTGACAGCATAGTAAGAGAGGCAAAAAAAAAATTCCTGAAGAAAGTAATACCTTAAAAAGCAGAATTGGACAAATGGAAACTAATGACTCCACAAGACATCAAGAAACAATGAAACAAAGACAAAAGTATGAAAAAAATACAAGAAAATGTGAAAATATCTCATTGGAAAAATAATTGAGCTAGAAAATTAGATTTAAGAGAGATAATTTAAGAAATATTGGGCTACTTGAAGGCTACAATCAAAGAAAGAGCCTAGACATCATATTTCAAGAAATTATCCAGGAAAACTGACTCAATGTCCTAGAAACAAAGGGTAAAATAGAAATTTAAAGAATCTACCAATTGCCGTTTGAAAGCGATTCCAAAATGAAAACTCCCAGGAATATTAGTTAAATTCCAGAGCTCCCAGGTCAAAGAGAAAATACTTCAAGCAACCAGAAAGAAACTGTTCAAACAACATAGTGCCACAGTCAGGATTACACAAGATTAAGAAAGCAGCACATTAAAACAGTAAGGGGCTTGGAGAAGGCAAAGGGATTGGAATTAAAATCAAGAATTACTTACCCAGCAAAACTGAGCACAATTCTTCGAGGGAAAAAAAAAACCAAAACATATGTAGATATATAGATTTAGATATGTAGATATCTATATCTATATATCTACATATGTTTTTTTCCCTCAAAGGATTATGCTTAGTATGTCTGTATATATATATACACACACACACACATACATACATATATATATATACATATATATACATGTTGAAATAGAGAACTTTCTTTCAAGAATTTCTAATGAAAAGATTAGAATTAAATAGAAAATTTGATATTCAAACATGACTTAAAAGTAGCATAAAAAGGTAAACATGAAAGAAGAAAGAGAAATAATAAAGAACTCAATAAGTTTGAAGTGTTTACCTTTCTATATGGGAAGATGATATGTATAGTTTCTAAGATCTTTATCATTATCAGAGCATTCAGAAAAAGTCTGCAGAAAGAGGGCATGAAAATGAGACAATTATGTTGGGATGATATAAAAAAAATGGAAAAGTGAGAAAGTAGAATGAGCTGGGAGAAAAGGAAGAGAGAGGATTAATAAGAAAAATTATTTCACATAAAAGCAGTGATTAAGGAAGGGCTTTTATAGTGAAGGGGAAAATGGTGGGGAGTGATGGATAATGTTTGAATTTTACTTACATCTAAATTGGTACAAAGAAAGAACCCCCTCCCCCCAACCACACACACAACTGGTAAAAGAAATCTATCTTACCAAATAAGGAAGTAAAAGATGCAGGAGACCAAAGAAGGGAGGGGGGAGGGAGGAGCTTATAAAAGGAAGAAATGATAAAAGTAGGTATTGGTCAAAAGCAAAGCAGACTTTAGAGGAGAACAAGATAAAAGAGAGAAGAAAAAACAGAAGAAAATAGGATGGGCAAAAATTTACAATTAATAATCAAAACTGTGAATGTGAATGAGATGAACTCTCCCATAAAATGGAAGAGTATAGCAGAATAGATTAGAATCCATAATCCAACAATATGTTGCTTATTAACACACACACACACACATACAGAGAGAGAGAGAAAGAGAGAGAGAGAGAGAGAGATACCCATAGAATTAAAAATAAGCAGATGGAACAAAATCTACTATGTTTCAACTGAATTACAAAAAAAACACAGGGGTAGCAATCATAAACTTAGACAAGGTAAAACAAAAAAAAAAAGACTTAAATAAAAGAGATAAACAAAGTAACTACGTTTTGATAAAAGACACCATAGACAATGAAATAATATCAATATTAAACATATGTGCACCAAATGGCATAACACCTAAATTCTTAAAGGAAAAGTTAAAAGAATTATAGGAGAAAATAGAGAGTAAAATTATACATGTTGGGGACCTTTACTTTCCCGTCTTTCACCTACCTAACAGCTAGATAAATCTCACCATTAAAATAAATAAGAAAGAAATTGAGGGATGAATAGAATGGTAGAAAAGTTATATATGATAGACATTTGGAGAAAACTGAATGGGAATAGAAATCAGTACACCTTTTTCTTAGCTATACCTGGAAACTTCATGAAAGTTGACCATGTATTACGGCATACAAATCTCAAAATCAAGTGCAGAAAAGCAGAAATATTAAATGTACCTATTTAAGATCATACTTCAGTAAAATTACATTTAATGCTCCATTAAAAAACAAATAAAAAATTAATTAAAAACTAAATAATCATCTTAAAAATAGTAAGTCAAAGAACAAAATATAGAAACATAGAAACAATAATTACATTAAAGGAAATGACAAGAATACAATGACATTCCAAAAAATGTGGGATGCAATCAAAGCAAAACTTAGGGAAAAATGTTTATCAATGCATACATCAATAAAAGAGAGAAACAGCAAACCAATGAACTGAGCAGGCATATAAAAAGAAAAACTAGAGAAATAACAAATTAAAAAAAAAAACTCCAATTGAACACCAAAATGAAAATCATGAAAATTGAAGAAGAGATTAGTCAATTGCAAGTTGAAAAATATCCTTGAACTAATAAATAAAATGAGAAACTGGTTTTATGAAAAAAAAAACAATAAAAATGATAAATAACTGGTTAATTTGATTAAGAAAGAAACATACAAATTGCCATTATAAAAAATGAAAAGCGTGAATGCACCATTGATGAAGATGAACTTAAAACAATTATTAGGAATTATTTTTCCCAATTATTTACCAATAAATCTGACAACCTAAGTGAAATCAATGAATATTTATAAAATATAAACTTCCCAGATTAATAGAAGAGGAAATAGAATACTTGAAAAAAGACATCGAATAAGTCATAAATGAGCTCCCTAAGGAAAAATCCCCAGGACCAGACATATTCACAAGTGAATTGTACCAAACATTTAAGGAATAATTCATCCCAACACAATACAAACCATTTGAAAAAATAAGCAAAGAAAGAGCCCTACCATTTTTCTTTTATGACACAAATATGACTTGGATACTTATACAATGGAGAACAAAAAATAGACTAAAAAAGTATAGAATAATTTCCTTAATGAGTATTGATATAAAAAATTAAATAAAATACTAGCAAAGAGATTATAACAACATAGTACTAAGATCATATACTAATACCAGGTGGGGTTTATATCATAAAGCCAGAGTTGGTTCAATATTGGGAAAACTATCAACATTACTGACCATATTAATAAGAAAACACATTAAAAATCATATGATTATATCAATAGGTGCCGAAAAAGTCTTTGACAAAATACGACACCTGTTCTTAAAAAAAACTAAAAAAAAACCCTCACTAGAAAACATAGGAATCCATGTAGACTTTCTTAAAACGGTAAGTAGTATCTATCTAAAAGCAACAGCAAATATTATGTGTAGTGGTTATTAACTTTGAAGCTTTCTCAACAAAATCAGATGTGAAGTGAGGATGTCTATCATCACCACTATTATCCAATATTATACATGGAATGATAACCATAACAACAAGACAAGAAAAAGAAATTGAAACAACAAAAACAGTCAGTGAAGAAATAAAACTATCACTCTTTGCAAATGATATGATGGTACACTTAGAGAACCCTAGAGAATCAATTAATAAATTAGTTGAAACAATGAACACTTTCAGCAAATTTGTAGGATATAAAATAAAGCCATGCAAATTATCAATATTTCTTCATATTACCAAAAATATACAACAGCAAGAGATAGAAAAAGAAATTTCATTACCTGGAGACAATATAAAATACTTGGAAGTCTACCTGTCAAGACAAAAACCAGGCACTATATTATGAATACAATTGCAAAATACTTTTCACAGAAATCAAGTTAGATCTAAAAAAATATTATTTGTAGGTTACAATAAAAATGACAATTTAAATTAATTTACTTATTAAGTATTGCACCCATCAGCTACCAAAGAATTATTTTATGGAGCTAAAGAAATAATAAAATCCATCTGGAAGATGTACATGTACATGTAAAGATAAAGGAAGTTTTAGGACCAAACAAGAAATAAAGAGGATCATGGAGAAACAAAATAATTTTGATTAGTTAAATTTAAAAAGCTTTTGTACAAACAAAACTAATGCAGCCAAAATTAGAAAGAAAAAAGAAAATAGAGGAAGTTGTTTTACAGCAAGTTTCTCTGATAAAGGCCTCATTTATCTATTTATTTTAAGTTTTCAACATTCACTTTTATAAGATTTTGAGTTCTAAATACCACCCCTCCCCAAGACAGCATGTAATATCAATATATCATATCAAATATATTTCCATATTAGTCATGTTGTGAAAGAAGAATCAGAGCAAAAGGGAAAAACCATGAGAAAAAACAATAAAAAAGAAATAGAAAATAGTATGCTTTCAGACTCCATACTTCTTTCTCTGGATGTGAATAGCATTTTGCATCATGAGTCTTTTGAAATTGTCCTAGATCATTGTGTTGCTTAGAAGACTTAAGTCTAATAGAGTAGGTCATTGCACAATATTGCTGTTACTGTGTACAGTGTTGTCCTGTTTCTGTTCACTTCACTTGGGATCAGTTTATACAAGTCTTTCCAGGTTTTTCTGAAGTCTGCCTGCTCACCATTTCTTATGGAACAATAGTATTCCATTACATTCATAAATTAAAACTTCTTCAGCCATTCCCCAGTTGATGGGCATCCACTTAATTTTCAGTTCTCTGCCATGACAAAAAGAGCTACTATGAATATTTGTGTACAAGTTGTTTTCCCTTTTTTATGATCTCTTTGGGAAACAGACCTAATAGTGGTATTGCTGGATGAAAGGGTATTCAGAGTTTTATAGCCCTTTGAGCATAGTTCCAAATTGCTCACCAGAATGGTTGAATAAGTTCACAACTCCACCAACAATGCATTAGTTAGTGTTCCAGTTTTCCCACATCTCCAAAATTTATCATTTTCCTATTTTGTTATGTTATGTGGTACTTTAGAGTTGTTTTAATTTGTATTTCTCTAATCAATAGTGATTTAGAGCATTTTTTTATATGACTATAGATAGTTTTAACTTCTTCATCTGAAAACTGCCTGTTCATATCCTTTGACCATTTATCCAATTGGGGAATGATTTCTATTCTTATATATTTGACTCATTTGCCTATATATTTGAAAAAAATGAAGCTAAAGAGTTTGAAAAGAGAAAATATAAGCTATCAATAGTCACATAAAAATGCTCTAAATTACTACTGATTAGAGGATTACAAATTAAAACAACTCTGAGATACCACTTCACACATCAGATTAGCTAACATGACAGAAAGGAAAATGACCAATGCTGAAGGGGATTTGGAAAAGATAGGATATTAATGCATGGTTGGTGGGGTTGTAAATTAGTTTAGCAATTATGGAGAACAGTTTAGAACTGTACCCAAAGAGCAATAAAACTGTGCATACCCTTTGATCCAGCAATACCACTGTTAGGTCCTCATCCCAAAGAGATCATTAAGAATCATACCTTATAGCTGGAAGGGACTTCAGGGGTCATCTGATTCAAGCACTTTAAATAGCAAATGAAGAAAAATGGAGGCTTAGGAAAATTATGTGGTTTGACCAATTTCACAATGTATCAAACTTGAATAGGAAATAAAGCCCTTTGATTCCAAACTAGCCCTGTTCCCACTGTACCACGCCAGCTGCACAAAGAGAAAGGGGCAGAATACAGTTCAATCTCAAGCCCTATATTTCCAAATCCAGGATTTGGGCCACTGCATTAAAATACAGTGAATCCAAAGGATCTATTGGGATCCCAAAGAATCTAGAATTTCATTGATTTGAAAGTTTCCTCCATTTGATACAGATATCGTTCAATTCATTCCTGCCTCAATTGGTGACACTCTTGTCCATGTTTTCCCAAAAGTTCACCATAGGAAGTGAAGATACTGGAGATATTTCTTTCTTTTCCCAGTACTGGAAGTATACTACTGGAGCAATCTGATTGTTCACCTTGTATTGCACACCTGGCACATGACCACTATGATTTCTCTTTGTAATGCAATTCTTCGATGGCATCCTTTACTCCTGCCTTAAGAATTCCTGTTTGCTTATGTATTTAAGCCTATCTTTACCTAATATGCCCTTGTAAAGTATCTCCTCAGTGATTCCACCTTTTTTTTCCCCAGAGGTAATGGCATTTCATATTTCATTTTCATATAGAAATACCAGTAAAATGTTTGGATTGAGGGTGGAGAAAAATGGCTTATTTTCTTTCATGGGAACCTTAGAGTCAGTAAGAGTAATTTTCAATTTCCTAAAAGGTATTCACCTCTTTCCTCTTTTTCCTATCCACTTATAGGTCCAACTCATTTTTCATACACACTGGTTGCATACAAGCATTATTGGTGTACATCCAAATGAATATAGAAATCTGGACAACAGTCATTCTCATCTGCTTGATCTTTCCTGTGTGACTGCATAGATCAGACCTTGTTGAGTGATTACAGAAGACTTCAATGTTCTAAATTACAGAAGACTGCAATGTTCTCAGGTTTGATTTAATCAACAGAGGGTCATCTACTAAGAAGAGCACCTGGAGGACTTTTCCATTAACAAGGAATTGTTCTTTGACCTGGACTTCCCTGGATCCCCTCCTTTACAGTGGCAAGTGCCTTTGGTGAGTATGCCATTTTATTATGACATAATTTTTTTGATTAAGTTTTCTTTCAGTTGTCTATTTATTTTTTCTGTGTTGCACCTCTTCTCCCCTCAAGTTGGAAAAAAAAATCCTGATAATAAAGAAGCATAATCAAGTAAAACAAATCCCATGTTTCCCATGCTCAAATATGTCTCAATTTGAATATTAGTCAATTTTGAATATTATTCTATCACCTGTCTGTTTAGAGGTAGGTAGAATTCTTCCTCATCATTCCTCTAGAATTATAATTGATGCCATCATTGGTCAGAAATATTAGGGCTTTCAAAATTATTCACTTCTACAGTGTTGATGTGAAAATATAGATAGTTCTCCTAGGTTCTTTTCACAACTCTGCCTCACTACATATATGTCTCCCTGGTTTTCTTTGAAACCTTCTCTTCCTTCTGTTCTTGCAGTCCAGTATCATTTCATTACATTCTATATGATAATTTGTTTAGTCAGTCCCCAAACTGATGTTTGCCCAGTCAATTTCTAGTTCCTTACTACCACAAAAAGAGTTGCTATAAATATTTTAAATTAAATATAGGACTTTGCTCTCTCTTTTTTCTTTCCTTAGGTTGAAGGCTTTATAGTAGTATTGCCACCGAATGAGAACAAACAATTTAGTAACATTTTGATCATTTCCAAATTGCTTTACAGAGTGACTATGCCAACTCACAACTACACCAATAATTCATCAATGTATTTGTCTGCAGTAGCTCATCCAACATTTGACATTTTCCTTTTTTGTCAACTTTGTCAATCTAATGACTTTTAAATGGAACCTCAAAGTTACCTTATTATGCATTTATTTTTAGTAATATTTTCTTTCCCCTAATTATATGTAAACACAATTAACACTTAAAAAAAAATGAATCCCAAATTCTTTCCCTCCTTATCTTCCCTCTCCCCTCCCTGAGATGTAGGTAATTTGATGTAGGTTATATATGTGAAATAAGGAAAGAAAAGAATGAAGAAAGGAAGGAAGGAAAGAAGGAAGGAAGATGTTTTGATTTGTATTCAGACTCCATCAGACCTTTTTTCTGGAGGCAGATAGCATTTGTCATCATGAATCCTTTGGGATTGTCTTGGATCATTGTATTGCTGAGAATAGCTAAATCATTCACAGTTGTTCATTGTACAATATTTCTGTTACTATACACAGTGTTCTCTTAGTTCTGCTTACTTCACTCTGCATCAGTGCTTTTCAAGTTTTTCTGAAATCATCTTCATCATTTCTTATAGCAACTATCATGGATTTATAATGGTAATTTAGAGCATTTTAAATATTTCTATAGACAATTTATTGCCTTGAGAGCTGCCTATTCCTTTTTTCTGTCTATTAATCCTTTGGGGAATATCTCTTATTCTTATACATTCAAATCAGTTCCTATGTATCTTGAAAATGTGACTTTTATCAGAGAATTTTGTTACAAACCCTCCCCCCCATTAACTGTTTCCCATCTAATTTTTCCTGTATTGCTTTCATCTGTAAAATTAAAGTGAAACAAAAATAAAACTTTTCCCTTTTAAACATTTTTCTTCTTACTATTGTACTTCCCTCCACCCTGTGTTCCTCATCTCCCCTTTACATCTAAAAAGAGGGAGTATGAAACATTATTGTGATCAGTATAAATGTTTTCTGTTTGATGGAACATGTTTTCACAAGCCTGTCTTTTTTTTATTCTCTACATCTAGACCTCAATCTGATGTTCTTGCGATCATTCTTCATCTGTAAACCTCTCTAAATGATATCCTCTCTAAACAACTTTTATTTTGCTTCTTTAATCTGTCCCTAGATTTACTCTTACTATTACTCCTTCTTTTCCTTGCTCCCTGTGCCCCTTTTTTCTTCTTGAATGAATGTATTTTTAAATATTTGTTTATTTTTAGTTTTCAACATTTACTTCCATAAGATTTTGAGTTCCAGATTTTCTCCCCCTCTCTCCCCTGCCCCAACCCCAAGATGGTGTGTAATTTTATGTGGGCTCTAAGTATAAAGAATGAATGTATTTCTATACCAAATTCTTTTTGTCTGTGTATTCAACTATCCTTTTTAGTATTTCAAATGAACACAAGGCTCAAATTATACTCTCTTGCTCACCCTTTTCTTATTTGTATATGTAATGGTCATTAATTTAAATTTGAAGACCCCGTTTTGTTATGTCAAGTAAGCAGGTACTTAGCCCTTAGTACTAATTAAACCTCTGTGAAAGAAACAGAATGTGTGAACTCTGTCTCTTGTTGCTGACATAACAGGAAGAGGTTGGCTGAAACAGGAAGCCAATGTGGTGCGTGCATATATAAAAAAAAAACAAAACCCAGAGACAGTCAGAATTTTCTCCTGACAAGATCCTGGTGGAAGAAGTTGTTCTGCTGGAGAGAGAGAGGGGGGGGGAGAGAGAGGGAGGGAAGGAGGGAGGGAGAGAGAGAGAATTCCTCTCAGTGAGCATCTGGAAGCTGGCTGGCTATGGCTGGACTGAGAACTGAGTCAGAATTTTCTTGAGACCAGAATCTGGTGAAGATTGAAGTTGCTCCTGGGAAGGCTGCCTGGAAGGCTGAGGTTGCTGCCACCTGATTTTGATTTTGAAAAGCTGGGAGGAATGATTTTGATTTAGGGAGCCAGCTGAGATTTCTTCTGGGTCCTAGGGCCAGCCAAACTGCCAGAGGACTAAAGAAGCATGGCTGTAGTGCTGGTATTCTGACAGTCTGTTTTGGTGTTGTTTTGCCAGACTCATATGCTCATGAAGGACAGTACTGTTGTTGCAGAGGTCCTGGAACCTTGCTATTGGCTCAGAAGCCCTGAAGAAGGATTTTCTTGTTGTATGTTTACCAAAATCCTGGAAGAAGGTTTGCTGATGTTTTCAGAGGTCCTGAGACTGTTCTACAGGCAGAGAGTGAATTGATAAGGACACTGGCAATGAATATTATGGCTTTGTTAAACTTTGTATCCCCAGGAACAGAGATTGCTGAGAACTTGTCTCAGGTCAAGATGAAGAAAAGATCTCTCCTTGGGTATTGAATGCTGTAATGAAATTGAAGTTTACTAGAGACCTAGGGGTGGAGGGTTTGTGTATTTTCTAATGATTGTATTTAGTGATTAATGACACTTAGTAACTGATTGCTAGATAAGTGACTGATTAAGTTAACCTAGTTGCCCCATGAGTAGAAGACTGACTATTCTGAGATGACTGAATGAATGAGTAAGGAGGCAAACCTCCTTAAGGATACTAGATGATTATTTTTTTGTTCTTTGTTCTAAATGTTGTGACCACTTTGGTGAAAACTATGTGGCTATTTTAATGATAGCCTGTTGTGAACACTATATTGTGATTGTCTGAGAATGTTTTGCTTTGATTTGTTATGGAATAAATAGAGTGTTCACTATACTGTGTATTCAGAACCTTAAAAGCTCTTCACAGTAGCATTCTTCTGGAAAGCTGCATGGCATTACAGTATAGAGTTCTACTTGTGTCTCTGATGATGTGAGATAACTGACCCCCACTCCTGAATTTATTCCCTTTTTATACCTAGGGTAACCCTTCCTTTCCCTTCCTTTCCTTTTTTTCCTTTTAAGGTAATAGAACATAACAGAAATCTCTCCTAGTCACTTTCACTTACTGGCTTCCCTATAAGATTTCTGATAACATTATGGTTCTTAATGATGGGGTATAGGCTCTGGGAAACTCCTTGAACTCTGATTGAATCTTCCTACTAGATGAAGCATTTGCCTGAGACAATGAGCCTTTCATTATCACTAGACCCAAATCTCTGTTACTAGCCTAGCCCTCCATAGTCCAGCTACTTCCCACCCTTGATCCTCCCAAAATATCTATACCCAAATCTATTACCCTTAAACTATCCCAGCCCTCCATTGTCTGTTGCCTCCAGCTTTTTCCCACACTTAATCTCCCATTACTAGTGTATGACCTCATTTAACTCCTCCTTAAGACACTCTCCAAAATCCTCCTCTAGACCACCCCTAGAACCCTCCCACAACCTTTCTATATATAAGCTCCATCTTGTCTCCATGAGGCAGTCAAAAATTATCTTGTGCAGACTCACTCTGTGTCATATTATTCTGGCCCTATTGCCCAATACAAGCATCACAGATACTCCTTAAGTGTCTACTCATTATGGTGAAGCTTTAATAAACTTTGCTTTACTTTGACTGAGAGAACATTTGAGTCAAATTCATTTGGTAGGACCCGGCATCTTGGTATTTGACATTAATACCTTAAACCTAAGGTATTAGGTTTAATACCTAATACCTTAAACCTCAACATTAAGAGATGTTTATAATAGTCACTTCACCAATTAGAATGTAAATACTTCTTATAAAGGTATTTCTGATGGCTCACATACTTATGTAAAGATTGCTCTTCAGCTTCCCCCCCCATATGTCAAAGTTTCTATTAAACTCCAAATGTGGTTTGTTTTTTTCCACTAGGATTTCTTTTTTTCTTAAATTATTTATTTGTTTGTTTGTTTGTTTTTAATTTTAATTTTTTAAACATTTATTTATTTTTAGTTTACATCATTCATTTCCATGAGATTTTGATTTACAAAATTTCTCCCTGTCTTTCCCCTACCCACCACCCCAAAACAGCGATCCCACTATATACTCCCTCCTCTAATCAGTTCTTTCCTATATCCTCCCCCATCACCCTTTCCAGTAGGGCAAGATGGATCTCCCTACCCTATTACCTGTATATTTCCCTCCTTTCTATTCCAACCCCCACTTGTTCTATTCTATACTTTGTCCCTGTCCCTTTACAAAAGTGTGTATTTCTAACAACCCTCCCCCCCAACCTGTCCTCCCCTCCATCCTCCCCCCTCTTATCCCCTTCCCCTCTACTCTCCTGTAGGCCAAGAAATCCAATTTAGAGTGTAAGTCATTCCTTCCCTAAGCCAATTTCAATGAGAGTGAGGTTGACCCATTACCATTTGCCTGCCTGTTTTTCCCCTCCATTGTAACAATTATCCCTTGCCTCTTCTATATGGAGGATTAACCACATTCTGTCTCTCCCGGTCTCCTCTCATACTATTCCTCTCCCACCTCTGAATTTCACCTTTTAAAATATTGTCCCATCCTGTTCAATTGATCCTGCAC
>CM053580.1:40691652-40748905 GCA_028627135.1 Pseudochirops cupreus | reverse complement strand
ATATATATATATATATATATATATATATATATATATATATATATTTTTTTTTTTTTTTTTTAGTGATACTGAGATAGGTCACAGAGTATGTGAGAGAATGCCTTATTCAGTCTGGTGTGCAGAGACCAAAGTGGAAAAGCAGCATCTCCAAGGCATGCTGTGAGGCATTGCTCAGAATGGAACATATTGAAATGACCCTCACCAAAGGAATACGTGGCAGGGTAGAGAGAGAGGCCACTGATACAGGCAGCAAAACGTGCTCTGAAATGACAGAATGGTGTGCCTTCATGATTTGACTGGCTAACTGCAGAAGGGCTACATCTGGGGCACATCTGCACTGAGCAAGTGAGCCAGTTCCAAGAAGCCTGATTAATGAGTCCTGCCACGTTTTATTCTATTGGTCTTACTGAGAGAATCGCCACAGGTTAAGGAGAAAGTCTGACATGCAATCAGGAACTGTGTTTCACAACTGGATCTCCCTCAAAGACTTGTACATTTCTCTGCCCATAGTAACCATGTAAGAATTTTTAAAAATTTAATTAAAGCTAGATTAGTGAGTCAAAACCTGGCTTTGCCATTTACTATCTATGTGATTTTCAACTATTCATTTAATCTCTATGAACGTCAGTTTCTTCATTGATAAAGGGACAGGATCATCTCTAATGCTTACCTTAATTCTAAATCTCGTAGCGTCCTTTCTTCTTATGTTTCAGTGAGATTGCTAGGTGGCCTAATACTCGGAGTAAGAGACCAGCAGTTGGGACAGACGCAAAAAACAATTTTGCCTCAGATATTCACTATCTATGAGACCTTAATGTTCCTCTGAGTCAGTTTCTTCAGTTGTAAAATAGCTATAACAGTAACACCTACTTTCCAGAGTTGTTGTGAGGATAAAATGAGATAATATCTGTTGTCTCGTTTTGAAAACCTTAAATCATTATGTGAACATTAGCTTTTCTCATCATTATTAATATTAATAAAATAACAGTGCAAAGAATGCAGGATTTAGCGTTAGAAGAGTAGGCTAGAGGTGGGGAACCCATGGCCTTGAGGTCTTCTAGATTCTCAAGTGTGGCCTTTTGATGGAATCAGAATTTTATAGAACAAATCCTTTGATTTGCAGCCTTAAGGTTACAGGTTTCCCAACCCTGATCTAGATAAGTGGATTTTAATACTGGCTCTATTCTTTGGCATTCATTCTTTAAAGGCTAGCTTGGGAAGCTAGGTGGTGTAATGGAACGAGTACCAGGTCTAGAGTCAGGAAGACTTATCTTTGTGAGTTCAGCTCTGGCCACAGACACTTCCTAGCTGCCTAGGCAAGCCACTTAGCCCTGTTTGCCTCCGTTTCCCTATATGTAAAATGAGCTGGAAGAAGGAAATGACAAATCACTCCAGCATCTTGCCAAGAAAATCCCAAATGGGGTCAAAAAGAGTTGGACCTGACCGAAAATGATGAACAAGAACAAAAGACCAGCTCAAAGGCTATCTCCTGCAGGAAGCCTTCCCACATTCCTTTAGCCATTGATCATTTTCAGCAATATAGGTTTTGTGCATTGTCTTTGCACCATAATTAATTGTGTATGTGTTGTGTAATGTGTCCATACTAGAGCATAAACTCCATGAAGGCAGGGCATATGTACTCCTCTTTGTCTTCCCTGGGAAAGTATTTCCTAAACTGTGACCCAATTCAATGTCAGTGGTTTTTAAATGAGCAACTGGGGAGTCAACCTTATAATTAGATGTAAGGTAAAACTAATAATAATATCTCTAAAGATTTATTGTGAGTCTCACAATTCTTTAAGGAGTCAGACAAGTATTATTCCCATTTTTATTGCCCTTTTATAAATGGTCTAGAGGATGGGGGCAACTTTATGTTGGGTATATCTGAATAATAACAACCTCAATGAACCAAATAATACTTGAAGAAACAACCTTGGTATTCCTTTTTCATCGATCATTCTGAATATTAAACATACCCACATTTAAAATTTCATGGAAAAGACATAAACAGTGTCCAATCTTGATCATGGCAGACAGATAATAAAACACAGTTCCCTCTTTTAATTTGATAGGTGGAGGCCTAGAGCTACAAAAGAAGATGGGGAGGCTGTGGGTGCAGAAGGTAGCATACAATGTCATTCTGTGTGGTTGTGTTGGTCACTTTGGCCTATTTTTTTCTTTATTTCAAGGGAAGAGTCAATAAAGTGGAATATTAGGAAATAACTGGGGTTTTAAAAGCAAATAAAAAGGCATCAATTATTGTCTGATGGAATACTTTTTTATTTAGCTTTCAGAACATTTTTACATCCATCATCTCCATTTCAAACTTTTGTAATGATAAAATATTTCATATCACTTCAAAAAAAAAGTAACTGACAAGAGCAGTAGTAATAAGGAATATTTATGCTAAATTTAACTCAACAAAACCTGAATGAAAATGGAAAACAAAGTGAAAAAACACATTTAGGAACTAGACAAGGGCAATATGAAAAAGACTTTGTAAAAAAAAATCATTGCTATCCATTCTGAAGTAACAGTGGATTAATTACATTTCAGGTTTGCCTGAGTTCTAAGTGTCTGACAAATGCCATATAGTTGCAGGCATTTGGCAAGCCACTTTGCCCACTGCTAATGGTATTATATATTCCCCCCTCCTCCTTTTACTTGTTGTCAGCACCCATATTTCAATAAAGAGGTGCATTTGGTTATATTTAAACTGTGTGTTTACAGTGCGTATAGAATGATTGTATAATGGATGTCTGATTGAAGGCGAGAAGCTTGTACATCATTAATGCCATTCTCTTTCCTTTGTCGCTACTTTTAACTATTGCTGTGTAAGACAAACATCCCTTTGCATCCATCCCCATTATGCTGCAAACTATTATACAATGAAAAGAAATGCTTGTATTTCTCTTGCTATATATTTAAAAAATAATGAAGAGGATAATTATCAAGGCTCTATTGCAATTTCACAGCCTTGCTGTCAGTTACAAAGTGCTAGAGCTGCACTCTCTGAGTTCATAATGTCAGGAGAACCCTGTGATTGAAATACAGTCACTTAATTAATTTCGCTCTATTATGACTTTCCACTGCTATGCATGTGGAACATGCTCATGGATAGGGATGTGGGCTTCAAAAAATGCAAGACCAAAAATGGTTGGGGAGGAGAAAGGGGAGTTCACTTTTAAATGGAAATGATCGATGTAAAAATGTTCTGAAAGCTAAATAAAAAGAAAAAAAAGTATTCTATCAATCACTAAGCACTGATTAAGCACCTACTCTGTCCCAAGAACTTTTAGGAACTGGAGATACAAACACAAAAATGAAACAGCCTGCCTTCAAGGAACTTATATTCAAGTGGGAGGAGACCACATGCATTCATATTATATGTAAAATAAATATATACAAAATAAATTCAAGGTGAGCCTTTTTTTTTTGTGGGAAGGCGCTAGTAACTGTGGAAATCAGGAAAAGCTTCATGGAGAAAGTGATAATGGAGATGAGTTTTAAAGAAAATGAAGGTTTTTAAGAGGCTGCCATGAGGAGGGAGTGCATTACAGATTTGTGGAACATCTCATGCAATTTGAGGCATGTATCTAGGAATGTCCTGCTAAATGGCTCTTCGAAAAGAAAGGAAAAAAAGTCAAGCTGCTATAAGCATTTTCTCTGTCATCTTAGACAATCAACAAAAGAGTAAGTCAAGCCCTGACTTGAAGCAATTGCTGGTCTCTGAGGAGTGAATATTCTTCTTCAATATTTAACAATCAGCTCTAATGAACCAATATGGGCTTCCTACAGCACATCCCTGTATATCTCTGTTCTTTTAGGGGGAGTGTGGTGGACTGGGGTGGATGTAATATTGAACTCAGAGTCAAGAAAATCTAGGTTCAAATTAACTTCTGACAAATTAGTTTCTATCTCTGTACCCTTGGGCAAATCACAACCTGTCTGAGACTCAGGCAACCCTGCAAAACTATGTTATATGAATTTAGATGAAGATAGCTCTTGACACTGATGAAACCACAGGCTTTGATGTTCCATGTCCTTCTAGAGTTTCACCAAACTCCAGCTTTAAAGGCTAGCAATATAATCACAAATTGTTAATAAGGAATTAAACCAATTAAAGATGAAGCCACACTTTTCTGTGACAAAATTAAGGGAAACAACCATATTGACAAGTAAAAATAGATATTTTTCATGGTCATAAACAGCTAAGCCTGTGGACAGCTACTTACTTGGAAAGAATTCAGGAATGGGAATGTAGTGCTTTTTTTTAAAGGAGCTCTTTGCAAGAGTTAGAGAGGATTAGTCTTTCTTGCTCTCCACCATTGATCACTGTGCACTAGAATGTTTAACAGCAACTTGACCAGAGGGAAATTTGCCCATCCAGTAGTTTGAGTTCATTGGTATGAGAGAACTCAAGACATAATTGAGAGAGTAGAGATGCTAGCTCCTACAGACATGGATACAGAAAGGTTGTAGCAATGGGACTTCTGGCAGTAGAGAAGAGAGTCTGCTCTAGAGAGGAGTGGAACTTGGGAACCTAGCTGAACAACCCACTCAGAGAGATACTGCAATCAAGGGGAGCTGTGTGAGAACTAGGGAAAGGAGGAGCTTCCAGGGCCTGCCATACCAGGGGTTGCAAGCTGACTTTGTTACGTGTGTATCTTACACATATGCGTTATTGCTATGACACCTTCGTCATAGATACTGGGTGTATTTGCGGGAAAGATCAATTCAGGTTTATAGGAAGAATATGTCATAGCCTTGGTTTTTACTAGTCCATCTTTTTAAAAGTTAAGTGTGTCTACTGTCTGGTTATTAACAGGAAGCACCTAGTGGGGGCCCATCAGCTAGAGTGTTAGGTTGAGTCATTTCAGCCATGTCTGACTTTATGACCCCACTTGGAGTTTTCTTGGCAGAGATATTGGAGTGCTTTGTCATTTTATTTTCCAGCTCATTTTAAAGATGAGGAAACTGAGGCAGTGACTTGCCCAGGATAACCCAGCTAGTAAATGGCTGGATTCAAACTCAGGTCCTCCCGACTCCAGAGCCACTGCTCTATCCACTGTGCCACCTAGGTGCCCAGAGTGTTAGGAGCATAGCCCCAAAAGATCACTTCTGGAACCCAAGATAGCAGTCATCCTCAGGGGGCTCCACTTTCTAAGAGCAAATCAAGGAAGTGTTGGAGAGGGGTGGCTACATATTTTTAATATCACATTACATGGACAATCTTTTCTTTGCTGTGGGACACCTGTGTTGTGGAAACTTCTGACACTAAACCACAACTTAATGTCTTGTGCTTTCAGAGGTCTACCAAAGGCAGAGAAGTGAAATGAATGGCCCTGGGTCATTCAGGTTAAATATATCAGAAAAAGACCTTGAACCCAAGTATCCCTATTCTAAGACCAGTCCTGTATCCATGGTACCAAATTTCCACTCTAATAAAATATTAATGAAGTTTTATGGTTGTGCAACTATGTGATATCTCATCATTTATTGGTTCTTATCTGTATCAAGAATTTGCTTCCTACACATTCATTTCAGTACAACACCATCACTTATGATTGGCTTTAAAATAAGGGATCCATTTGTAATCATTGACTAACCTCACCAAGCTATGGTGAGATTCAAATGAGATTATGTACCTCAACAAATATAAGCCTCTTGAGGTCAGGGGTTTGTTTGGCTTTTTTCTTTGTATCATCAATGCTTAGCATTATGCCTGGCATATTGTCAGTGCTTGAAGAATGCTTATTGATTCCCTGTTTCAAGTGCTTTGCAAACCTTTAGTTGCCACATAAATTCTAAATAGTGGAAAAATATGAATGTTATTTTAACATATGACACCCTTTGATTTTACCACTGGCACTGTTATTTTTGCATATTCAGTACAAGACTCCCTTTCCTTTTTCTTTGATGTTTCTAAATAGTCTCCTGCTGAGAATATTTTCAGCTCTGGATATGATTGTCATATCTGAATGTGCCACTGCATTTGTCAAGTGCTGTGTGAAGGGTGTTAGTTAAATAATTGTCCAGCACAGATTTTGGATCTCTTTCCTGATGTAGATTCCTTAGAATGGGGAAACTTTTCTGAACTGTGAAGGCTTTATGTTTAAAAGCAAATAGTAAAACTTTGACCAAGTAGTAATATTTTAGTGTTGCATTAGAGGCAAAAGACCATAAGGCAATTTTTATAACAGTTTGCAGTCATTGATACAGGCTTGGGGGGGGGGGGAGAATATTATTAATATCCATAAATAATAAGGTAGTAAAAGTAAGGGATCAAAGTTGGAATAATAGTTTATCTTTCTCTTTTATACTATTCCTTATGGGGTCACAGTAAAGCAAATCTAATATGTGTGCCTTTTATCCATGATAACAACTGAATTGTTCCTTTAGACCAAGCCCTTGATTGCATCTGAAAACAAAAGTCTCAATTGAGAATGATGATAAGGGTATAATGTTGTAAGCTGGCAGTATATTAAATGGCTTAAGGTTTGCAAAGTACAAAATATTATTTTATTTGATCTTTACAACAACTCTGAGAGGTTGGAGGTATTATTATCCTTATTTTACAGATGAAGATACTGAGATTGGGAGAGGTAAAGTGACTTATCCAATGTCATATTGCTAGCAAGTATCTAAAGCAAGATTTAAACTCATATCTTTCTAATTCCAGTGTCAGCACTTTATCAGCCCTCTATACACAACACCAATATGTTCTAAACCAATAGCAGAAGAAATGAAAATAAAAGTTACATTGAGATTTCACCTTATATTCTACAAATTGGCAAAATCAAACAAAATAGGGCTGTTCAAAGACACTGTTGGTGGATCTCTTAAGCAGGCCAATTATTTAAGATATAAATTTGTAATTTTTCAATAAAAGTGACTAAAATTCTCTAATGGCAAGCAAACAAGTACTTAACACCTTGTTTCAGTTGAGCCTTGCTCATGATTATATCAAGTCTTTGTTAAAAAAAACAGAACTTGTGAAATCCACAGTGTTAGGGACTTGCCAAAGACAGGAACAGGAAGGATGTAAGAGATGGGCACAACAGGGAGGAGCTAATAGCCATATAAAAGCAGAAGTGCAAGTTGGAAGAGAGCAGAACTGAGAAGGGAACGCTCATGGTGGCCAGCATTCTGTTTGTCTGTTCTGTCTGTGCTGATTTGTGTTTGTAATACTTTGTATGGAAGCCCTAGGACCTTATTGGAAGCTCTGAAAGAGGATTTTCCTGTTGTGTGTTTATAGAAGTCCTGGAGAAGGGTTTCAGAAGTCCTGAGACTATATCGCCAATTTGTGTTGAGTTCTTAGACCTTATTTGTGGGTCTGTGTTGAGTTATCAGACCCTGTTTGCAGGTCTGTGTTGATTTTACAGGCAGATAGTGGATTGATGATGGTGCCGGCAATATGTCTGAATGTTGTTTTACCTCTGTTAAGCTGTATCTTCCCAGAAACAGAAACTGTGAAGGATTTGAGGTGGACTGAACACTGGAACTGGAACAGGAAGTGGATGAGAAGCAAATGAGGAACTGAGAGCTACCTGCCTGTGAATCCAGGTGACAGTTGGGTAGATTCAAGCAAGAACTGGACCCATGGGAGAGGAACCATAGAATTTGGGAGCCAGCCTTGAGTCAAGATGAAAAGACCTCTCCTTAGGTACTTAGAGCTGACTGAGAAGATCATGATTTACTGTGGCCTAGGGGTGGGAGAACTTTGTACTTTGTACCTTGTACCCCTTAAGGATGACTCAGTTAAGGATGATTGGAAACTAATCTCCAATCAAGAAGGAAGAAGACTTTTTGAGTGAGAGATTAAGACAATGTGACCTAGGGGTGGAAAAACCTTGACCTTTGTACCTTGTGTCCCTTAAGGAGGATTGCTCCTTAAGAATGATTGAGTTAAGGACTTACCGAGTGATATCTTTTGTTTAAAACTATGTGGCTACTTTAGTGATAAGTTGTTATATCATTGTGACTGCTGTACTTTGGTTTCTGTGAATGTTTTGCCTTAGTTACTCCTGAATAAATAGAGAGTTCACTGTACTATGTGATCAGAACCTTAAAGCTATTCACAACAGTGGTCCTCTGGAGAGCTGCTCATGCTTGGCTTTACAAATTCCCATACACTGTTGACCCAATTCTACTATTAGCATATATGCAGAAGACAAATTAGATTGAGATAGTGGATGAATAGATAAAGTGATAGATGATAGTGATAGAAAAATAGATGGACAGACAGACAGACAGATAGATAGATAGATAGATAGATGATAGATAGATGGAAGAGTATGTTCCAGGTACTGTATTAAGTCCTAGGAATACAAATAGAGATCTAGACAATCCCTGACATCAATGAGCTTACTTTCTAATTGAAGAAAATCATAGACAAAGGGATCTAGAAGGCCCCCTCTAAAGGGGATAGAGGTATATGAACACAATAGCATGGTGTGGAGATAGCTGAAAAGTAACATAGAGGTCCTCTGGATACAATCATCCTACCTAACTAGCAAACTTTGCTTCCATTCATTCAGTCACTTATTCAATAACCTAGGCTAAACACTGGGGATTCAAAGACAAAAAAATTAAAAAAAAATTCTGGCTTTCAAGGAGGTCACATTTTCTTAGGGATCCTAACATATAAGGAGATAAGGAAATGGAAGAAAATTTGAGGAAAAAGAACTTAAGAAACCCTTCAAGGAGGTAGTACCACGTGAGCTAAACCATGAGAGAATCTTAAGGCTCTAAGAGGAAGAATCCATAGAGAAGAGATTGTATTTGTTTTAGGGAGCAGTAGTCCCTTCATTTCTGACAAAGCACTAGGTATAAGATGGACTTAAGCATAGGAAATCATCACCTGTATTATCAAATATCGTCTTTGAATTTCAACCGTATAACTCCTGACCTCAAACACCATAGGGGCTCCCACTCATCTTCCAGACTTATTCACAACCTTTGATAGAGCACTAAAGGATTTTCTCCAATTTGATCCTACATCTCATACTTCACCATAATCTCTTCTGCTAGCCCCAAAGCATTGTTTTCCAGAATAGCAAACTTACCCAAACTTAGTCCACTCTTTACTTGTCCTTTCCTATTTTCTTTATACTATTAGCCTCATCCATTTCCATACTTTCAACATGTTCCCATTGCAACAACAAAAAAATCTTCCTAATAGAATTCTGCCTGGCTGCGGTATTTCCAAAAATTCACATTCTCAAAAATGCAGACTCTTTTGTGAATATATTTCCATTGACCCAAAACCACTCTGTTAATGATTCCCATTTCAAATGCAGAGGAAAACACTTAAGGTCATAGATTTAGAGTTGGAGGGCAACTTAAAACCATAATTTTACAGATGGGAAAATTGAGATTAGGGGAGTTTAAATAACTTAGCCAATTCCATCTAGGTATCAAGTGGTAGATGTAGTAGTTGAATCGATGTCCTTCAAAATGAAATCATTCAAATTTAATAAAAGTTTTCCTATTCTTGTGAAAAGAAAATGTAGCATGCAAAAAAGAAGACAAACTAAAAGGTAGTTATGACAACTGAAATTAACATTTTATTTCACTTTTATTTTTCTTTTCCATAAAAGGATGACATATTCGTATTGGTTTTTCAACTTTCATTGCTATAATTTCTTTTTTTGTTTTTTTTTGTAGGGGGAAAGTAGGGCAATTTGGGTTAAGTGACTTGACCATGCTCACATGGCTAGTTTTTGTGTTAAGTGTCTGAGGCAGGATTTCAACTCAGGTCCCCCTGAGTAATAGTTTTTAATGAAAATGATCTCTAACCATGTTTTAAAAATATCATGAATATATTGCTCTTTATTGTCAATTATTTTCTCTTTATCCTTTCCCTCTGCCTGATAGTACTTGATCTTTAGAGTTGTTGATCTTTAGAGAGTGTTTTGCATTTATGATCTCATTTCATCCTTACAACAGCCCTGTGGAAACATGAAGAAAATATGGATGTTATTATCTGTAACTTATAGAAAAGAAAATCTCAATCACTCATAAAGCACTGTAATGCCAAGCAAAGGCAACTTCCAAGGTTCGGATTACCAGCATAGTAAAGCCCATTTATTCAGCAAACATTCACAGAACAGAGAAAGTCAAAATACAGTGTAACTTGTTCTTTTAGCAAGTTCTCAGTTCAACCCAGGTACTACTCCACCCCTAGACAGACAGTACATTTATTTAGTCAGCCAAAAGTCTCTTCTCAAATGGAGATTAGTCTCTAACCATAAACAAAGTACATTCATTTGGTCAATCACTCAAAGGCTTCCCACCCCTGAATCTCAAAAGGGGCAGGAGAACACAAAAGGCCATACACCCTTAAGTTATAAGGTTAAACTCAGCATTGAATACCCAAGGAAAGGACCTTCTTTCATCTTCACTCAACACAAGCCCTCAGCAATCTCAGTTCCTGGGGAGACAACAAAGCCATAGCCAGTGTCCTCCTCAAGTCACTCTTTGTCTGTACAACAGTCCCAGAACTCCTGAAAACATCAGCAAGGCCTTCTTTCAGGATTTCTGTGCAGGTACCACAAGAAAATCCTCCTTCAGGGCTTCTGAACCAACAGCCAGGTTCCAGGACCTCTACAACAGCAGCACTGTCCTTCACCATCAGGTGAATCTGGCAAAACAACATCAAAACAGACAGACAAAATACTGGCATCACAGCCATGCCTCCTCAGTTCTTGGCAGTTCTGGGCGGCAGTTCTCAAAAGTCCTGGGCAGTTCCAATGGGCTCTCAGTAGTCTTTCTCTCAGCAACTCAGGCTCCACGATACTGGATACTGCTCTCCAAAGGTCCTTCTGGCCTTCTCTAGGCTTGGGCTTCTCTCCCAATTCACAGCTTCTCCCAGTTCAGCCCTCTCTCTTCACATCAACAAGTCCATCCCACAAGTGGGATTCACAAGCTCTGGGTTTTAACATTCAACCCAAAAATCAAGCCAATACAGGGGCATTTCCAAATTCCATTACCATTACAAGCACTAAGCACCTACTCTGTGCCAAATATTGTCCTAGGTACTGGGAGATAGATTAAGTGACTTGCCTATAGTGTTAAAGCAAGTATTAGAGGAGGATTCAAATCCAGGTCCCTCTATCTCAAGATCCAGGATTCTTTGGACTTCCTGTCACTGTCTCCTTTACATTGCAATACAATTCTCAATCCCTTTTGTAACAGTATAAGGACTAGGCCTGTGAATACATGAATATATGGTACTATTGGATGAAGGAATCTATCAATTCCATCAATCTATCATTGAATATCTATAATCTATCTATTGAGATCAATCAATCAATTAAAATCTTTAACAATCTATCATTAAATTATATAAATAGAAATCACCATCTCTTCTTCAAATTATAATCTTAAAGAGCTCTCTAGAGCTCTAAGAGATTAAATGATTCCTCCAGATCACATTGTAACTATGTCTAAGTAAGCTCTCTTATCTTCCTGGCTCTGAGACTGGCTATCTACCCACTGTACCACCCTGCCCCCTTGCAACCATTAACTAAAGAAGCTTTTTAGAACATATCCTTTTCAAACTTCTTTCTTTCCTATTTTCATTTTCACTAAGTTTGACTTTGTTTTTGTAATTTTTACCAGAGGTCTTAGATTATAGCCCTTCCAAGAGGCCACCCAGAGTTTGCTGTCTCTCTCTAGTGATATTTTCATAAAGAATAGTTTGTTAAGATCCACCTGATATGTTTAAGAACACAGCAGGTACATGTTGCCAGATGGAACTGCCCTGTCTAGCAACAGTCAAAAGGTTAATGGAAGATAAGTGCAGACAGCAAGGGAACAGAAACCTCAGAGGCTTTGAATATTTCATTTGTGGATTGCCTGACCATGATGTGATAATATTTTACTTCTCGATGGCTTAAAAATAGGACAATATGGAAAGGCCATTAGTGGGGAAAAAAAAACAGAAAATAAAAACAAACATAAAATAATACAAGAGGTTTTTCTTAGAACATTGAGGGAAATCTCTCCACGATTTGGCCTTCTTGATGGAAGGACTCCATACAAACTATTGTTATTCATGAAAATGGGGCAAACTAGCATTTTGCATGTCCTCATTAAAGATATTAAAGGTGTTTATATTTTCCTAAGTTAGGAAAACATATCACTTATTTTTTGATCTTATACACACTGTGTCCATGGAAACATTGGACCTGACCTAGGGCACAGAGAAGAAATGCATAGGAGAGGGACACAGTTTTAAAAGACTCCCAAGGAGTGATTTTCAAGGAATTTCAAGAAGGAGGAGTTTTCAAAAGCATGAAAAAGATTTGGGGAATTACTTTTAATTAAAAATACCACCACTGAGAACCAATATATGTACTTTTTTATCTTTAGAAAATGAAATGGGCTGCCTTAGAAAGGACTGGACTCTCCTATGTTGGTGATCTTCCTGGAGGGGCTCATTGGCAAGGGCTTGTGCTCAGTAACTGGAAGGTTGGGTTGAGTTCTGAGGTTCCTACCAATTCTTGGGTTGTGACCTAATAAAGAGAAGAATTAATTCAATAGACGTTAAGACATATTCCTGTGCTATGTACCTTGGAGCATATAAGAGAGAGTAGGATGTGGTCTCCACCCTCAGAACTTACAGCATAGGAGAAAAAAAAAAAAGAACTGCACTAACTCATGAGGTGCTGATGTGGACTGTTTGTCCCCATCTGCCCCACCTCATAAAGCCTCTATGCCTTGTTATAGCCATCTATTTTTTTTCTTAGGGCAGAAAAGGAATGTTGATTCAGGTTGCACTGAATGTGAATTTCTGCCCCATTATACACCCCCCTTAGGTAATGTTAGTACAAAGGATCCAAGAGAGTTCATATGGTAACAGATGGGAGCATCTACACATTCTCTACTATTCTCTGCTTTATCCTGGAAACTGCTTCATCTGGGAAGCTTACTGGAATTCACATATGCCAAATGTCCTCCGATCTTACAGCTCCTCTCTCTGAATGGCTTTTTTTAGAACCTCCATTGAAGGAAAGAGCTCAGGCCAGCCTTGCCTTATTCCTCTTCAGGATCTACTCCATACTTTCTCCACCATATCCCACAGGTCTTGACAAGGTACCTTTGTACCATACCCACCCTGCCCATCACTACCATTTTCAGGTTTCTCTCATATTGTCTTTCCCCAAGATAATTTAAAGTTCTTGAGGGTACAGGCTGTTAGTGTTTCTATTCCCAGTGTTTAGCATAGTGCTCAGCCCATAACAAATACTTAATAAATTCTCAGTGACAGACTGGTATGAAATGTTCAAATATGTACCAGAGTGTGTCACAATTTCTGTCACATTTTGATTTGAGATCATACGTACTAAATAGGGCATGTTCTTGTGTTTAGTCAGTAGTAAAATCTTCCCAGGATTACTAGATATCTTTTGAAACTGCAATCTCTGCAATCCTGATGTAAGTTAAGATACACATATATAGACGTGTAAATTGAGGGGTACCACCTCCTGCTTTCATGTTACTATAGAGAAGATTATAGAAACAAGCTTCTTTAAGAGCAAAAGTGGCTTCAGTCAATTTTAGAATTATTGGAGAGATAAAAGAGTACTTTTATGGTAATTTTATTTCTTGATACAGTATTTTTGGAATAGTGAATAGATTGTAGGACTTAGAACCCTAAAGCCATAAAATTCATGCAGCCCCTTTGATGCTAACCAATTGTGCGACCTTCAGTGAGTCTCTTAAGCTCTTTGCCTCAGTTTCTTTCTAATATATAGAATGATGTAGTAAGTCAAATAAAAAAGTCAATGACCATTTATTAAGTACTTACTCTGTGTCATACACTGGACAAAGTGTTGGGAATACAAGTACAAACACCAATGTTGTAATAATGACCATTTATAAAAGACTTATACAATGACCAGTACAATGATCCAAAACAATCCCAAAGTACTCATGAGGAAAAAGAAAGCTATCTACCTCCAGAAAGAGAAGTTGTGAACTCTGAGTGTGAATTGGATTATAATTTTCTCCCTATCTTTACTTTTTTGCAACATGGCTAATATGAAAATGTTTTACATAATTTCAAACATATAATTGATATAATTTTATTTGTCTTTTTATTGGGTGGGGGGGGTTGTGGAAGAAAGAGTAAAATTTGAAACTCAAAATTTAAAAAGAAAAGGTTAAAGAGAATAAATAATAAAGTGGAAGAAGTGATTTAAAAAACATATATGCATATATGTATATATTTATTATTTTATTATTCACTTACCTTTTTCCAAGCACTGTTAAGAAATAAGACAACAAATGAAGAATCTAAACAACCCCTGCTATTAGAGAACTCAATCTAGTTGAGTGCAATAAGATACAGAAGAAAGTTCACATGCAGAGCAGCAAGAAAGGCCTAGTGGTCCTTCATTTCATTCACAAGAAATGAAGTTCTTGAGTTCCATTTCATGCAAATCTGCAGAGCTATCAAGTAAGTCAAGCAAGGGGAAATTAAGAGGGCAAAGCACTTAGGTGGTGACTTTCTAGCTGACTTACAATAATATATAGGTTCTGGGATATCTCATTCTGGAAGAAAGCAAAAAGGAAGAGGGTATTGTACCCATAGGGGTATCCTTCTTGCCCTGCCATCCTGGGTGAGATCTGAGACATTCCAGGCTAACACAGACAGAAAGTCAGGATGATATAATACATCCAATTTTGGCAGCTCTTCTCATTGAATGATCTTTTTGGAAAGGTACTGGATTTATCTGGGAAAGAGGAGGGGTAAATGTAAAAGGCTTTGGGGATAGGGCACCTACATAGAGGACTGATATATCCCCTCAAGGAATGGTGGTGTTAATTTGATTTTTGTTCTCAGAACAGGAGGTGGAAAGCATGGAATAAACTATAGGTTGACCTCTCCACTAAATGGACAATTGTTTGGAATTTTAGGGGGTTATCATCATCTTCATCTTCATCATCATCATCATCATCAATGTCACCACCACTATTATTTTCTCTTTCTTCATATATTTTAAAATGTATGTCAGATAGAAACAATCTGGGGGAAATTATTGCCTTACTATTATTGTTTTATATTTGATGTGCTATGTACTCTATTACACTTCTTTAGCTTGAACAGTAATTAATTGAATACATATGAATTTATTGGTTATGCAACTTCAAATAGTCATTTTATTTTTAGAAAATAATTTATTGAAGCTGCTAGGTGGTGCAGTGAATAGAGCACTGGCCCAGGAATCAGGAGCATCTGAGTTCAAATAGGGCCTCAGACACTTGACACTTAATAGCATGTGACTTTGGGCGAGTCAATTAGCACCCCCTCCTCCAAATTGTCTTGCCTTCCCTCCTCCAAAAAAAAGTAATTTATTGATGCTTTCAAGCTTTTTTATACCACTGTTGTTTTCCAATAGATGTAGTCCATAGAACCTTCTCTTAAAAAAAAGAAACAAAATTAAGCAAACTCATCTAAGTAATGTAAATAGTATTATAAACCCTTAGACCCCCACCTCTTTATTGAGAGGAGGGAAGTGTGCTTCATCATCAGTTCTTAAGTCCCAAGATTAGTCATCAGATCAAAACAGATCTGGAAGGGATCTTCTAGGCCAACTTCCTCATTTTCTGTTTGAAGAAACTAAGTACAGAGAGGATGAATGACTTGCACAAGACCACACATTTAGTAAGTGGCAGAGGTAGCCATTGTATTTGATCTGAGTTTAGCTGCCTTTTAGCATTGTCCTTCATGTCTTTGGGTGCAGTGGATAGAACTCCTGACCTGATGAGGAAAACTCATCTTCTTGAGGTCAAATCTGGTCTCAGCTACTTACTAGCTGTGTGACCCTGGGCAAGTCATTTAACTATTTGCTTCATATATAAGCTGGAGAAGGAGATGGCAAACCACTCCAGTCTCTTTGCCAAGAACACCCTACTTGGGGTCATAAAGAATCAGACATTATTGAAAAATGACTGAACAACAACAACATTCATGTTCCTTTTTGTATAGTTACCCTGGTTTTTGTTAGTTACCCTTGTATAGTTACTATACCCTTGTATAGTTACCCTTCATTTTATATAGTTACCTTGGTTCTGTTTTCTTCAACTCCATGTCTATTCACATGAGTTTTCCTATATATCTCTGGATTTCTCCTATTTCTTGTTCATTTTTTAAACAGAGCTATGATATTCAATAATATGCATGTATACAATTTGCTCAGCAACCATTATTTTTTCCAGTTATTTGCTGCCACAAAAAGTCAAGCTGTAATTTCTTTTTTCCAAACAATACTTTTCTGCTACTAAACACCAAGCACACACTTCTTTCTTCCACAGACAGAGAAAATTGAAGTGGCTTGCCTTGTTTAATCATAATTTGGGTCTGGGAGAATATTCCTTGCATTCATGATTTATGTGCACTGGCTTGAGGACTAATCAAAGTCAGTAATACCATCTACAGTCTTTTGGATAACATGTCACTTTCTCATCAACCACTCAACATGTTCAGCGACTAATGTTTCACCTGTTTCTCCTGTAGCTAACCAGCTGAAATAATATTAAGGGCGGAAGAAGCAAAACAATTGTTTCATTGGGTAAATTTGTTCCTGTTGTTTAAAAATCTGACACAGACCTAAAAAGTTTTGGATATTTCCTCTGTTGATGCATAATGTGATCCTGCTGGCACTTAGTATTCTTCAACACTTTTAAAATTAAATTAAATTTAAAATTTTTAAACAAAACTCTGCTTTCTTTTCATGCTATCTCACACAATTGAGAAGACAAACTGTATATGTGTGTATGTATATATATATATATATACATATATATGTACATATGTGTATGTTTATATGTATGACATGTATATACACATATATACACACATTTATATGTTTACAAAATATATATTGACTACATTTTTATGTAGTCAAACAGAATTTCTGATTTGGTGGTATCCAAAAAGAAAATATGTCTCAATCCTTTTTCTGAGCCTATCATCTCACCATACAGAGGCAGGGAGCATGTTTCATCATGAATACTCTGGAATCATGATTAGTTATGGTGTTGATAACTGTTACTGTCTTTCTAAACTATTTATCTTTATAACAATAACATTATTATTATATAAATTTTACTGCTGGTTCTACTTACATCATTCAACATCAATTCAAAAAGTCTTCACAAATTTCTCTGAAATTATACTTTTTATCATTTCTTACAGCACAATGCTATTCCATCACATTCATATGCCATATTTTTTCAGCCATTCCCAAATTGATGGACACCCCTCCCCTTAGTTTCCAATTCATTGCCACCATGAAAAGAGTTGCCATAAATATTTTTGTATATGTAGATCAATTTCCTATTTCTTTGATCTCATTGGGATATAGACCTGTGTCTGACAGTCATGACAGAACTCGATTAGTGGTCAGGTTTCTGGAGATAAGTTCCAGACTTATGCAGGCTGATCTTTGGATGGCAGATAAAGAGTCCATAGAGAGTTCAGCATTCCAAGCATAGTAAAATTTGCTAGAAATTGCACTTCTCTGGCATAATATTTAAGAACTCTGTTATAGGAATCTGAAGATCTTCCCTGCCCCTAGGCCCTGTTACTCTGAGAACCTTCCCTGATTTGAAAATATACTCCGTTGAATAATAGGCTGAATGTCACATGGAGCCTGTGGTGGGAACCTTGTTTTTCAGAAACACCCACACTTTATTACTTTGTGATTGGGCAATGGATCAAGAGGGTTGTGATGTTCTCCAATCCAGGAGAAGGCTATATATACCCTGATGTGAGTTTTTGCTTTGGGGCTCACTTTGGAAAGAGTTATATAATTTGGCCACACAAGACTCTGGGCAGCTGTTGAGCCCCCTGGCTTTGAAAACCCAGATGTTGGCACTTCCCTCTCTGGTAACTGACTAGGTATGGATGTAATGGTCAGACGGTTGGAAGCCCATCTGCTGGTCTGTTTCTTTGTCTGCTCGTAACTTCTGTTTGTATTCTGTTTGTATTCTCTGAAGTTCAGGGTATTGACTTTTTCCCCTGAACTAAGTAAATGATATACATTTGATTGATTAAAGTAAGATTGTTAACCCATTTTGAGTTGCTTTCCTTTAGAAAAGCAGATCTATGAACCTGTGCTAGCAGCCACCCTGTGCTAGGGTGCTTGCTGATACAAAAATGTAATGGTAATAGAATTTAAAGATCCCCCCATATTGGCTTGGTTTTTGGGTTGAGTGTTAAAACCCAGCTTGTAGATGGACTTGTTGATATGAAGAGAGAGGACTGAACTAGGAGGAGCTGGTGCTGTGGATTTAGAGAGAAGCTCAAGCAGAGAGAAGCCTCAAGCAGAGGAGGCCAGAAGGACTTTTGGGGAACAGTATCATGGAGACAGAGAGGAGAATTGCTGGGGGCCAGAGTTGCTGAAAGAAAGACTACTGAGGGCCAGTTGGAGCTGCCCAGGCCTTTTGAGAATTGTCGCACAGAGATGCTGAGAATTAAGGAGGCATGGCTGTGATGCCAGTATTTTGTCTGTCTGTTTTGGTGTTGTTTTGCCAGATTCATCTGTTGTAGAGGTTGCTGGTTGTAGAGGTCCTGGAACCTTGCTGTTGGTTCAGAAGCCCTGAAGGAGGATTTTCTTGTTGTATGTTTACAAAAATCCTGGAAGAGGGTTCTGCTGATGTTTTCAGGTGTTCTGGGACTGTTTTGCAGGCAGAGTGAATTAATGAGGTCACTGGCAATGTATATTGTGGCTTTGTCAAGCTTTGTCTCCCCAGGAGCAGAGATTGCTGAGAACTTGCCTCATGTCAAGATGAAGGAAAGACCTTTCCTTAGGTTTTCAATGCTGTGATGATATCTTAAGCTTGTTGTAACTTAAGGGTAGATGGCCTTTTGTGCTCTTCTGCCCCTTTTGAGAAAGTGCTTGGCATTAATGGATGGTATGGTAATTCAGTTGTGATCCAGAGGTGGGAAACTTTTGACTTTTTGTGCTCTTTGACTGACCAAATGAATGTACTTTGTTTATGATTGGAAACTAATCTCCATTTGAGAAGAGAGACATTGACCATCTAAATGAATGTGCTGTCCAGGGGTGGAGTAGTACTTGGATTGAACTGAGAACTTACTTGCTAAATGAATGAGTTACACTGTATTTTGAGTTTCTCTGTTCTGTGAATGTTTTGCCTTAATCTGTCACTGAATAAATGGAGTTTACTATGCGGTATTCTGAACCTTGGAAGTTTCCTTTGCTTGGCATTACACTCTGAGAGTTCATTTTATTCTCACTTTTTCTCCAACCATTGGGTCATTTTGATGAAGGACAAAATTATATCAAGATAGAAATATTAGAGGCATTAAGTGAACAAAGGAAATCATAAGAATATAGGATATTTGAAAGAGAAAGGTGAGAGGGAAGATTATGCAAATAGGAAATGGGTTCACATACTTATTTATAGAATTAGACATTCTTAGAGTAACAAAGGAACTTATTGTGGTAAATGAAAAGAGACCAGAACTTTGACTAAGAAGACATCAGTGGTCAAATATTCACTCTAAAACTTAATAGCTGTAGTCATAAGCAAGTCACAATCTCAGTTTTTCCTTCTGACAATGAGGATCATAAAAACTGTAGTTCTTTCCTCTTGGGATTTTTATGAAAACCAAATCAGATGATAAAAGGTGTCACACTCATGGCAGTTGATATTATTATTATATTTAGTTAAGTCTGACATCCCCCTCCTACAAGATTCCCAAGAAATCAGCATCCACATTCCACTTGAAGTCCCAAAATAATGAGACCTCAAAAGACAGTCTGTTCCATTTCTGTAAAGATTTAATTATTAAGACCCCTGAGACCAAGCAGTATAAGTTTTAGCCTTCTTCTTCCATATGATATCCTTTCAAAGACATGCTCATTGTGATTATAAACTCACCACTTCATCAAGTCTTATCTTCCCTAGAAGAAGCATCTTCAGTTTCTTCAAATGATCATCATATAACATAGTTCTGAGTTCCCTTCACCATCCTGGTTGACCTCTACATGAACTTCTGAATACCTATCTCAAAATGTATTTCCCAAAATTAAACATGATATTATAGATTTTATTTAACCAGGTCAATACATTGAGACCAACAGCCCCCTCATTCTAGAGATTATATTTCAACAGAGATGATGTATATAAGTTGTACTATAATCCGTGAAGTGTTATATAAATCAAGCACAGACTAACTTATGTACATATCTAAAGTTATATATGGCACAAAACACATATGTAGTTATAAGTATATGGATACATGTGTATGGGTGACCTGTTTAATGCATCCTCAACTCACAACAATTTTGGATGTCACATTATACTCCTTATACATATTGAACTTCCAATCAAATAATGCTTCCATGTCATTTTAAACTATTTACTCTGTGTTATAGTTCAGTAGTTTCAGCCATAGCCAATCCTTCAGGAATCTGTTCATGATTTTCTTTATAAAGAATTTTGAGTGGATTGCATTTCCTTCTCCAGCTCATTTTACAGGGGAGGAAACTTAACCAAAGAGGGTGAAGCCACTTGCCCAGGGTCACCCAGCTCATAAGTGTCTGAGGCCAGATTTGAACTCAGGTTTTACTGACTCCAAGACTGCTTCTCTATCCACTGAGCCATCTAGCTACACAATTACTGTATAGCCCTCATGCATTTGTACAATTAACTTTCTTAACCTAACAAATATAGGACTGTTATATAGGATTTCATATATGTGTATGTATATATAAATATGTGTGTGTATGTGTGTATGCGTGTGTGTAAGCTTTAAAGTTGACCCATCTCTCTAACTTGTTGAGACCTTGTAAGATGCCAAAACTTATAATCCATCATGTTAGCTAAGCTTTCTAGTTTCATGTCATGAAAAAATACTGTTATTCATGTCATTTATGTCATCATCTAAATCACTGATAAAACATCTTATCAAATACTAGTTAAGGATAGGGCCCTATAATACTCCACCAAAGACATATTTGAAAGGGATCTCAATGTCCTTCTAATTCAACTCATACTGAAAAAGAGGTTCTGCACTACAACATATAAGAAAAGGGTCATTAAGCCTTTATTAGACGACCTCCAGTGAAATCTAACACATTCCCTCACTATGAAGTCCCTTCTTATTTTGGATACCTCTAATTGGTTGAATGATCTTTTCCCCTAAACATGAAGCCAAAATTTGCCTCTTTGCCACTTCTATCCTTTGCTCCTGGTTTTGCCTTTTGGGGCCCAGAGAACAAATCTAATCTTTCTTCCACATTATGAGGCTTTGAATACTTGACTAAATACTGTAGATGTGGTCTGCCCAAAGCAGGAAAAAATATTTTTCAGACAAATTGCTGTCTAACCACATCTCCCATAAGACTACAAAGTCAATAATATGAACCCAATTCTAAGACTTTACATTTTTATCCCTAAACTACATTTTATGCTATATCTTAATGTGATAAAAAAATTCCATATATGTGTGTATATGAAATGAATAGCACTTTTTACTAGCAGCAAAAAAACAAAATAAAAAACAAAGAACTGATCTAGAAATGAAATATATGTGCATCAACTGAGCAGAGACTAAACAAAATCTGGTACATATATATTATGAAATATTAGTACAATGTAAGAAATGATTAACATGAAAAATCAGAGAAGTGCAGGAAGACATAAGAATTGATACAACTTTCAGAAAATGAACCAGAACTACAATAATGTAAAGTGAAAGAACAAAAATGAAAATGACCCTGAACATTGTGTGATTATAAGGAGAAAACCTGGTCCTAGGAAGAAAAGGGAAAATTTACCTACATTTCTCTTTGTTCATATACTTTTACCATTTCTCAATTGGGGAATGGCTTTTATTATTTATAAATTTCCCTCAATTCTTTACATATTTGAGAAATGAGGATTATATCAGAGAAATTTGCTGTACATTTTTCACAACATCACTTCATTGTCTAAGGTACCTTTTAGCACAATGTAGTTTCCCTGATTACCTCTTTTAATTAGGTCTATTTTTGCTTTTGCTTTGTCTAAGATCATGATTGTTACCCCTGCCTCTTTTACATCAACTGAAGCATAACAGAGTCTACTCCATCTGTTTATTTTAACTCAGTGGGTGTTTCTCTGTTTCAAGTGTGTCTCTTGTATACGATATTTTGTTGGATTCTTGTTTCTATTGTCCACTTCCATTTTATGGGTTAGCTTATCTCAATCACATTCACAATTATGATTATTGTGTATTTTCCTCCACCCTGCTTTCTCTCTCTCTCTCTCTCTCTCTCTCTCTCTTTCTCTCTCTCTCTCTCTCTCTCTCTCTCTCTCTCTCTCTCTCAGGCAAGGCAAGGCAAGGCAATTGGAGTTAAGGTGCCTAAGGTCACACAGCTAGTAAGCATCAAGTGTCTGAGGTCGGATTTGAACTCAGGTCCCCTTAATTTCTGGGTCAGTGCTCTATTCACTGTACCACCTAGCTGCCCTTCTTTTTCTTTTTATCCTGTCCCTACTCTGAAGTCTGTTTTGCTTCTGATCACTGCCTCCTTTAATCTGCTCTCACTCTTATCACCACCTCATATCCCTTAATCCCTTTCCCTGCTGTATCTTTATTGGATAAGATTGATTTCTATACCAAGCAGAGAGTATATATCTATATTCTTCCCATTTTGAACCAATTCTGGTGAGAGTGAGGTTCAAGCATTGCTCACTTCCTATTCCTCCTCCACTATAATAATTCTTCTTTGTGCACCTCTTTTATGTGAGAAAATTTTCCCCACTCTACCTCTCTTTTCCCCCTTCTCCTAATGCAACCCTCTTTCTCATTCATACATTCATATGTTTTTTTTTGAGAGGGAGATTATCTCAATACACTTGAGTCAAATCCATGCCTCCTCTCTATGTAGACTGCTTCTAACTGCCCTAATAATGATAAAGTTCTAAGAAATTACATGTACAATTTAACTTCATTGAGTTCTTTATGGTTACTCTTCCGTGTTTACCTTAACCTTTTTGGAATTCTCTTAAATCTTTTGTTTGAATGTCAAAATTTATATTCAGCTCTGGTTTTTTCATTAGGAAAGCTTGAAAATCCTCCTTTACACTAAATATCCATCCCCACCACACCCACTCCCACCCCCCACGAAGGATTGTATTCATTTTTCTGGGTAGGTTATTCTTGGTTGAAATTCTAGCTCCTTTGCCCCATGGAATATCATATTCTAAGCTCTTTGCTTGTTTAGTGTAAAAGCTGTTATATCTTGTGTTATCCTGACTGTGGCTCCACAATATGTGAATTGTTTCTTTCTAGCTGTTTGCGGTATTTTCTCCATGATCTAGTAGCTCTGGAATTTAGCTACAATATTCCTGGGAATTTTTATTTTGGGATATCTTACAGGAGGTGATCAGTGGATTCATTCCATTTCTATTTTAGACTCTGGATCTCAGATATTGGAGCAATTTTCCTTGATATTTTCTTAAAATATGATGTCTAGACTCTTTTTTTGATCATGATTTTCTGTTAGTCCAATAAATCTTAAATTTTCTCTCCTTGATCGATTTTGTAGGTCAGCTGTTTTCCAAAGAGGTTTTTCACATTTTCTTCTAGGTTTTTATTCTTTTTACTTTGTTTTATTGTTTCTTGAAGTCTCATTGATTCATTAAATTCCACTTGCCCCATTCTAATTTTTAAGGAATGATTTTCTTCTGACATTTTGTACTCCTTTCTTCCATTTGGCCAATTCAACTTTTAAAGGAGCTCTTCTCTTCAGTGAATTTTTGTGCCTCTCTTACCTTTAGGCCAATTTTGTGGGGATTTTTAAGGTGTTATTTTCTTCAGTATTTTTTGTGCCTCTTTTACCAAGCCGTTATTTTTTCTTGCATCATTTTCATTTTGTTTCCCAATTTTTCCTCTACCACTCTTGTCTCTTTTTAAAAATTCTTCCAGGAATTCTTGTTGGATTTGGGTCCAATTAGCATTTTTTTCTTTGAGGCTTTGCTTATAGTTGTTTTCAAATTCTCGTCCTCTTTTAAGTTTATGTCTTGGTCTTCCCTGCCACCATAGTATTTTTCTGGTCATGTTTTTGTTATTGTTGTTTACTCATTTTCCTGTCCTATTTCTTCACTATGAATTTTATGTTAAAATTAGGCTCTGCTCACATGGTGGTAAGGAGGCACTATGCCAAAATTCATGGGTTTTTTGTGCTGTTGTTTTTATAGTTAATTTGGGTGGGAGGGGGTCTGCAAGTTTTCGGTGCTCCGAAAGTGGTGCCATCCTGAGAGAAGTATAGTTACTACTCTCCTAGTCTCTGATCTTCACATGAAATACCCCTACTTTCCTGCAACTGAAAGTACTAATGCTTCTTGATCCTGGTATTGTGCCAGGTCCCTTGCTCTTCTGTGGTCAAAATTGCTAGTGCTCCTCTTTGCCCAGGAACTGTGACCAGACCTCTTAAACCCTTGTGACCAACCAAAAAGTTCTTCTCTCCACCCAAGAACTGCAACCCAGAACTACTTATTGGCAATAGAGTTGCTATTCAGTACTAGCTGTACCCAGTGGGAGCAAAAAGTCCCCTGTAATCTCTTTCTCACCAGTTTCCACCATCACTCCTTACCATAGCAAGGCTGAGAGCACCCAAAGCTGTTTGTTACTACTGCTATTGTGGCTATTTTGAAGGACTATCAGTGGTACTGTTGCCATGCTACAGGTCTGAGCCCACCCCAGTGTTACAGACCTCTCCTACAGACCTCCTAAATTGTCTTAGGCTGGAGAAATGTTCCCCTCTGACATTTTGTTGGCTCTAGTTCTCCAAAATTTGATTTAAAACATTTTAAATTTGTTAAGAAGGGAATGTTAGGAAAGTTGATCTGGATCCCAGCTGCACTCAGCCATTTCGATGCCACCCAAGTCATTTTAAAGAGCATTATATAGCAAAAGACATACACATATCCCTAGAGGCCTAGTGGGGACCTTATTCCACGATAACATTGAACTAATAAAATAACTAAACTTTAGATATAGCTATTCAATAAATTCCAAATCCATCCAAATGCGCTATTGTCTAGCCCACATCTCCTCACCTATTCCATAAAAATAACATGAGATATTTTATCAAGAGCTTTACTAAAATGTAGGTTACATACATAGGTTACATAGTTACAGCATTCATTTTATGTACCAGTTTAATAACCTTGTCTAAAGAAAGAAATAAAGTTGGTATGGCATGACCTAATCATGATGATAAGAAAATAATCAGTAAACATTGGTTAAGCAGCCAATGTGTACCAGGCACTCTGCTAAACACTGATGAAGTCATATTACCCTTCTATCATCATTTTCTTTTCAAGGTGCTCACTAATTATCTCTTTAGTAGTATATACTAGAATATGGCCAAGAATCAAAATCAAGCACGCTGTTCTGAAGTTTGTAGATTCTTAGGACAATATAAAACTTTCTCAAGACCATGGTTCCTCTCCTCTTCTCTGAAATCTTTGCAGAATCACAGATAATGGGCCAGGAGTTCTATCTGAACATTCTTTCAGCAGCTGAAAATATAGTTGATGTGAGTTAAGTAATTGGAATTCATCCAGTACAGCAAATCAGCTCCCTATTAGCCATTATTTTTTGTCCTTTCCAGATGACAAGTCATTGTTTTTGGCAGGTAAAGCTGAAGCAAAGTTAGGAAAAAAAAGGCTATCCTTTCTTAATCTTGTCAGTTATCATCATATCATCCCACCTACCTAGATAGTGGTATTATCCCTTCTCTTATTAATGAATATACCAAAGGAATTAATAACCTCTATAAGACCATCTGTTTAGCCTTAGCTCTCCTAGTCAGTCTTGAGGTACTGTGTCATTTTTTTAAATCTCTGTTACCTGATTTTCATTCCATCTTCTGCATACAATTTGTAAAATGATCAATTGGTTGTTGCATAACTATGTATACATATTAATATCTTCAGATGATGTCCACTTTCTCTTCTCATCAAAATTGTTTCTCTTCATGTCTTCATGATACCTTTACTAAGCGCTGCCTGTAGTTCCTGGACTGACTTTCCCTGGAGAATTTTGGTCCATGAGATACTACCTAAACTTCATTCAGGTTGTTTAACATTTGTTCTCCTGAAACCTACAATGCATATCAAACTTCATGGCTTTTCTATCCTCTGTCACAAACCTTAATGTGTTATTTTGGTCCTTTAGTATTTTCTTCTTATTTGACTGTTCTGTACCTTAGGTATACTGTAAAGAGAGCAGTCATATCTAGAACCAAAATATTGCCTTTGATTTACAGAGCACCATTCTCTGACCAGTTGAAAATTCTACATTTCTCTAGTCAAGTCAAATCAACAAACATTCTGAAGCACCTACTCTATGCCAGGCAATGTGCTAACTTCTTACTTTTACTGTTGTATCTCTCCTAATGCTTAGTACCTTGTTTTGCCTATAGTTGTTATATAATCAACAATTATTTTGTGAATGAATGAGTGAATTAATGGAATCCTTTGACATCCTTTAGAAGTAGGAAGGTATTACAATCATCATCCCTCATACATGCTTATAAAGTCATAACTTTAGAACTGGAAAGGGCCTTCAACTATTTCAGTTTGGAAGCAGACCCAAAAAGAAAAACTGTCTTGCCTAAAGCCATACAAGTTGCAAATGACATAACTAATATATATATTCAGAGCCCCTAGCTATCAATCAAGTGCTCACTCCAATGTTCTGCGTACTCGTATAAGGAAAGAAATGTTCAGTTCTCATAAAAATAAAACACAAGATGATTTTCATATCATACCCAAAACTAATGACAGTGTAATTGAACGTGATCTTTTCAAATCCCCTGGAAATTAGATCTTCCCATGCCTTTTCAGGCAAAGAAAGCAATGCAGATATAATACTGACATAAGACAGTTTTTTTTTTTAAATTAAAAATAAGAGCAAGAATGAGTTTTCCTTATAGACATATATTCCTCAGGTATGTTTGATGTGAGCAATTTTTCATTTAAATTTTATTTCTCTATATTGGTCCCAAGCATGGTAGCTGGGAAGACTCTTCACAACATTCTTTTTTCCTTTAATTTTGTGTTCCAATAATAAATGGGAAGAGTTCCATGGGATGGTCAATACATGTCAGGAAAGAGCTTTCTTCATTTAGAAATTTGCTTTACTACCACTCCAGAAAAGGAGAATAGTCTGAATATACTTTTCTAGTAGCATGTATCAAATTCCTCATGATTTCATTTTATGACCACAACACTGATAACTCTGACAAAATTAGAACAAATGGAAGTAGCAATCCCATAGAGGGTTTCCTTTTTCCTGGAAGCATCAGTACTATAGATAGTGGATTTTGTGTGTGATGATGGTTACGTGCACTTATGTTTGCAGTCTGGTGCCAGCAGTCTTCTTTAGATCTGTTTCCAGTAACTGTCCTCCATAAACTCAACATTAATCTGGTCTCCTTTTTGGTCCCCTAAATGGACTTTAATCTCTAGTTTTTGTCTAGAAGGTCCTCTTCTCATCTCTATCTTAGAATGCTTTATTATCTTACAGTCAATTTAGATGCCAGCTTCCCTTCCATTTTTGTTTTTGATTTCACTTATTATAGCTAATTCTCTCTTCTGTAAAAGGAGAGCATTGGATTCAAAAGCTCTGGAGGTGATTTCTAGCTCCAGAGTTGTGAATGTGCAATTATATCATCTTGTATTTATTTACCTGTTTCCATACAGAGTATAGAATTAAATGTAAGCTTATTAGGGACAGGAACTATTTTTTTGTTTTTGGCTTTGTGTCTCCATAGCCTAGCACAATGCTTTGTACGTGGAAAAGAGAGAGTAGAAGAGGTTGATAAAATATCATTCAGTGAGCCAATAAGGATGAATAAACATTTATCAAGTGCCCAAGTATTGTGTTAGGCACTGGGGTTATAAAGACAAAGAACTCCAACTTGCTAATGTATCAAAATTCATTAAATAAATTGTTCTTTAATATTCTTCCTCTGTTTTTGCTTTCTCTGATCAGTACCAAAACTATATTTGATAAGACACATTCTTTATCTATTTTTTTTCAAATAGCACGTATAGTAATTGATGCTTTGTTAAACGTTTGGTAGAACCCAATTGTAAATTCATCTGGTCCTGGGGATTTTTCTTAGGCAGGTTATTGATGGCTTGTTCAATATTTTTTTTTCCATTAAGATGGGGTTAGATAAGCATTCTATTTACCTTTCTGTTAGTCTAAGTCTATATTTTTGTAAATACCCATCCATTTCGCATGGATTATCTGTTTTATTGGCAAATAATTGGGCAAAGTAATTCCTAATAATTTCCTTAATTTTATCTTTATTAGTAATGCATTCAACCTTTTCATTTTTGATACTGGTAATTTGGTTTCTTCTTTTTTAAAAATTAAATTAACAGATTGTTTATCTAATTTGTTATTTTCTTTTTAAAATAAAAAAACAGATCCTGCTTTTATTTATTAGTTTATATTTTTTGCTTTCAATTTCACTAATCTCTCCTTTGATTTTCAAGATTTACATTATGGTGTTTAATTGGGACTTGTAATTTGTTCTTTCTCTAGTTTTTTTTTTTTAGTTCCCTAATTTGTTGATCTGTTCTCTCTCTCTCTCTTTCTCTCTCTTTGTCTCTCTTATACACTCTGAGATATGTTATCATTCAAAGATGTAAATTTTCTCCTAAGTATTGCCTCCCATAAATTTTGGAATGTTGTCTTGTTATTAATGAATTTATCAGTTGTTTCTATGATTTATTCTTTGACAAACTCCTTTAGAATTACGTTACTTAGTTTGCAATTAATTTTAATCTATGCTTTTGTGGCCCTTTATTAAATGTAATTTTTATTGTATTATGGTCTAAAATATGTAGTCAACATTTGTGCTTTTGTGCATTTGGTTGTGATGATTTTATGCTCTAATTGCATTTAATTTTTGTGTTAGTCAATTTTTATTATGGTGCCATGTACAGCTGAGGAAAAAAATGTTCTCTATATTCTCCATCTAATTTTCTCTAGAAGTCTATAATATCTAATTTTTCTAAGATTCTATTTATTTCTTTAACTTCTTTCTTATTCATTTTACAGTTAGATTTCTCTAGCTCTGACAGAGGAAAGTTAAGTTCTGCCATTGACATAGTTTTCCTCTTTATTTCTTCCTGTATTTCACTGATCTTTTTCTTTAAGAATTTGGATGCTATAAATTTGGAGCATATATGTTCAGTATTCATATTCATATTCATATTCATTGCCTATTGTTCCTTTTAGCAAGATTTAGTTTCCCTTTCTATGCTTTTTAATTGGGTCTAATTTACTTTTGTTTTGTCTGAAATCGTGATTACAACTCATGCATCTCTTCTGGCACTCTTATTTGATTTTAAAAATTCATTTTTTACTCTTCAATAATTCTTTTTTGAACTTGTGTCCAATTCTCTTTTTAATTTCTTTATTGCTTGCCTTGTAGCCATTTTGACTTCATTGTCCTCTTCGGAGTTTGTATCTTGATCTTCCCTGTCACCATAGTAGATTTTTATGTTTAAGTTCTTTTTTGTTGTTTTTGTTTGCTTATTTTTCCGCTATGTTTCTTGATTTTGAAATTTACGTTAAAGTTGGGCTTTGTTAAAGATGTGGGCAGAGGAGGGGTAATGTCTCAAGCTTCAGGCTTTTTTGCAGGGCTGTTTGCAGAGTTATTTTGAGGGTATGTGTGTGTGTGTGTGTGTGTGTGTGTGTGTGTGTGTGTGTGTGTGTAGGTTTTCAGCATTTACAAGATGAGGTAATTTGGGGAGAGATGTGGTCACAGCTCTGCTGCTCTGTACTCTGATCCTTACCCAGCAAGGGCCCCAGTCCTTTGAAATTGTAATAAATACTGTTCCTCGGGGTCTTTGATATTTTGATCCCTTGTTACTGCAAGTCATACTGTCCCTCAGGGTTCCTACATTTTCTTGACTTAAAATGCTCCTCTCTACCCTTTAACTATGATCCTGAATCTGGTATAAACATTGGAGTTCCCAACAGCATCTCAGCCTGTGTCTGGTGTTAGCACAGAGATGTCTTGTAATCTGTTTCTGATGAGTTGTTAAGTCCCCTTACCATATCTGGCTTAGGAGCTCCAGAAGCTCCTGATGCCTCTGTCACCACCACTAAGTTCCTATTATTGGTGTTACATCCATGTGGACTTTAGGTCAACCTCCACATCCATGTCACAGATTTTTCTTTCTGACAGCCTAAATTGTTTTGGACTGGAAGAATGTTTCACTCCAAAACTATATTTGAAGTGTTATTTTAAAGTTGTTTGGAGGGGAATGTTGAAAGAGCTCAGTGAGTGCTTCCTCTACTCTGCCATCTTTGTTTAGCACTGCCCCCCCCTTTACACTCTTACAAACTAAAAGTTGATTTGCATTCTTAGAGAGAATTTCCTCTTCCAGGGGTTCCATGCACTAATGAAATCACAGGTCCTATTCCTATTTAAAATTAGTTTGTCATTTGCTGGCATAGAACATGCCCAAAATATCACATCAAATATTTAAAATCATCCATTTTTAGTGACCAATAATTGAATTTAAATTTAAACATGCATTTCCACTAAACTGCAGGGTGAGAAGTTTCCTATTATTGAAGTTGTGCAGATCAAGGCTGTTTCACCATTACTGGTTATGTTGTTCAGGGAGTGCATTTTCAATCTATAGGTTTGGTTAGATGGCCGTTGAGATACCTTCTACTCCATGATTCTGTGATATCTATTTCCCCTTGAATATCTTAAGAGTGGATATCTGTCTTTTTCCTTTTCACTTAACCCAGAGTTTTGTGAGAGCACATTTTGAAGCATCAGTCATCTAAGATGGGGGCTCTAAACCTACTTTGCTTTTTTCCCACTCTCTTTTTCTGTGGTTGGTGAAAAGCTCTTACTTTATATATTCATCCTGGATTTCTCTACCTCTATAACTGGGGAAACACTACCAGCATGATTCACTGGGGTGTGGTGACAGTTATTTTTTCTTAATTAGTCAAAATGTGCAATGTGCTAATTACTTGATTCACTAGGAAAAAAGTTCATTAAATAAAAATCACATTTGACTGGTTTTAGCATAGCAGGGCATATATTTTTATTTAAATGCAGAGAGCATCTGAATGTTAACTAAGCTGCAAAATATGTTCACGTTGAAACTAATTAACACTACAACACTGAGTACAATTCCCTAATGGGTTAATTTCTCAATGAAACTCAAAGATACTTTTTGACCTACCATAATGCTCCTTCTGCCAAGGTTAAGAGAAAGATATCACTATAATTGGAGCACATGAGTCTATATTAACCTGATTTAGTTTGGGGAATCAAGGATTTGCCCAAGGAAGGAATTCATAATAATTAGGGTGTAAAGCATGCAAGCATCAGGGCTTAAAACACAGCATGAATTAATTATTCAGTGTTGTTCAGTCCATTTGGACTTATAAAACACAAAAGGTCACAGCCAGAGAAGAACTGTAACCCTTATTCCCTTTACAGCCTCTTATACTGTGGTTTTCTGTAGCCTAGTCCTTGCAGAGTTAATGATAGTAAAACAAAAATGTTGAAATATGGAAATAAAAGATAATATGTTCTCAACTGAATTCCCTTTATTGGTGCAGGGAAAAAATGATGCCTCCTTGGTGGGCAGCCCTAGGTGTTGAAGACTCTGAAGTTCTAACTTACTTTATCTGTGATTATCTGATCTTTTTGTCTATCTGCTATTCAGGAATCCCTTCTATAATGAAGTAGGTAAAATGACTACTGAATTCAATGACCGAAGTGTGTTGATGCAGTCTAAGATTCATTCTTAACTTGGTTTTAAGAAAGAGTCATACATTTCAATATAAAAATAATTATACAAGAATAAATTCTTGTGGGAAATTGGAAGTAATGGGGAGTCCAAAAGATATTTGGTAAAGCATCGAAATAGAGCAAAGTCCAACTCAAAATCTGTGTTTTCACTGAAGTGAAAAAAGTTTGTTAAACATTATGTGCAAAGAACTATGCTAGGTTCAAGGAAATCTTGGTCCTCAATGACTTTACATTCTAAAAGGAATTTAACTAATGGCTAGAGAGGTATCTTTTGGTTAGAGAAATTACAGGCACAGTAAATGAAGATAGAAAGGAATTGATAGACTAATCATTTCCAGTTGCAATTACAATATTTATTTAATTCTAGTTCCCAGAAAAAGTGAAAACAAGGGAGGGGCATGCAAGATCAGAGGTATATATTTCCAGGGCCAAGACATATGGCAGGAAGATGTCTATGGTGGAGTGTGAAGCATGGCTGGGGACAATTAGAAATAGTGCGTCATGTGAATTTGTATTCATAAGCTCAACACTCAAAATGTTGCTAATCAAGGAGCCTGATTATATACTCAAGAGACACCTTGTTGTAAGATAGCCTTTCAAGTGGCATTTTGCTTTACTGAATAATCTTTTAAAGTGAATGAACAAAACAGTTATAATCAGTTGTTGCTGTAAAGATATGAACAATTGTGGAATACCATTTGTAAGACTTTGTTTCCCTGTTGGATTTTTAAAATTATATTACATATCATACCATTTGGAAAACAAAGAAATTTTCAATGGAAGGAATTGGTGAGAATTCTGAGAATTATTCTCTCTCTCTCTCTCTCACTCTCACTCTCTCATATGTGTGTGTGTGTGTGTGTGTGCATGTGTGTATTCATGTTTTCTACCAGTATTTTACTACAGAAATGAATTCTATTTTCAATAGTGCAAATACCATTGGGCTCCAGTGGGAAAAAATCCTGGTTCTGATACTTACCATTTTTATAATCTTGAACAAGTTGCTATTCTTCCTTTGGTCTCATTTCCCTCATTTATAAACTAAGAGATTTGAATTAGATATCATCTCGTCTCCTTTCTTACCCAATTCCTCTGGTAATTTTCATTTCACTTGTTGCATTATGTTGGTGTTTGTACTCCAGGTTCAAGGTCCTTCATACCTTAGACCTGAGATTTTTAACCTGGTGTCCATAAGCATGTATATAAGTATCTAAGTCTAAATGTAGATTTGCACACATAGAAGTTCAAAAGCTTGTGTGTGTGCATATTGTATTCATATTAGAGATACAGATATAGATTCCAGATGTAGTTGTAGATAAATATATAGATGATACAGATATAGATTTATATAAATATGGAGAGAGTAGCATTTCAATTATTAAATTGGTTTCCTTTTGATATTAAGAATTTTATTTTATGTCTTTAAAAGCGTTATTTTGAGAATGGCTCCATAGGTTTTTCTGCCTTACTAAATGAATCCATGATACACACAAAATGTTTTGAAATCTCTGATCTAGTTATGTTTTAATAAATCTAAGTAGTAAATACACTAGGGGAGGAGGGTATGAAAACATAGGAATGACAGGGTAGCACTCCTTTACTCAGGAAGGGAGGTCAGTACATCAAGTTTTGAAGGAATTAAAGTTTACCATAGAATTCTAGAGAATTATTATGTGGTCAGTATTTATCTAAAAATACTGAGCTTCAATGTCTTAGGGAAATTTTAGTGACTCAAAGAATTTAAATTTCTCCATTTTAAAAAGTAATATTTAATTATCTCTAACACTTCCACTCATTAAGAAAATTAAAGAAATCCAACTCTTCCTCTCAGGCAAAAAAAAAAATACATCAATATTTATTTATATAGACTTGCTAAACAAATACACCCATAAGCCATGCCCCATGAATTTTAAGTTCATAACTTTTTTGTCAGGAGGTGAGTGGAATGTCTTGTCTTCATTCTTTTGGACTCATTCATCATTGCGTTGATCAGAGAGCTGTTTTTGTTAAGTTATTTTTCTTTGTAATGTTATCTTTATATAAATTGCTTTCATAGTTCTGCTTGCTCCACTCTATATCAGTTTGTAAAGATCTTCCTAGTTTCCTCTGAAATTGGCTATTTCATTATTTCCTGTGGTATGATAATATTCCATTACATCCATAATTCAGATATGTTTAATTGTTTCCCAATAGGACATTTACTTAATTTCCATTTTTTTTTTTTGCAGAACACAAAAAGAGCTGCTGTAAATATTTTGCTGTATGTATACAACTTTTTTTTTCTTCTTTGATTTCTTTGGAGTTCAAAGAACAAGTGTTAATGACTCCCTTTAACTACTCCTTAATAAGAACCCAATACAACATTTTTTTTTTTTAGCAAAGATCACAATCTAGAATGGATTACATAAGAACAGTACTTAATCTTCAAAATAATCAGCTAGACTCAAGCTAGCTAAGCCAATATTAAAAGGCAAACACTCAGGTATAGATCTAAGTCCAAGTATAAATTTAACCCATACAAAGCCAGAGTAATTTTAGAAAGAATTCTCAGATCTAGAAAAAAAGTAATATGTATATCTATGAATTTTTTTCAAGTCAAAATGCACTACAATTTGCATCAATAATCTTTTGTTAAGTCTGTTATGATTATAGGACCTTTTTTTGTTTATGGACACATCCCAAAAAAGATATCAATATATTGGAATTTATTGTATAATGTTCAAAATGTTTACTTTCTGCAAAGTTGAACTCCCAGTGAGTGAATGTTAGTGTAAAATTAAAATTTTAGGGAGTTCAAATATATCACACAAGTACACACACATACATACACACATACACATATACATGTACTGTAGGAATGTATATTTATTAATATATGTACTATGCAGCTGTGTGTATTTTGTGTGTATGTCTGAACTCTTTAGAAATTTCAATTTTTTTTACTAAAAATTCACTCCTTTTTGCAATGAAATTTAAGGCAGAGAACTTAGAAATCATCTGATCCAACTCCTATATTAGTTCCCTCTGTCTCTCTGTCTCTGTCTCTCTGCTTCTGTCTCTCACTGTCTTTCTCTGTCTGTCTATCTCTGTCTTTCTCTCTCTGTGTTTCTGTGTCTCTATCTCTCCTCCCTTATCATATTTCCCCCACCCTCTTTTTAAACAGTCTCATGGGAAGTGACCAACTGCTAGAATTTTTCTGATCCGCAAGTGCAAAGTGGTTGTATTTGGTCTTTGGTGACTTTGGTCCTCACTTTGAACACTTACAGATTTAAAAGCATTGTTTCCTGGAATAGCATCCAGATAAGTCCCAGAAATATTTTCAGACTCACAAAGAAAACTCTACAAGAAGATGCCAAGAAGAAAAGGTTAATGATAAGCTCAAAAGAGTATGGTTGCTAGTATACCAAATATATTCCAAATTAAATTCCATAAAAATTTCCAAAAATTCTGGAAAATAGAGTTTTAATGGATAGAGAACACATTCTGCCTCTTGAGGAAAAGAGTTTTGTGTTGGGCTTTTTTTTTGTTTTATTTTAAATCACAGCAAATGAAATCAAGAAATGTGAATTTATGAAAGGTACCAGTAAATATTTTGTGTTTCTTGGAAATGTTTACACAGAATAATGGTGAGAAGCATCTTAATTTGGAATTTTATTTTAATTTTTTTTAAATTATTAATTTAAAATTTATTTTAGTTTTAATAATGGAATTTGAAAGTCTTTTAAATATATATGCTTTCTTTTGGGATGTAGGTAGCATATGGAATGGAGCACTGGACTTAAAATCAGAAAAACCTGAGTTCAAATCCTGCCTCAGACACTAGTTATGTGATACTAGACAAGTCACTTAGCCTCTTTCTACTTCAGTTTTAGATGTAAAATGGGAATAATATCACAACCTACCTCCCAGGATTGCTGTGATGATAAATTGAGATAAGATTTGTAAAATGCTTTGGAAACCTTAAGATAAATGTAAAGCTAGTTCTCCCCCCCCCCCCATAGTTATTTTAGCTGACTTTTAGTTAGATAGTTGGCTACGCTATCCTTCCAGTAGAAATTAAGCTCTTGAGGACAGAAAATGTTTCATTTTTCTGTATCCTCATTATACAATCCCTGACACATAGTGGATACTTAATAAATGATTGTTGAATTGAACTGAAAATTTTTTAGGACAATTTTCATCAAAACAGTTATTTTGCTACATGCAAAAGAAAATCAGCATCTTTTATGAAAAGTAAACATAGAACATCACAAGATTATATTTTATTACATGATTGCAATAGATTTTATTTACATGAATTGTTTTTTCATATAAGAAGAAAATCCCGAAGTTAGTGAAGTTTGCCAGAGGATCGTCAGATTTAGAACTGGCAGAGACTTTAGAGATTACCTAGATGAATTTCATTTTGCCAAGCAGAAAACTGAGCCTGAAAAAGGTTGTGACTTCAGTTCTTGTAGCCTTCTATCTTCCCCATCTCCCACCTAATTCCCCATCTCTCTCGTAATAATGAACCTTTAGTCTTTTTTCTCCTCTGCCATAGTCCACTCAGAAATCTTATCTGCCTTACTCAAGGTATGTTAGTAAAATATTTAACAACAAACTCTCAAAATAAAAAATAAACATATTGAAAACACACTTTTAAGCTTGATCTACATTATCAACATTTTCTCCAATACTTTCTTAAGTCTTGATAACTGATTAAACAATAAATCATGCCCCACTTTGTAGCATTTGCTCCTTTCCAAAGAGCAAAGGTTTATATTGAAAATTTAACAGTTAACTCTGGTGAGACGATTGAGCTGACCCCAGTATACCTCTGCTTTTACCCAATCAAAATTGGTTCTTAGATCTTTCATTCACATATATGATGGGTTCAAAATTTTGTGCTAAAGAGATGAAAACTTAGTTGATCTAATTACAATCTATAATTAGGAGTTGTCTATAGATTTGTTTTGCCCATCTTTTTGGTGCCTCTAACATCACAATAGGTAGCCATGAGGCCAGCCCTGATGCTAAGATATAAAGAACCCCCTAGATTCAATAATGAAATAATTGACCCTAATTGACATTTTTGGGGGGGATCATTTGTTTACTGGACCCATAGTTTCATCAGTGTAAGGACCATTATCTATTCTACAATGTATAATCTTACAGAGTTGACTAAAGGCACAAAGAGTAACTTGTCCAAGATCACAGCTAATCTGACTCAGAAAGCAAATTTAAAACAGGTCTTACTGGAACCAAATCTTGCTTGGTATCACTACTAACACTGCCTCTCTTCACCAAAATAAATGTTCTCAATTGTTTTAGTAGATGCTTAAATAAATAGCATAAATATATATGAAATAGACATTTTTAAAAAAAGAAAACACATTCAAATATAATGGCTTCTTAGAAGATGTAGAGCTTCAAAAGAGCCCTGAGATGAAAAAAAAAAACAAAAAAAAAAACCTTTTCAGATGTCCCTTAAGTACATTAAAACTGTCCTGAATCTTGGAAAATAAATTATATGGCTGGGATGAGAACTATTCCAAATTACACAAATTCTTTCATTTTGACATATCTGTTGAGTTAGTTTTATTAACTCCCTCCCTCCTTTCCCTCAAAGAACACAAGCCTAATATAGAAACCCAACAACATGCTAAATTGAAAGACTCTTGGTCTTGAAGAATCCAACAGTGAGAAGGAAAGCAACAGATATCATGTGGTGTAGTCAATGTCATATTTCTTCCTATAAGGACATTGCCATAAGATGTAAATATCTTCAAAGGATTAACCCTTCAACAACATGAAAATGTGAACATCTTCTAATGGGTGAAGTGTTTTCTAATCTGAACATCTTTAAAAAGGGGAAATCAATAAATGGCATGAGGTACTTCAAAGGAGGACCTCCTGTCAATGACAGAAGTTCCTTAGCAATGTAAAGTCTTTGAAGAAGGACTCCCATTGCTGGGAAACCTTTGAAGTGACTGAAAACAGACATTTATAATTACAGAAAGGTGCAGTGTCCAGCAGGGCTCATACAAAGCCATGTTTGAGGTATGTAGAGAGGAAGGTGGAGGGGTGGTGTGGACACTGACCTTGCTGGCTCACAACCCTGAAGTCTTTCAGGTCAACTGTGTAATCATACAGAAAGGCTACTGTGAGGTGGGAATGGGGGGGAGGGGCTAGAAACCAAGCCATTTTAGATCTTTCATTTCAAAAAAAACATACATTGCTGCCCAATGTGGATTCTAATACTTAGCGCCTGTGACTGCTTCTTGTGAAGCTATAAGATCAAATGAGACAGAAGAGTGCTCATTTGCCCCTTTTCTAGAAATTTCAAATAATAATAATAATAATAATAACCCATATAAATAGTAATATTATCATTATCACGACTGCTAAATATTAAAAGTGTGTCAAAACCCAATGATACTTCAATTTTTATTGTGTTCAGTGGACTAATTTCCTGCCTTTCTAACTTGGTCCGAGCTGCCCTCTAGTAGCCTCCCTTTGCTGGAATTGTCTTCAAAGAACCAGGGTCATGTCCCTATATGATGATACTTCAGAAGAGGACTCCAGCAAAGGGATATACTCCCATCCTATTTGAATTGCTTTAGACATTTTAAAGTTAGGATTCCTGCACATTTCCCAAAATGAGCTTTGAAAGGTAATTATCTCCATATACTATGCAGTTCTTGTTCCTAACACATAATGGTTATCGCCATTTCATCTCTTGATTTCCTTGTGCTTTTGTCTGTTTTTAGCTCAGTTTCTTGAGAGCTGGATAATATTTAAGATTCCTGTTACTATCTTCCACTATTTTTTTTTAATGGATGAAAGAATGTCAGCTGATATTTCCAAATGGAGATGGAGACCATGAAAATTGACTTATTATTTCAATGGCCATATATAGTCACATGCCAGGTTATTAACACGTTTTAGAGGATATCCCATCACTCAGGTGAAAACTCACATATCCCCAATAAAATGCCCTTTGTTCTGAAATGATGCTTTACTGACAAAGGTTAGACAATGGTCTTAAAGTCTTTAACTTTAAAGAGAATCCAATTTTCAGTGGAGAAGCTATTAAGTGCTCTGAGCATATATAACTTTAGATTTCCAGGATGCTCAGCATTTTTTCCCTTCCCATTTTCTCCTGTCTTTTCCAAGAGATGCAATATGGTACTGTAGAAAAGATTATGAAACTGGAGGAGGAGTGAGGGAAGCATTTATATAGCATTTGCTGCATGCCAACATTTTATTTTCCCCATTTTAGAGTTGAGGAAACTGAGACAAATGGAAGTTAAGTTACTTACTGGTCCTATAGTTCCCTATAGATCTTATAGATCCCAAACCAGTCTGAGACCAGATTTGATCTCAGTCAGGTCTTCCTCACTGCAGGCCCAGTGCTCTATCTAATGCACCATTTAGAGTTACAGAGTTCGAATCCCAATGCTGTTACCAAGTAAATAGTATATTGATCAAAATCTCTTTAGACCTCAGTTTCCACATTTACAAAATTAGGGAATTGGACTAAATGAACTTTGAGGTCTCTTTCAGGTTATATACATGGACTACCTAAAAAGTAGCTATAATTAGAACAAAAGTGTTTTCAATCCTGTTTGCCTACTACCCTATATAGTCTACAACATCGCTCACAGATATGGCTTATCACATTCCATTTGGCCCCTTTTTTAAATTAGTGATTGTATGTGTTTAAGGATCTGCAGCTCCTTTTATATCTTTCCTTTTTAAGGGAATTTGGTGGTGGTGGTAGATGCTGTAGAAGTGGGAGTGAAATAAGATAGCTCAATCATTCTCTTTTGCAGGCGTGCAGTTTGTCCTTAGCTGCCCAGGCTCCCTGCCAACTTGAAATCCTGTGATGTAGTCTGCCTAGTATCTAGGGCATTAATAATTGAACTATGGAAAACTGCTCTGATTTACTTGGAACAACAAATCAAAACCCAACTCTAGACCCTCAGATGAGCACAAGAAGCACACAAGCAATTGAACTGCCATAACATGATCATTTTTCCACGCTTGCTAACCCATAACTCTCGTAACTATCAAGCTAATACCATAAGCTGCCTCACAGAAGGGGATGATATGATGGTGGTAAGGATTTATTCCAGAAGAGGGGAAGATTCTTTTACTGCCATATGTTCCTCAAAAATGCAACTCATGGACAAACCTCAAACTAGTTCACGTCTGAAATAGGAATATCGTTGCTTTTTAGAGATGAAAGTGACCCTGGATGTTTTCATGTAATAGATGGAGAAACCAAAGAACAAGAAGTTTAAGTATTTTGGCCAGTGTCAGAGACATAGCCCAGCATGGATGATGAACCTGGCCTCTTGATTTAGCTCAGTTTTCTCTCCACAAGTGTTGATTCATCTGTAATCTCTTGTTCCTTCATTGACCACTGGCAGTACTCAATTTTATTTCACAGACTCAAAAGATAATTTTAAAGTGTTCAGTCTCATTGAAAATAATGGGGTACTAAAAACCTCTGTTTAAGGGATCCCAAGTCATACATATGATAGGCTTTCCCTACTCTGATGGGACAGTAATCTGTTATTCTTTATTACAATTATTTTTCTTTATTATTTATTATGTGTTATCATTTATTTTTTTTCTCCACCCTGTCTCCCTGCCCTGTCATTTCTCCAGAAATTCCTATATCTGGAATTATCTGCACTAGAAAAAAGTCCATCTCTCATGAAACCTTATAAAAAAGCCTCCCTACTTGTGATATGTAGGTGGAAAACCAATGAGCTCCATGAGTGATCCTGATAAAGCATTTAGCTGTTTGTCTATTTATTTTGACTCTGTTGTGTTGGTCAGCCCAGGTCTCTGACAATGTAGAACTGAAGAAGTTCTGAGAACTGGGGATGACCAGGGTTCTAGGCAGGAGTGCACCTTAATCATCAACCCCCTTCCCCTTTTGGCACCTATAGCCTCTATCTTGTGTATCCTTTCCTCCTAGAGGGGTTGCCATCCTTTTATTTTTTTTTTTCAGTTTGCTATGACCTCTATCTGTTGTCATTCAGCCTTCTCTTTCCACTCCTTTCTGCCTCATTCCCTAAAGTTGAGTGTCTTTCCTTGCATGAGATAAAACATCCCTGCTTATTCATTTAGTCTTACTGGCTGCCAATTTTATAGTACCTCTGTTCAATTCAATTCAATTCACCAAAGGCCTGTTATATGCAGGGCACTGTGTTGGGGATTCAGAGATAAAATAAAACATAGTCTCTGCTCTCCAAAGGAGTTTTCAATTAAATGGAAGATCATATGGGTGCCCAGATAATTATGATACAAGGTCGAATGTGATGGTTCTGATTGGGAAGGAATACCATGAACTGGTCATATTGTTAACATTCTCACTGCCTATTTCCCTTGGACTGGAACCAGTCATTATATGTCACATAATTATAACTTTGAATACTGTGAGTTCAAACACACCATGTCTTGTGATGCATTATTTGCACTAATAGAGACTTAGTTAATCAAAGGAAAAGTTCAAGTTGGAGTGGGAAATGGGATGAAAGAATGATTTCAGCTAGGGGTTGAAATGCTTTCCTACTAATTATTCCTTCCTCTCAAATCTCTTACCCTGAGAATTCATACTTAGAGTCCCTACCTTCAATGAGGTCACACTCTAGTCAGGAAATGAACCACATACGTAAGTAATTATAATGTAAATTATAAAATGATTTTTAAAAGTATTGGAAGGGTCAGTGAGCTAAGAAATTTTCAGGAAGAATAGATACCTTGGGTAGTGGGTAAGGGAAAGGAAGAAACCAGACAAGGCTACCTTGAGGGGATGACACATAATATTAACTCTGAAGGAGGGGAAAAATGCTATTAGGCAGAAAAGGAGGGGAGGAGAGGAAAGTCAAAGTATATGGATCAAACATATTCCTGCTGTTAGGACTGTGTCTCCCAAAGAGAAGAATCTCAGAAGGACATTCCTTGGTTCCCATTCCTCTTCCAGTCACTCAATATTTGTATAATAATCACTATCTTCTAGGCACTGTACTACATTTTGAGGACACATAAAAAAAAGAAAGATACCTGGCACAGGGGGCCAGATGAAGATAATAGTGGAAAAGAGACCAAGCAGGGTAGCTCTTGGCAAATTTTTACCCCTGAGGAAAATCCAATCCAATCCACTTTCTATTGTCCATATATAATTCACTAATTTTCACCTCCCTTATTGCTCAAGATATTTCTATAAAGAATCTTTCCCACATTCTTTCCTAGCTCAAAGTTCATTATAACACCTAATGTAGACATTACTTCCTTCAAGACCTGCCCCTCCCCCCCCCAACTCTCTTAAGGATCCTTCTAAAAGAAGGTTGAAACTATTCACCATGGGTTGTGCGGCTCTTGTCTATGTTATGGATGTAGATAAAAAATTGACTAATATCTCTAGCAGGGAAGAAAAATTAGAAAAGTCATGACCAAAATTTTGCTTATACTTTTTTTGTGGGGGGAAAAAAAGACCTTTGTAGCCTTAAGTAGGATTTCACATCTGGGATACAGGAATCAAGATAAAACTTTGCTTAAGAGTGAGTCTTGATGTGTTATGGTTGTGGACATGTATAATTGTGTCAATTCCAACAATCATTTTCCTTGGGTATTATTGAATTTAATGAGAGCAACCCATCTTAGTTAAAAACAAACAAAAAATTAGATGATAAGAGAATGTGAACAGGACCCCAGTTAATTAATTTGCTAATTGTTCTCCCTTGTTACAGACACCAGGCAACATTTACTCTTTAGTCATGATGCATGCAGTTTGGGCCATGTATTATTTTCCATTTGTTCATTTCACTTTGTAATTATTCTCTAGGTAGTTTGTGTATTTATGCTTTGTCTTCTCAACTAAATTGTGAGCACTAATTCTCTTGTGCTTCTGTGAGCAATGAAGTTCAACTCTGAATACACATAAGATGCTCAATAAATCCTGAATGAATGGGCAAGTGAATGAAAGAATGCCAAGAGCAAGCCTAAAATATAGTATAGTATCAATTGTGGCATTAGAAGGCCTGCCTATGGAGTGTCAATAGGAAAAGAAGAAATGGCCACATTTGTTGAAAACAGATGATTATTTAACAAGCCTATTGGTAGCAAAGACCCTGTTGGTGAAACCACTGGCATAAAGACATGAATCAGGGCTATGGACCAGGTTGGAGACATCCATGTTCAGGTCATAGAGTGGCAGTACCATCGTGCTCACCAATTTAAGTGGTAGCACCAGCTGGAGTCTCTTCCTCATTGGTAAAAGAATCTGCAAGGCAAAAATCAATATTCATTTTTGTTTGTTTTTTTGCAGTCAATTATGCCAACCCCTTTTAGTATAAATAGTATAAAAAGAGTAACCTCAAAGGGAACAGGCAATTTTTAGGAATGTGGAAGATTCCATGAATCACATTTCTCCCCACATATTTCATTGTTGTGAGTGTATTCATTTTTCTAGACTGCTTAATTCTTCTTTTGTGCCAAGATATAAAACTAATGACAAATGTCTGAAAATACTGTATGATAAAACTTCAGCAGGATAAAATGTCTTTGAAATTCCTTCTAGGGTTACAGATGGAAAAATTTCAAACAACTCTAATTGTTTAATCCAGATCAGGATGTTGCATCTTTATTTTCAGCTCTGTAATTATTTTTGCCTTTAAATTTAAGTATTAATTTTGTCTACAAAAAAGAGAACTCATCACACAGAAGTTTGGCTTGATTGGAGGTGTTCCCTCCTTTAAGAAAAGGTAGCACCATCTACTCAGTCTGTGCCCCAAAAAGATCAAGGAAAAGGCAAAGGACCCATGTTTGGAAAAATATTTATTAAAACATTTATTAAAACTGTATTCTTAAATATTTATGAACCAATGATATGTCTTGCTATTTTGATCAAGTCTTAATTGTCCTGATGAATTCTCAAGGCTTTTGAGAGGGATGATATTTGTAGCATGTGGGTTTGTCTGTAAGGTCATGAAAAAAAGTAATGGTGAATGATTCTGGTGAATGATTCTGGCTAACTGATCATGTCTTTCTTGGTTTTTCGATGAGACTAAAATTTTGTAAGCTGAAATTATTTGTTGTACAATTTTTTATCATTTTCACAGTTTCTATCAATCATTAAGTCTAAGTTCTCCTTAATCAGAAATGTATTTGCTACTTTTCTGTGTATTTATAACTGTGTTTACATATCATAATCTTTTGTGGCAGCTTAGTGGTGCCATGGATAGAGTGCCAAGGGTGAAGTCATCATCCTAAATTCAAATCTGGCCTCAGATACTTATTAGCTGTGTGACTTTTGAGCAAGCTCCTTAACCCTGTTAGTCTCAGTTTCCTCATCTGTGAAATGAGCTGGAGAAGGAAATAGCAAACCATTCTAGTATTTTGTCAAGAAAACCTCAAAAGGGGTCACAAAGAGTCATACATAACCGAACAACAGCAAAAGTTACCTTTTACTATCGTCCAATAAAGTCGTGTTCATTCCAAAAGTATTGACATAAGTTTTTAATTTGAATGGATATTAACGGATTATTTAATAATTTTCTTTTTCCTTTTTTTGGATAAAGTATAATTTTTTTCTACAGTTTCCTTGGTGTGATGACCCTTGTGTTTGATAACGTATAGGTTTTGGGGGGGATAGTTTAAAAACCTTTTCATTCATTTATTGTTCAGACAGTACATGAAAAGATTGATGTGGTGCAGATATTGATTGCTTTAAACAGGAAAAAACAAGTCTTTTGGCATTTACTATCATAGCTTAATGCTTGTTGTGTTGAATAAAACTAAAGTATTTTAATTATTGCTTTTATCCAGGCAGTTCTGATCATGTCATCCCATTACTCAATAAAGTCCATAGCTCTCTATTATCTTTAGGTTTGAATACAAAATCTTGTTTGGTTTCCAAAGTCTTTTTTTTTTAATTTTTACATTTTTAATTAAAAAAAAAATTAAAGCCTTTTATAATCTAGCCATTATTCACCCCTCGCACTTTCCAGTACTTTTAAAACTTACTCTCTGCCATGTCCTCTTGGATCCAGTGATGCTGGACTCCTTGCTGTTCCATGAACAAGACACTATATCTTTTGATTCTGGACATTTTTTTTCTAACTGTCCCTCATGCCTTTAATTTTCTCCCTCCTCATCTCCACCTTCTGGCTTCCCTAGAAGGAAAGCTTTTTTTTTTTTGCTTTTTTTTTTTAAGGAAAGTTTTTACCAACCCTTTTTAACGTTAATTGCTTTCTTCTGTTGTTTCTATTTATTCTCTATATAGTTTGATTGTACATATTTTTCTGCTTGTTGTCTCCCCCCTTAGATTGCAAGATCCTTGAAAACAAAGACTGTCTTTTGCCTCTTTTTGTATCCACAGCACTTAGCACAGTACCTGGCACCTAGATGGTCCTTAATAAATGTTTATTGACTGACACTCAATTTGATCTCCAAATTCAACTCCTTTTTTTTTCCTTTTTCAACTCAATAAAACTAAAACTGAAGAGTTTTAGTTTTATTGAGTACCAAGGACAATTTAATATCATTGGTAAAAGTTGTGATGGGGTGAAAAAGTTGTTTAGTATATTTTAATGGAACTTTAGTGATATATATATATGTACACACACACACACATCAAGTGATTAATCAAATGCTCTGACATGCCTCCCTCTTTGATTTGAAAGACATACTCTGTTATTTAGGAGATGTGAAAATCATTTTAAGGGTAGGAAGAATCAGAAAGAGTTTAAGGGGACTCCTTGAAAGAGCATGTGTTTTCCAATATAAGCAAGATATTCACAGAGACATGTTTTTTTAAATAGAAACATCTATATCAAATATACATGTAGATGTATTATATATGAATATAATTATGTGCATATACAGTTTTATATCAATTGATCTTGATATTATTGTGTTATTGGTGTTTTTAAAAGAGAGAACTATTTTCCATGTCAATTCACTTAAATGGATACATATTAAAAAAAAAAAAGCAATTACATTTGCCCTCAGGGAGCTTACAATAAGGGAAGACAACACACACAACGAAACTGAAAAGTGGGGGACAGGAGAGAACACAGAGGAAAGGTATGAAGTTCTGTAGAGTTGAAACCAAGAACAGCTGTTGTTGGAAAGCAGGGGAGTATGTAAGCATACAATGCTCTAGAATCTCCTGTACTTAGGTCTGTATTGTACCTATGCAGTACATGAAAAGCAGTGTGTAGTAAGAAGTAGATAGAGAGCAGACTTCAAAGCCAGGAAGATCTGGAATAAATTCCCACTTCTGATACCTACTGGTGGTTAGGTGACTTTGGGTCAGCCATTTGAGCTCTCGGTGTTTTCTGGAAACTTTCTAAGACTCTTAAGTTGCAGAGAACATTCCTATCTGCATCTGTAAATAGAATTTCTTCCCCTAGGAGTTCTCTATACTAATGAAATCACTAGTCTAGTCCTTGTCCCTTTATGAATGAGCTGTGAGTACAGAATTCAGCTATGTAATAATCAATAAAGTTTAATAATGACAGCAATAATATTCTCTTGTTCTGATATTGATGATGAGTCAAGACATACCAGAAAGTAGAGTGAGAGATTACTTGCAAGCCCAGTGAGTACAAATAGATAATCAGCTCAAACTGCAAGGAAATCACTCCAGTCCAACTATCAGTCTGGTGCTAGTGACTCAAGGGATCTCTCTGCCTGTTCCTGGGAACTCCACTTCCTTGGTTGTCAGTCTTAATTTTAGGATTTGCCCCCCAGAACACACTTAGACCTCACTTCTATTTTCCCTGGTGGCTCCTGCCTGCACTAGTAACTCTCAGCACCTACCCAAAGTATCAAACTTTAGACATTCATTTAGACATCCTCAAAAGTATGGTGGGAAGACTGAAAAAGAAGTGCATGGACCATTTTTTTCCTTAGTCCCTGGACTATTAGAATCATCTTTGTACTGAATCATAATGTTTGCCCACGTATTATAGCTAGTTCTCATCAGCAATCAATCAGTAACTAAACTTTGATACATCAAAAGTGAATAAGTATCACTACTTACACAGAGACGATACTTCAAATCAATCAATTAGAGAAGAACTTAATAAGTGTCTACTTTGTGCCAGGCACTATACTAGGTGCTGAGAATACAGATATAAAAGTAAGACAATTTCTTTACATTATAAACATGTGCAAAAAAAAAGGATGCAAACATGTTCACAAATTAGTAAGTTCTGGATATGCACAAATACACAAAGTGTTAGGGGGAGGGGAGGTTACTAACAACTGGGAAAGTCTTGAAAAAGGTGGCTCTTCATCTAAACTTTGAATGGAGCTAGGAGATTCAAGAGGGAGAGGTGAAATGGAAGACTTTTCAAGGTGTAGAGAACAGTTTTTGCAAAAATATAGAAGCAAGAGATTGAATTGGTTTGGCTAGACTGAATTGCTACCTTTTATATGAAGTTTTTCCCATATCTTCTCACACACACATGCAGGTGTGTATGTGTGTATATATTTTACACATATATGTGTATAGACACATATATACACATACACACATACACACATATATACATATACATGTATAGGAGGAAGAATTTTATTTTAAAAATATATTATTTATTCATTAAATATTTCTCAATTCTGTGAAAAATGATTTTAATAAAAAATTAAAATTTTTTTGAGTTCCAAATTCTCTCCAACCCTCTCATCCTTCCTTGAGGAAGCAAGCAATTTGATATTGATTATACATGGGAAGTCATGCAAAATATATTTCCATATTAGCCATGTTGCAAAAAAAAGAAAAAGAAAAAGTAATAAAGAAAAAAGTATGCTTCAATTTGCATTCAGACATGTAGTGGACACTTAATAAATATGCACTGATTGAGTGTATGAGAGAAAGTATTGTATAATTAGCTGGGGTCAGTATGTGAAGAACTTTACCTTATTAATATAGAACTTTGCATTTCATAAGCATAAGGGAGCCATAGAAGCATCTCGAGCAAAAGAGTGACATGGTAATACCTGTGCTTTAAGGATGATGTCAGTTTGACAGTTGAAGGGAGAAGAATTATAGAGAGATTGAATGTCAGGAGATCAATTTCAGCCTCATTGAGATATGGAGTGAAGGGGTGATATGGGCTCAAATTATAGCCATCGAGTGCAGAGAAGGAGATGGATACTGGAGATATAAAGGACTCAACAAGACTGCAACTGACTAATGATGGTTGGTTAAGGAACGTGTGAATAATAGGGAAAGGAGGAGTGATTGAGAATGAAAATCTGAAATGGCTACGAGGTTGTAAACTTGGATAAGAGAAAAAACTGATCATGCCTTTGAGGTAAATAAGGAAGTAAGGAGCTCATGTAGGTTCTGAGAAGAATTTTGTTCTTCACAATAAGCAGGAGTCACATTGGGTCATCCCTACAAATCTCTCTCTATTATTCAGATTTAGGAAACTTCTCCATTTTGATGACCAAATAAGGGTTCTAATGTTCTTATCTCATGAATTTTGGGTTTTACCAAGGAAGCTGGTCTATTACCAAATCACTATTGTGACATGGAAATGTGTGTACATACAGATATATAGATACAGATATACACATGCACACATTATTGCTAATACATCTATTAGTATATAACTAATCAACATGGAATCAGATAAAGCTTTCTTTTAGGTACTCATTCCAGTTCCACAACCAAAGGAAATGTGAAACATAACTTCAGTTTCTTCATCTCAATAAAGAACTAATAACTTTTTGAGCTTAAAACCTAGCTGAGTGAATTTTATGACTTTATATATTTGTATATTCACTCAAAAGAAACTTTTGAAGATGTCATTTAAAAAACCCATATTTAATTGTATTTTCACTTCTATAGGCAAATAGGTAAATGAATACTTTTATACAATCAATCTGACATCTTTTTTAAAAAAATTGCTAGCTATAAAAAGCAGTTGTATATGAATTGGAATTTGCATATATTCAAACTGGAAGTAATGCTGACATCTCCTGATTTTTTTTTTTTTGCTGATAAAGGCACTTGAAGTCAGGTAAGAGTAATTTACATTTCCACATGTCCTAACATAAATATCTGTTTTATTTTATTCCCTGAGAGCTCAGTGGAAGGAGAAACTTTTTAATAGAGTTAACAAAAAATAGAATAAGATGCCCCATTACAAATGGAACATTATTGAAAGTCTTTAATCAGAAACCAAATAGTGACTTGCAATGATCTAGAACCCTAACCATATATTAAAAATACGCCAGGGATTTTTTTTTCAAATACCATAAGGAAAATAGCAGGGGGTGGAGCCCACATGGTGACATAGAAGCAGGAAAACTCTGCAGCTCCCACACAGCCATCTCAAATACTCATAAAATATGACTCTAAAAAAATTTTAGGGCTCCAGAACTCACAAAATTACAGAAAAACACATCTCCCACTGAAGGCAGCTTGGCAGGCGGGACAGGAAGGGCTCATAGCAGCATGATGGGACCCTAAACCAACATGGCCTGATACCTCAGATTGGCCCTGGGGCCACCAGGACAAGCCTCAGCTGGAGCCTTCAGGAAAGTGGACCAGTGGCAGCTGTGGTGATTTCTAGAATTATTAAGCCATAAGAAATAAGCACCAAGTGAAAGGTTAGTGGAACTAAGGTAAATATGGGGGAGAGGATCCGGCCGAACTGGCTCCAGGGCAAGGAAGAGGCAGAAGTGGTGGCCTTGCAGCTGTCTCCACATGGCTGCTTCAGAAACTCCCAGCCCGTAGATTGCAAGGGGAGGCCAAACAATCATTCAGAGGCTAAGTGCACTTGCCCTGAGCTGCCTGGATCTGGATCGTGGTTTTGGGTGGTGGTCCTGGGATGCATTTTCAGTGAGCCAAAGCTGGTGGGGGTGGCAAAAAAATGACAGCCCCCTAATAGCTCTGGTGACTGCAAAAACCCCAGTGATTTGGGACAGAGATTTCCCCTCTGGAAGCAGAGTTCCACAGAGCTAAAAAGTCAAGTAATTGACTGGCAACATGAGCAGGCAAAGGAAGCAAAGTAAGAACAGCAATCTAACTTTAGATTCCTTCTTTGGGGACAAAACAGATCAAAACATAGAATGGGAAGAAGACAACACAGTCAGAACTCCTGCACCAAAAGCTTCCAAGAAAAAGGTAGACTGATTACAAGCCACAGAGAAACTTAAGAAGGATTTTGAAAAACAAGTAAGAGAAGTGGAGGAAAAATTGGGAAGAGAAATGAGAATGATGCAAGAAAATCATGAAAAGAGAGTCAACAATCTGACTGAAGAAAATAACACCTTAAAAATAGATAAACTGAGATGGCAAAAGAGGCCCAAAAAGCCAATGAAGAGAAGAATGCCTTCAAAAGTCAAATTTGCCAGATGGAAAAAGAATCTCAAAAGCTTTCTGAAGAGAATAACTGCTTCAGAATTAGAGTGGAGTAAATGGAAGCAAATGACTTTATGAGAAATCAAGATGCTATTAAACAGATCCAAACAAATGAAAAAATAGAAAGCAATGTGAAATATCTCTTTGAAAACACCACTGACCAGGAGAATTGATCCAGGAGAGACAATTTAAAAATTATTGGACTACCTGAAAGCCATGATCAAAAAAAAACCTAGAAAGCATTCTTCAAGAAATTCTCAAGGAAAATTGCCCTGATATTTTAGCAACAGAGGGCAAAATAGAACTTGAAAGAATTCACCAATCACCTCTTGAAAAAGATCCCCAAAAGAAAACTCCTAGGAATGTTATAGCCAAGTTTTGGAGTTCCCAGATCAAGGAGAAAATATCACAAGCTGTCAAGAAGAAACAATTTGAATACTGTGGAAACACAATCAGGATAACCCTGGATCTAGAATCTTCTACCTTAAGGGATCAAAGGGCCGGGAATATGATAGTCCAGAGATCAAGGGGGCTGAGATTAAAAGCAAGAATCACCTACCCAGCAAAATTGAGTATAATGTTCCAGGGAAAATATGGTCATTCAATGAGGTGGAGGACTTTCAAACATTCTTGCTGAAAAAACCAGAACTGAAAAGAAAATTTGACACTCAAATACAAGAAGCATGAGAAGGTAAACATGGAAAAGAAATTATAAGGAACTTATCAAAGTTGAACTATTTACATGCCAACATAAAAAAAAATAATAATTGTAACCTATGAAACTTTTCTCACTATGAGGATAGGTGAAGGGAATACAAATGTATATATGTATACATACACATGTATCTATATAGGAGGGTATATATATGCGTATGAATACATATTCAAGTATGTGCATATGTACATAGAGGGCACAGGATCAATTGAATAGGAAGGGATGATACTTTAAAAGGTGAAATGCTGAGGTGGGAGAGGAATAGAATGAGAAGAGACAGAATGGGGTTAATCATCTCATTTAGAAGAGGCAAAGGATAACTGTCACAATGGAGGGGAAGAACAGGAAGGCAAAACGAAAGAGTCAACCTTACTCTCATTGAATTTGGCTTAGGGAAGGAATGACATAAACTCTAAACTGGGTATCTCACCACACAGGAGAGTAGGGGGGATGGGGATGAGATGTGGGATGATGGAGGGGAGGGCAGGGTGGGGTGGAGGGTTGCTGGAAGCACACACTTTTGTAAAGGGACAGGGACAGGGTAGAGAATAGATCAAGGGTGGGGGCAGGATAGGAAGGAGGGATATATAATCAGTCTCTCACAATATGTCCATTTGTGGAGATGTTCTGTGTAACTACACATGTACGGCCTGTACTGAATTGCTTGTCTCTCCAGTGGGGGTGGGTGATGAGGGAGGAAGGGAAAGAATCTAGAATTTAAAGTTCTATAATCAAATGTTTTATATGTATATATATATATATATATATATATATATATATATATATATATGTATGTATGTATGTGTGTGTGTGTGTGTGTGTATGTGTGTATGTACATAAAAAAATAAACTAAGGTCGTTCTTCCTCCTGAAGGAAAAAAAAAAGTAAAACAGTAGCATTTAATTTGTTATGCATGAAGTAACCAGACAGCAGATCAAAATAAAATAAAATAATACTCATTTAAACATATGATAGAATATGATTCATATTTAATATTTGGCACCATGGCCTCTCAAAGCATAGACCTAGGAAACAGGGGACCACGGATTCGGTCCCTGCCTTGGATATGTACTAGTTGGGTAAATGTAGCCTGTAAAAAAGGACTGCTACTTGCTATTCTTTGTGTCCTCAGAGGTTAGTGTGGTGCCTCCCTTGCATATAGTTGATGCTTGACAAAGGTCTATTGACTTGACTATAGAGCTTATCGTGGGGAGCCAGAAATAGATAGCACCATGCTTACCTTCAAGGAACTTCCAGCTTTAGTTAGAGAGTCTGAGCCTAAAACCTATAAACACCTTCATTTATTTTAATAATTTCCCTTCTGTTTTGAATGTGTTCAATGTCCTAGAATATGTAGGGTTTCGTTAGAGCTAAATACAGGTTTCTGAATATGCTTTTTTCAAAAGGGCTCTGAATTTCAACAATCCCTACCATTCCTATTCCTGATTATCATGGTTAATAAGTAGCTTTACTTTTTGATTGCAAAATGCATCAAAGTTTTTATCATTTCTCTTTCTTTATGTAAGACATATTTAGTTATACACTCAGTGAAAGGCATAGTATCATTTTGAAGGCATACAAATTAACCTAATTTTTATACACTTTTTTAAATCTCTTTTAACTATACCTGGAATTTTGCTTCACAAAACTCTTTTACAGTAGACATCCAGAAACAACATTTTAGCAGTCAGGGTAGATCTGGAGAGGAGTAAGGGATAGTAACTTGAGAGTAAAGGGTTAAGTAAAGACAACAATGAGAAATATTAGTAAAAACATTCATTCACATTTTCCATACAAGAAGCATAATATATGTATATATACACATATTTCTATATGTGTATATATACACACACACATACATACATACATATATATATATATATATATATATATACATATATATATATATTCTTTTTCTCAAAATCATATTATTACTTCAAACACATGGGTAGTGAATTGTAGAACAAATATGACTAAAATCCATGGAGATTTTGTTTAAGACATTAAAAAGTCATTTCAGCTTTTAATGACTGGGTATTAGTTTAGCTTAATAACGATGGCCAGCCGTGTTGTCAAGTACTATCATATCACTTCTAAAATTTATGACCAAGCATCTCAGTCAAAATGTAAGGAAGAACACGGTTATTTTGTTTGTGTAAAGATTAGTTTCTGATCTTCTGGGGACCAATTTATAAAAAATAAAATTGTCTTTTGTCTTGTAAGTCGCTCAATTTTATTTTTAATCCATTAAGGTTTTTGGAAGAATTGGATGTTATTATTGTTCAGAGAATAACAGAGAAACACTCATACAAATAAAACAAAATATATGGTTCTAAAAGGAGTAATATTGTTTATTTTAGAAATGTACAAGAATCACTGGCAGAGAAAAATATATAACTCATATTAACATAAATTAAACACAAAGGACACATTTGAAATCAGTAGCAACTGGAGAAACTGTGCATTATCAAAATCATCATTCTCAATCAAATTTAAAAGAATGTATTCATTGTTAGGGTGGCATAGTATCATAGGTCTAAAATACAGAGATGTAGATTTTTACCCTGTGTTTACCTTAAGTAAATAGGCAATTGCTATAATTGTTCTCACCTACCCACAAAGTTAAATCTCTCAATGTCTCATACAATTTCTATCTCTCTGTCTCTCTGTTTCTATCTTTCTCTCTCTTTCTCTCTGCCTCTCTGTCTGTCTGTCTCTCTCTCTTCCTTTCTTTTTTTTCTTCCTCTTTCTGCCTCTCCCCAAACTTCTTGCCAATGGAGCTGTATTTTTATTGGTATGGGTAATTCCTTGATCAATACAGGTCAGCACTTACTCTCTAATGTATACCCTGAGTCAATTAGAACCCTTAAAGGTTAAAGTACTTACCCAAGATCCTACAACCATTATGTTCCAGAGGCAGCACTCCAGATCAGTTTTTCTTGCTTTCAACTCTCTCTACTATGCCAAGCTACCATCCTATATTCTGGTGAAGTAAATTTTCAGTGTATCCTTTATTCAATGTACTTATTCAAAAGTGGTTGATCCTATTGTTGTACTGGATCATAGAATAAGGGAGATCAGGTAATATCTAACCTAGACCCCTCTCCTAACATTTTCTGTTGCCGTTATATCCAAGCAATGTTTTCTTGGATAATAAATTCCTAGACTGTCTGGCTAATTTGCTTTTTCTAGCCATGTATAGTGACTTACATAAGCAGGAGAATAGTAGCATTTCTGATGTATATCATCATCTTGTACCAGGACACAATCTAAACAACTGAATTTATTAGATAGAATAAAACAACATTCCTGAATAATTTTAAAAGAAATAACAAGTGTTCCCATGGATGTTTTTTCTGCCCTATTAAAGTTTCCATTTAGAAAATTGCTGCAGATATTTCCTTCAAATTGATGCAGATTTTCAGTAAAACTATGGCTATTATCTCCACTTCAATAGTCAACTCTTTTACATAACACATAAATATCTGTGTCAATATTTTGACAACTTTTCTAGTAAATCTTCTAGTCATTCCTTAAGATGCATAAAAAAAAAACCCCAACTGTGTGACTAAGGACTCCAAATGAAAAGGTGTGATTTCACCATTATCAAGAGACCTTCCCCTGAGCCAACCTTCTCTCTAGACTCAGTCATTTAGGGGAAGGCATAGAATGGACAAGTGGCTCTAAATCACTAGTCAAGACCAAGAAAATTGTTCAATCATGTTATATAAAGAAATGATTTTTAAATTGCATTTAAAAAATTGCAGGTCAACTTGCATTTTTATTCCAGAAGTAGATACTGGACCCAGTTTCACAGGCCATGTAACAAAAGGTAAAATCAAATTTGTGGATTGTATAACATTAGGAAAAGTAAAGAAGTGCCCTTTGAGTGAATTAAAAAATCCTTTTTCTTCAAAATTATTGAAGAATATTCATCATATTACCTTTAGGTCAATTATACCTAAATTATCTTCAAAGTATAGTATAAGACTTTAATTTCACATAGAGGAAAACCTGACTTTTTCAAGTTTACCAGTGATCAGAATGTTGTTTTGTTTTGTTTCCCTAACTATGTGGTTTGTAAAAAACAAAAAACAAAAAACAAAAAAACACTATCCAGGAATGTTTGTATTTAATCATTTCAGAATTTGATTTAATTCAACTCAATAAACAATTACCAAGTGTTTGCTATATGCCAAATATTAGGAATGCAAAGAGAAAAAAAGAAAGAAACATTCCCTCCTCTCAATAAACTTCCATTCTCCTAGAGGTAATGGGGGCAAAATGGACACAGATAAGAATGAACTGGGAAAAATAGAGAGTTCGCATTTATTGAACAAATCATTTTTTCCTCATAGACAGCAAAGTAGAAGGCAGCATTTGAGGTATACTCTGAAAGAAACTAGATATTATTCCTAAGCAGAAGTTTGGAGGGAGGGCATTCCAGACAGAGAGATTAACCTGCTTAACAGCATTGTATTAGGAGAAAGATTGTGGTGATTGAGGAGCAACACATATGGCTAGGATGTAAAATGTATGAGTGAGATTCCTGTAATTTATATTTATAATACAAAACTATATCTTTATATGTCATAGATAAACTTTTAAAACTTGTAAAGTCCCAAACATTAATCAATAATTTTTCATATATAACACTTTAATGTTTACAAAATACTTCCCATAATCTTTGAGCTAAGTGCTAGGTGCATTATCAGGTGCATTTTTGTGGTGAGGCAGTAGAGGTTGAGGAAAGGTCACACAACTAGAAAATGTCTAGAGTCTGGATTCAAAATCAAGAATTAGGTGACATTAGCCAATGACTCTTTCCAATATGTCAAGCTGCATCTCACTGAAATAGATTGCTGTAAAATGTGAATATTGTTGTGTAGAAATTAATACAGTACAGTTGGTTGTTAGGCATACTCTAACTCTGTATTTTTTCAAATAATTTTAAGTCACAATGCTGTCATTGTTGCTGTTGATGTTGAGTAGTTCAGTTATGTACAACTCTTTATGGCCTCATGGACCATAGATTACCAGGTACTTCTATGCTCCACTATCTCCTGATGTCATTCTAAGGAATGGTTTTTATCGTTGCCTCTCACACAACGTTTCAATAGATTCTTTCCATCGTTCTCAAGACACTGTCTACCAGATCCAATCCTCAAAATCTCTTCATTACTTCCACTTCATATTCATAAGGGATACTATTTAGTTCACACCTAGATGGTCTTATGGTTTTCTATACTTTCCTCAATCTAAGTCTGAATTTTGCAATAAGAAGCTCATCATCTGAGCCATGGGCAGCTCCAGATCTTGCTTTAAGTGAACATGTAGAACTTCTACACCACTGACTGCAATGTATAAAATCAGCTCAAGACACAATGTATCATATATTTTTTGAGAGTATACATGGGAAATCTAGAAGATGTATGAGCATTTGTTTATAACAGTAACATTTGAAATTAGAGAGGCCTTTATTCAATGAAATTCAAAAATGATTCTTTCAGGTAATGAATTGATGGGGTTAGATCTATAAAAGATAACCAGGATGATGAGACAGACTGAAGCTTGTTATATAGAAAGGTTAGGCTAGAAAAATGTCTAGCCTGAAGAAGAGAACACTTAGGGCAAGATAAATGTTTCCAGGATTAGAAGAACTGTCAAATGGAAGAGGGATTAGCTTTGCTCTACTTTGGGGGAAAGGGCAGAAAGTAGAAGCATTAGTTGGACATTTCAGAGAGACTGGGCTTTATGTAAAGAATGCTGATATTCTCATGAAGAGAGCAGAAACAGAATAGATTGCCCTCAGAGTTAGGGGACTCTGCTCACTAGAGTTTATCAAGCAGACTGGCTAACCAATAGTCAACAATGGCAGCAAAGCAGTGGTAGAGTGTTGTGGATTGTTATATGTAGAGTCAGGAATAGCTGGCTTAAAATCTTTCCTCTGATAGTTGATTGATTAAATCATCTATCAAAATCATAAGCTAATGGTCATATGAAGCAATTAAAAGTAAAAAAAAAAAGGAATGGAATTTTACTCAACAAATTAAAGACAAGTGAAATGCTGTTTTAACATTCTCCAATCACAAGGATCATCCCTTCATAACACTCTTTTTTTCCTTTCTTTTTTCTTTTTTTCTAAATTAATTAATTTATTTTCTTGTTTACGTCATTCATTTTGGTGAGATTTTCAGTTACAAATTTTCTTCCCATCTTTCTCCCTCCCACCACCCCAAAACAGCCCTATCTCACTGTATAGCCCCTCCCCTAATCTGACTCTTCTATGTCCTTCCCCATTACCCCTCTGACTCT